>CM076580.1:722539284-722894339 GCA_034641835.2 Pinus albicaulis | reverse complement strand
CTACAATTTCATTGAAGGAGGGAGGTTGATCCCTGAGAATCTGTCAATCCATTTGTTTTATGAACTAGAGATAGAAAGAGGGTGCACCCACAGGTGGATGCAAATCGCCAAATCTAGAAATGTTGAGGATGTGGGGATAATAGAGGAGAAATTTAATGAGATGGGAAAGGACTTAATTGATGTCAGACTCATAGAATCGATGTTGAGAGAGAAGTTACAAGTAGAGTAAGCACAAAACATGAGACTGAAGGGGTAGTTGCAACAAAAGGACACACAAATTTCCACTATGAAAAATATTTTCGTGGGGGCCATGTAGTACAAAATCCCTTCTAAATCTGATGAAGTTTACTTGAAAGTACAATGGTTGAAATTTTATATTAAGACCTTAGCACAACATGGATCCTTACCCTTTCAAATTATATATAGTTCATTGAGTTTTGCAGGCAGTCTAGTGTGGAAGAAAGGGCTAGGATGACAAAATTTTACATGCACAGCCTCATTTTGATTGACATTAATACTTGGGACCCTAATTCCAGGTTGGGTGATATTTAGCTAATGGCCCTAGCATCTTGGGTAAGAAATGAAGAAACAAGGGCAGAAGCAGTCAAGAGAGTGATGAATAGGGAGGAAACATAAGCCCTCCAAATCAAGGATAAATTCATAAGTCCTAGAGGGATCATCAACAATCACCAGATGATCACCAATGATGTTGACCTTGCAACAAGATACATTAACACCCAAGCATAGGAAATATCACATTTTGAGGACACTTCTATATTACTAGGAGAAGAGAGTGTGGAGGCATGCCAAAGAAGATTTCATGTTCTACCACTTGGCTTGAAGAACAGGGAGTACCAGACTCCAGATAGATTGAAAGTTGCCTTAGAAAGAACACCCTTCTACAAAAGAGCAATGCAGAGAATGAAAATCCACTGGATATGGTTAAAGTTAAGCCCATATTTGCTGTTGGGGCTACATGAAGGGAGAGATCAAATAGAGGACTATAAGGAATGGGAAGAAGCATAAAATAATGTAAGGTTCTACCCACCAGACGAAACTCCTTCTGAGCTACCTTAGGATGTCAGGGAAAACATGAGAGCTTTGAAGGAAATCAAGAGAGAGGATTGAGTTGCTCAGAGGATGAGAAACCATTTCAGTAGGGGGGTGATGATGAGGCCCATCATTAGTTATATTTTAACAGGTTATAGTGTCACCTTTTATCTTATTTACTCTCTCTCTCTCTCTGACACACACATTTGATTACAATTTTTTCACATTTTTATTAGTGAGAAAGGTGTAAGAGGATTATCATGACTTGAATCCTAACATGGTTTAATTGCATAAAATGAAGGGAATAAAGCTATTTTTGAGTAAAATTCCATGTAAATGCCCGAAATAGACAACAAGGAACAATTGTAGGAGGGTTTTTCATCTTCTTAACTTCCACAATCAACCCAATATCTGCTAAGATCCTCCTTCAACAGTTTGAATTCAAAGGAAGTCGAGAAAGTGAATGTTAAGAGGGAGAAAATCTCGACACCTCTCGAAGATCAAGGAGACAAATTCCTAGTTTTTAGGGAGTTGTTTGTAGTTGCCCATTAGTATAAATAAACAAGAAAAATATCTCATTAGGATTTGATTTTCATAGGAAACTAGATAAATCTTGACTCTGTGTTAGAGATATTTTTATTGTCATTTTTGATGTAAGAGACTTGTTATGCAATAAGAATGATCAATTGGTCTACTTATCACTGAGTTGATTTTAGAGGACTGAAGCTTGTGGGTTAGGGCTCAATCCATGGGATGTATTCTCTCTTGTGTACATTTATGTTTCCTTTTTGCTTCAATATTTTAGTTGATGTCATTGCATTTTATTAGCATCTGAAAATCATTAAAATTGTGTTGAAAATCCCCATCTCTCACCTCTTCCATTGGAGCTTGAGGAGGAAGGTCTCCAACCACAAACCAAAAATATTCAGTTTATGATTTCTTAGAAAGGATAAAGTATTTTTCATTTTGTTTATCATGAATATGCTATATATTATAGGTTATATTTATGTTTTAGGTGAATGATTAACTTAAGTTAAATTCAACTCATCTTTTCCACTATTTACATGATAGTTTTTTAATGATCAGTGCATGAGTAAATGTATTGGTTCCAGGACTAGCTACAACATCAGATAAACACCCCCTTTTAGCATCATCACTTTTGAATTCAACCCTCCTTCAGTTACCCTTACATTATGCTACCCACAACCCTGTTTTGAAGACCATCTTCACAACCACCGAGAGAATACTTCTTGGTGGAAGACAAGCATTCTGAGGGTTCTGAGCTTGGAAAAGGGAGTTGGTTATCCAACATACACTTAGATACACCTTTTCCTCACTCTTCCTAACCTCCCTTCCACCATTTCTATCATCAAAACCCTCTCGGCCTGTATCTTATAGCATTACAAGACTTCCTGTAGCAAAACAAGGATCTTGTAGCAAAATCCTGTAGCAGCGTTGGCAGCCACCTCCTTCACTAAAAAATCCCCCTCCACCTCACCTGAGCTTAGCATAGGCCTTAGTGGACACCTAGATCTGAATTCTTGGTTCAAGGACACCCCTAGGTCACCCAAACTCCTTTTTTTCTTACTGCAAAATAGAGTAGATTTAGCGTGTTAGTCCATCATAGAATACATCATTATCACAATATCTAGCATGCAATAGATATAAGTCAATTCATCATTTATGCAGTGTGTGTGTGATTAGTTCCCTTCTTGCAAGTTGATTGAGTAGTTCAGATATTGAGTGTAATCTAGTGTAATTTTCCTCCTTGTAATTAGAATATGTGCTAGTCTTTTTCATTGTAAAAGTAGAAATTAAGTAGATGAATGAGTGCAATATAGTATAGCTTCTTTTTTTGTAAACATAATAGTGTTCATGATTTTCTTTCAGTATTGAGTTGCAATTAGAATTTTGACAAACTTCCTCCCTCAGATTAACCATAATTCCTAGCATCTCATAGTAGAACTAAGATGAGGATGGCATGAGTAGAGCTCATCTATTATGCATATAGCACTGTCACCTCCAAATTTGTATGAACCCCGGGTTGTTAAGTAAAGTTGAATAGCCTCTGGGAGTTTCAATACTCTTGGTGTAATACCAAGGCTCACCATGAGTTATTTTTTTTGTTATTTCCATACATGTGATGAGATAATCCACTATCTATGTATCATTGATCTTCTTCTTCAAATGCACATAGAGGAAGGCCACACCTTATTTGTTCCTCTTCCTTTTGCTTAATATGTGGAGTACTGGTGGATCCATCTTTTTAAATTTTTTTGATAACATTTTCTTATCTAGTTTCTTGATTTGGAGGGAATATATTCATTATACTTTTGAATTCATTGTATTTTTCCTGCATTCTTTTGCAACATGTCCAAACATATTACACGTATAACACCTTACATGAGAAGAGAAGGGGGAAATGGAATCATAATATTTCTGCTTCATATTTATCCTATTGCAATCAATAACTTTGTGACCAAATATATTGCATGTAAAACAATACCCCTTAAAGAAACTTGAGTACCTGGGAACTTATGATCTTCTTATGGAGAGACTATTTGCTTGAGGCATGAACAATTTGCTTCTACAATTGGTTGCAATGTTTCCAAAGTTATGACAGATAAAACATTAAATATCATTAACCAAAGGAGAGAATAGATTGTTATTTCTATTATAGAGAGAAAATGATTTCCTTTGAAAAAGCACTTCTCTCGCTGATTTGGTTGGATTCTTAATTATTTTCATGGTTTTCGAAAATTTCTTTTTTATCCTCATAATTGTATGCACAAGCTTGTGAGGTGCATTCTCCCTTCTCAAACTCATGGAAACCAAGACTAGATTTAGTGGATTGAGACCTTTCACTATTAAGAATATTATCCAATATATTTGAGCTATCGTGAAACATCAAATGTTTGTCATTTTATGCTAATTTACCTTTTATTATAACCTCAACCTCTAATATTTGCAACTGCTTCCTCATTCCTTATTCAAATTTTCTTCCTTCTTCCAGTTGTGTTCTTAGCTCGATAATTTCTTCTTTAAGAACATTCTCTTGTTTTTCAAATACTTGAAGTATCTCCTCATATCATTTGTTTGAATTTTCAAGGTCATATTTGAGAGAGATGATCTCTGCTTCAATTCCTTCAAAATATTGCTTCTTTTCGTTAAGTTGTTTTGTTACTGCTACAGTGGTTACAAATGCATCATGGTTCCTAATTTCATATTCCTTCAACTTAATCTCAATATTGTCAATCATTTTCAAAGAAGAAGCAATTTTTCTTCTAAGATTAAACACTTATTCTAACCTTTCTTCTTCTGAATCCATAACTCCATATGATATAGTAAATGATGTTTCATGATCACACTCATCTTCAGATAGACTACAAGTTCCTTTAGATTCATTTAATTTTTTAGAAAAAATATTACCTATCCGTTTACCTAATGTACAAAATTCCTTCTTTACCTGTTTTCATTTTCGTTCATGGATGTCCTATATATTATCCCATACCTCATTTGCAGTTTCATAGTGCATAATTTTCTCTAATACTGAATTAGGTACACTACAAAATATTTCATTTAATGCTTAGCTATTCTTTTGGAGTTATTATCTTGATGGTGGAGTTTATGTATAACAATTACAAACTAAATCCCAAACATCAAATCCGAGAGACATTATCCTAGTCTTCATATTTTCTTTCCAATCTTAACAGTTAGCATCATTAAGTATGAGCATACCTTTATTATCCATAATTTATGACTTGCCTTGTTCTATGACTGATTGTCCTTGATTGATGATTGTAGATATTTCCACATCATTGGATACATCATTGTCACCGTCACAGTTTTTCTGAACTTACTTCTTTCTTCGAGCTACCTTCTTCTTGTGCTTCCTTCCCACAGTCCCTAATATACTCACAAGTGAACAAGATTTATTGGAGAGACATTCTATAATACCAATTGCTAGAAATACTGGGGGGGGGGGGTGAATACATATTTCATTTCCATTAATATTCAATTGCACTTTATGAAATTTATACATGAATTTACGTCAAGAAACTCACATATGTATGCGTTATTAATAAATAGAAACAACATATATGCAATTTACTTATTTTCATCAATTTCATTAATCATTATTTAATTTCTTATTCATTATGTAGTAACCATAAGCAGTAAATATTAGATAAATCATAACACATAATCAACATATCAATAGATAGGGACACCGATATTTTTAGGTGGAAACCCAATTTGGGAGAAAACCACCATCGTTGTCGTCTTTGTCTTCTTTATTACTATAAAGAAAATATTCTTACATCTTGTACTGGTGCAGAATCTTACCTATACGTAGGCTTCTACCTATGGGAGGCTACCACCTCTGAATTCTCCAGCTCCAACTTGAAGGAAGCTGCTATGCCCCGATCGAGTTTACCGACTCCTTTAGGAAGGAAACTCCTAATCCCTCAATAAGTTTATCGGATACCACCGGAAGGAAGATCCTACTCCCTCACTAAAGGCTTGAATCCTCAGCTCCTTTATGGACCATGTTTGAGAATATTTTACACTTGATCCACCTGAATCGAACACACATCAAAACATGTAGGCTACCTTTCATCAAATTTTTAAATTGGACCCACACCCAACAATATGATCAATCACTAAGTACCAGTAAGCCAATAACCTCTCTGAAACCATATATTGAATTTAGAATACCAGGATACCAATATTTCTGCATTTAATCACTGATCAAACCAAGATACCAATCTACAAATAACCACTAATAAAAAAAAATAGCATCACCAAAAACTCAAGACAACTATCAATATACTCAATAAGACATCCTTGATAATTATCAACAAACAATACAATACTCATTCACTGTCATTACCAAGTAGTACCATTATTTCGATGCTCAAGTCAGAATATGTATGCAACTATCATTAATTGGATTCACGTATATACACGCTTTTCATGCATAATATTGGCATACTGATCTCATACCATTGAATAAAAATTAGCCAACCCATTATGTTTGTTTCAAGAAAATTTGTCATTATCATATACATTAGTTTGTAGAAATAACAACTACCAACAACCCAGATCAGGAAACATTAAAACAATTATTATCTCAAAATGTATATGTGATTGTTATGAAGAGGATCTGCATATTTACGCTACATTCAGGAACACAAGTAGCGTACATATCTCAGATCAAGTAGTTAATAACCTTTTTTCTATAGAAAATCACAAATTTTATGCATAACCATTCCCAATAATCAAATCAAAAATCAACCATTTTTTCCATGCTCATAGAAATGACAACATACTCTCTCTATCAACCAATCAACCACAAATCCAACAAAGACGGAAAATTAATTTAAGGCACTTCTCATCCCTGCATACACACACTATCAAAGTAATGTTTGCAAACATATTTTCATAGATCTATGTAACCTCTGTATAATCCCCCATGAAGCTCAAATACTGACACACAATCATACTTATCTAAAATCAATCCATAAAACATTAATAGACCACACCTGAAATAACCAAATCAATCATATCCATTAGCTTTCCAATACACCTTCATATCTCTCAGATCTAAGTCTCCTCTTTGCGCCCTGGTGCATGCTTGTTTCATATCATATCACACATGAATAACCCATCAAATGCACACATACTACTACTCAATCTCCTTCTCCTTTTATAATATTTTTCCTTGCCAATACCACAGGAAAATCCTTTGGGTTTGTTGTTAGTAATTGTTGTTGGGATCAAATAGACGTTGTCGACACAAAATTGTGGGAGATTACCACGGGAAATGTTCATGGTTTTTATTTTTCCATGTGAAGGGTTGTATACATGACTCTTGTCAATGAGACCTGTGTATGTACACAACATTGCTTCATAGTAGCTTCGTATGCTTTTAAAAATTCACATTTTTCGTGCATCTTGTGACTAGGCTACCAATACAATTCCTTATCCTCTACAATACTTGTAAAAACATTCATGTCATCTACAACATTTCAAAATATATTTGTAATCATCAAGGACAACACATGTTGACATCAAGGACAACACGTTTGACATTCGGGTTGAAATCATATTATTTATAGGTTGACATCAAGGACAACATATTAGCCATAATGCCAAAAAATTGTGAGTCAGATGTGTGACCAGGAGTATGATATTACTTTTGCACTCCAAATTTTATGAGATAAAAACATAAAACACAGGGAAGGTAGTAGCAAAGGTTTTAAGGACTCCAAGTAATGTGTACATACTCAATGATGAAAATGATAAGTGTTTCATGGGGAAACTTGATGAGAGTTGTCTGCAATACAAAAGATTAGGATATTTGAACATTGATCATATGGTGAAACTCAACAAAAATAAATCTATAAGAGAATTGCTAAAGATTTCAAATCCAAGCAATACAATTCACATATAATTTCAACATTAGGGAAATTTTGAGGTCTAAAATGGGCCTCCTAAGGAAAATAATAAAATAATAGTTATAAATTTTTAAAGAAAAGGAAAGGAAACTACCTTTATTATTATATTTTTGGCTTATCTCTTTATGGGCTTATCCAAATGTCAATTTGAGACACTCATTTGATGTGGAATTAAATTCCACATACATGAGTACCCATTCTACATAATTCTGAGTAGACCCAAGTTGAAAAAATTGAGAATACATGAAAAATAGTGTCAAACATGTTTTTTCATGTATTTTCAATTTTTTTTGATGTAGGCCGACTCAGAAGTATGCAGAGTGGGTACTCGTTGAATGAGAAATTTATTTTTTCATCCAATGGGTATCTACACTTGCATTTGAGTATACCTAAGATCAGTCAAAAATATAATTAAAATTTTATTTTTTTGCTTTTCTCTCCAAAATATTTTCCCCTAGGGATGACATCATCATCTTGAATCCTATTGGTTATTTTAAAGTTAATTTTGTTAATAAATTTTTTGTTTTGAGCCCCAATTTTTACCTCAAAATTCCCTTAATGATTGGTAAACAAATTCAAGTACCCTTTAATACTAAGGAAAAATCATCAATAGAGCCTCTATAGCTAGTTCATACAGACTTATGTGGACCCTCAAGAACTGAAACCTTGAGTGGAGAGTGATATGTCATGTTGATTATTTATAATTATAACCGAATTACTTTGGTTTCATTTTCAAAATACAAATCTCAAGGGTTTGATAAGTTCAAAGTTTTCAAATTCCTCTCCAAAAACCAAACTTATTGTAAAATAAAATTCCTAAGGTATAACTGAGGTGGAGAGTTTACCTTGAGTGAGTTTTATGATTTTTGTGAAGAACACGGAATAAGAAGGAAATTCTCAATTGCAAACACCCCACAACAAAATGGAGTAGTTGAAAGGAGGAACAAATTTGTGCGGAAAATGGGTAGAGAAATGTTGGACAAGAGAAATCTTCCAAACACCTTTTGAGTTGAAGTTGTTCATACAACAATTCATATTTTAAACAAATCACACTTCAATTTGATTGGTGAAAAAATTCCATATGAGTTGTGGTATGGAAAACCAACCTCAATCAAGCACTTCAAAGTTTTGTGGCAGTAAGTGCTATGTCAAGATTAATGATGACAAGTAAGTTTGATGATAGAGCTAATGAAGGAATATTTAAAGGATATTCAACTAAGAGAAAAGGATATAAATGCTATAAAAAAATATTATGCAAAAATATTGATAGAATTAATGTGAAGGTGGATGAAGCTTTACCTTCCGAAAATAAGCATCCAAGATATATCTGTCTAGTTGATCAAATTAGCAGTGAGTATGAGGATGAAAAATATAAGTAATTAGAAGAGGAGGAAGAAGAAGAGGCAACATGCTCTCATCCAAAACCTCCTTCAAGTTATGCACAAAAGAATCATCCTAAAAATCAAATTGTTGGTGATTAGGAAGTAGGAATTCAAACTAGAAGAAATTTGATAGGTACTTCTAGTCAAACACATATTGTCATGTTATCTATGACTGAACAAAAATATTTTTATCCGGAAAGTTGAGATAAACACTTCGTAAATTGCATGAAATAGGAATTAGATTAGATTGAGAAAAAATAGACTTGGGAATTGGTTCCAAGAATTATAAATAAAAATGACATTGGCACAAAATGGGTTTTGAGAAACAAGTTAAATGAGGATAGACATTATATAAGGAATAAGACAATACCTTAACTACTCATTTTCTGAGGGATGAGGAGAGGCATGAATTTGGGAGGTTCTTTCCCTATATTTCGGCTGGTTTGGATGCAGGGCTGAATTATTTGGGGTTCCATTTAAAACCCAATGACTATAGGAAACAGGATTGGAGCTGGTTGTTGGAAAAACTGGAAAAGCGCTTGAGAGTTTGGTGTCATAAATGGCTGTCCAGAGCTGGGAGGCTGATTTTGGTTAAGTCTGTTCTGGAGGCTGTCCCTGTATATTGGTTGTCCCTCTCTTGGATTCCGAAGGGTATCTTGGAGGCAGCGAGGAGGATCTGCTTTAGATTCCTTTGGAGTGGGAAACAGGATTCTTTGGTGACCCCTTGGGTGCGATGGGACAAAATTGCTGTCCCAAAAGGGATGGGAGGATGGGGACTGAAAAATATTTTCCTTTTTGCTCAGGCTCTTGCTGCTAAAGGTGGGTGGAGACTCATCACTGTGGACAGCCTTTGGACTCGGGTGATCACACAGAAATATATTGCTCCATATTCTATTGTTGACTGGATTAGGAATCCAAGGAAATCTTTTGCAGGTGGGTCGATAATTTGGAAGGCCCTTGTCAAATCCTTCCACATTCTGGAATCAATCCTGGCTTGGGATGTGGGTAGTGGCAGGAAGCTCCGGGTTGGGGAGGATCCTTGGATGGGAAGTGAACAACAACACATCTTGCCCCGGCACACGGTTGAGGCTATAAGGCAGAGGGGGATAACCTTTCTTTCCCATCTTGCTGATCCTGATCGGAGAAGGTTGGGAAATCAGCCATGGATCTTGGCCTCTTCCTTGGGGCTGGATGCTATTGATGAGAGGGCTTTGGCCGTTTATATCCGAGCTTTAAAACAAGCCCATATATTCCTTCAGGATAGGGATGATAAGATTGCTTGGGATTTTGATTCTTCGGGGACCTATTCTCCTCGGGCGGGATACACAAAACTAAGTGCTGGAGCTGACTTGGGTGAAGAGAGGTGGTGGTGGAAGAAACTCTGGAAACTAAACTGCCCTCCTAAGACTCGTCTTTTTATGTGGTGTGTCCTCGAAAATAAAGTCCCTACCTGGGAGGTGCTGCAACACAGATGTTTTCAGGGCCCTGGATGGTGTTGTCTGTGCAAAGCTGATGTGGAATCAGTAAACCACCTCTTCCTCAGTTGTCCCTTCATCAAAGGTGTTTGGCTAGAAGTTTCCAGGTTAGTGGGTATTCATTGTAGATGGGAGGGCCAATCTGTGGCTCATGCATGGGATCTGTGGTGGGTGGCTTATGCTGAGCAGAAACAAAAATCTTTACCTCTCCTTGTAATCTGGGGTTGTTGGTTGGCTCGTAATCGACTGCTTTTTGATGGGTCGGTCAGCACACCAGAGATCATTGGTGCCATGACTGTAGGTCTGCACTCTGCCTTTCCTATTCATATTCGTGCAGCCAACCAGAGGGAGATTCTACAGATGGACATTGATAGGAGGGTTCCTTGGGGCTTTTTTGATGGGGCTATGCAGCGAAATATTTGTGGTGGAGGGGATCTGCTATTTCTTTCTGATTCACATTGGTTTGAGATCTCAGCTGGGCTTGGGGAAGGCACAAACAATTTTGCAGAAGTGCTGAGTCTCAAGATACTCCTGTTGTTCGCTGTGGAAAGAGGTTGCAGAAAGATAAATATCTTTGGAGACTCATTGAATGCGATTAATTGGGTAAATGGTTTCCAGACCTGCAGAGTTTTCCAATTACAGCATTTGATGCGCTCTATTAGGGAGATCCTCATCTCTTTTGAATCCTTCTCCTGTCAACATATATACCGAGAAAACAATGAAGGGGCTGATCGAGCTTCAAAGAGGGGGATTCAGCTGGATGAGGGAATCTGGACTATCAGTGAACATGAGGATGGGAATTTGTCTGAATACTTTCATCCTTCATTATTGGATTGAGAGGTCTCAGGGTACCTTTGTTGGCATGATATACATTTGCCAACTAACAGATCACACATGGTGTGATTTCCTCTTTCTTTTTCTCAACAGGTTAGATGCAGCTGGGGGTGATCAATGCTAAAATCTCTGGGGCAGCAGTCTCGTGGATGTGTCTCTGCTGTGGGCAGGACAACCTCTTTTTTTTTTACTTATATTAATTTGCATCTGCCTGGGGATGCAGTCTAGTGGTAGCGTTTTTGCTGTGGATTTGTACACAAATGCCAACTACTTTTTTTCTGGGGTTACTGCCTCGTGGTCATGCTTTGCTGTGGGCACATCTTATTTGCTGGGGTTGTACTTTGCTGTGTTTATTTGCTTGGGAATATTTCTGAATACCTTCCTTTCTCTTTGATTGAGAGGCTTCAGGGTACCTTTGTTGGCTTGATAAAAATGTGCCATCCGAATGAACACACATGGTGCTTGTGGTAGTTTTTTATGGCTGCGGACTGGTACACACATGCCATCTCTCTCTATCTGGGGAGCAGCCTCGGGTTTATGCTTTGCTGTGGGCAGATACATACTACTATGGATTATATGCTGTGGTAGTTCGAGTTCATGGTTTGCTGTGTTTATTTCTCTGCGTGGAAAACGGTATCAGGATGGCTGCATTACATGACTGGTCTTCTTGCCTAACGAAACACATCAGTGGGCTGGTCCCCTACTATTTCGACTTACACAGCTCGTTCCTGGGCGGTGTTTCTTCAAATATGACATACACAGTCATAAGTCACCTCTTATTTCGACAAACACATGGCCTATTACAGATTTATTTTGTGAGGCTTTTTAAGCATTGGAGCAACCACTTGGTCCCTGACAGTGGGCTTGGATTGCTTCGGAGTACTTGAATTCTTTTCTCCTTCTTACTGGTAGTGCTACTACAACAAGTTTTTTATTGCATATCTTCTTGCAGGAATGTTTTAACAGGAGTTAGTACAACTGTTTTTAAATCTTGATCAGCAGTTTCTCCTTCCGAATATGATCAAAGACTGATTTGGATACAGAACTGGAATGTTTATTTCTTCTTTGTAAATGCTTTTTGTATACAAACTCTCTGGGTTTGTCTTCATAGAACACATAGTACATGTGATTCTCATTGTAATTTTGTACTCAACTGCAGTAATAAAATTACGCTTTTTTCTCGAGGAAAAAAAAATAAGGAATAAGACAATAATAGTCTGCAAAGGATATGCCTAGGCCAAAGGAGTAGACTTTGAAGAAAATTTTGCTCCTATTGCTAGATTGGAGATGATAAGATTTTTTTTAGAATTTTCCTTCAACAGGAAGTTCAAAGTCTATCAAATGGATGTAAAATCAACTTTTATAAATGAATAACTTGAAGAGGAAGCATATATAGATCAACCTAAACAAATTAAATTGTTAGATAATATAGATAATGTATGAAAACTTTAAAATGCCTTGTATTGAATAAAGCAAGCACTAAGAGCATGATATTTCATATTGGACAAATACCTACAATATCAAGGTTTCAAAAAAGGGCCAGTTGATAGTAATAAGGGAAAACTGATAATAATATATACATCAAATCTGAAAATGAAAATATTTTAGTCCTTATTATTTGTGTTGATGGCATAATTTTTGGAAGTGGTGCATATTTTCTAAGCCAAAAAATTGTAACTGAAATGCATGCTAAGTTTGAAATGTCAATGCTAGGAGAACTCATGTTCTTCCTTGGTTTGTGGATAGAAAAATCAACCATAGGATTGTTTATCTACCCAATAAAATACCTCAAGGATATATTGAAAATGTTTGAGATGGAAGAGTGTTCACCTATTAACACTCCCATGGTCAATGGTTGTAAGTTGAGAAAAGATGATGAATCACTTGAGGTCAATCAAATGATGTTCAAATTAATGATTGGTAGCC
Organism: Pinus albicaulis; assembly: GCA_034641835.2. NCBI lineage: Eukaryota > Viridiplantae > Streptophyta > Pinopsida > Pinales > Pinaceae > Pinus > Pinus albicaulis. The sequence goes on along the minus strand of CM076580.1, from coordinate 722,881,214 downwards.
TCCTTACCTAACAAATTCAGGGCTAGATATAATGAAAGGTATTTTCTTAGTAGAAAGGTATCAATTAGCCCATAAAAAAGAGTCATTTATTAGATGCAAAAAGGATCTTTAAATATTTAACGGCCACAATGGAATTTGGTTTATGGAATACCAAAGGTGATAAAATTTCCTTAACTTCAGATGCATATGTTGATTGGATGGCAGTGTAGGTTATCAGAAGAGCACATGTGGTGATGCTTTCTTTATAGGAGATCGTTTAGTAGCATGATTAAGAAAAAAGAAAACATCAATTTTCATTGTCCACAACTGAAGTCAAGTACATAATAGTTGTTGCATGTTGCACTCAAATTTTGAGGATGAAGCAAACATTGAAAGACATGAAGGTAACATATGATGAACTTGTTCCCATAGTGTGTGATAATTGCAGTGCTATAAGTATGTCCAAGAATCATTTTCGTCATTAAAAAATCAAGCATATAGTCATAAAGTACCATTTTCTTAAATAACATGTGGTTGATCATATTGTAAGGTTGGAGTATATATTGTAACAACCTTGGGTTAAAGTTCCATCTAATAAAGGATAATAAAGGAAAAATAAGACCAAGGTTGTGGGACACGTATTCCAAGCTGAATGTTGGGAAAACACTTTAGTGGACATCACTTGTGGTTTATTAATGGCCATGGAAATTGGCAAAGGCAAAGAGGAAATAAATGACATTTAATTATGATAAATAAAGGAAAATAGGAGAAAAGGAAGGTGAAGAGACACCAATTTGAATTCTAAGGGAAATTAGAGGAAAAATGAAGAAAAATGGAGACATCAATAATAGAAATGCATAAGAGGATCAATTCACAAATTTTTTCAGCTCAGTTTTGGATCTCTCCTTTCATTCTCTCTCTCATACACTCTTGCACACTTAGAGTATTCTTAAAGAATTTTTTCATTCACTTGGATTTGGAGAAAGGAAAACAAATGAAAGCAAGGGAGAAGGTCGGATCAGCAACTTCAACAAGAGGATTTTGCAAGTAACTAGTTGCATGTGCGATTTCCTAGTTGTAGAGGTGTGAATGTTTGGTTCATGCATTTTTTTATTTGGTTCATTTATTGTCATTGGAATGGATTTTTATTGGTTTGACAGTGGTCTTAGCCTTGCCTTTCGATTTCCTTGATATCCATGGTGTGATCAGATTCATTTTTGGTTGAGATTTGAAGTGCCAAATGTGCCAAAAACTTGCCAAAATTGTTAGGGTACTTGTTGATCAAGGGCTTGAGGCATGAAGAGACACCTCAACAAGTATGTCTAACCTATCCTTCTCCTTTTTTTGTCTATCCTCCATAGTTTTTTATCTCCAGGAAAACCCTAGGGATAAGGTAGATGGGGATGGGGAGTGAAAATAGGTCTAGGGAATAGGGATTGGGTTGTGAAAATTTAAGTAGATGGGGGAAGGATTTATGGATTTTTGGGAGGTGATAGGAGGTCAAGATATTTAGGGAGTTGAAAATGATAATTGGATTACAGGTTTGAGGTAGTGGCCGCCTAGGAATTTTAGTGACCTAGGACTTAGGTTTTATGGGAAAGGGATTTAGGGACTAGGAAAAATTAGTGTAGGGGTAGGAATGGGTTAAATAGTTATGTAGGATGGTATTGTAGGGTTTATGAGCAGGAAATTGATGATAAGGAGATGAAACTAGGGTTTTCCCCTAGGCAAAATATCAATTTTACTTAGGAACAAAAACATTATGAAAATGATGTTTATAACTGAAAGGAGGCAATAAATTGATGTTACTTACTTGAAAGAGGATGTTAAAAGCCTTTTCTGAAAATTTTGGAGTATTTGGTTGAGTTTTGGTGCTTCTAGGGCTTGCTGGACATAAGCGCAACGCTAAAAGGATAAGCGCAGCGTTAGAAGGATAAGTCCAATGCCTTTTTTCAGACTGCCTTTGGAGGTCTTCCCTGTGTCAAAATTGGGCCAAATATAGCTTGTTGAAATTATCTTGAAGTATAATTTCCAAATATACATTTATGTTTCTGATTGGAGTTCATTTACCATGTCAAAATTTGATTCTCCCAAGACTGGTCAAAAGTGCTGAATGAGGGTGCAGAAATGCAGAGTGCTAGTGCAGGAAAATTTTGGAGGCCTTCCTCAACTCAAAATTGAGCTCATGATAGCGCATTGGAAATATATCTCAGTATAGTTATCATTTGACTCATTAATAAAGTCATTTGGACAATCTAGCTATGAGAAAACTTGATTTTCCCAAGGTCAATCCAGAAGTCCAACAACTCTCCCGTGGCACCTGTATTTTTCACATTTCTATAAAACCATGACACCTGTGTAAAATATGAAGGATTTTTTTCTTCCTTGACCTATTATGGATAAAAAAATCTCTCACTTTTGTCGAATGCATATTTTTTTGGTCAGAAACGTAGTTTTAAGAAAAACTAGCCCTATGAGTGGCAAATGACTTGATTCTTGGAATGATTTCTAAAAAATGATGGAGACATGATCTTATGAGTTGGAATGGCCTCATAATTACTGATATGACCTACCCTATGGCTCCTCTTCTCAAATTTCACGTTTCCATAGCAAACCCTAGCTCAGTGGGAGAGGAAATTAGGGTTTAGTGCTTGTGAACAGTGATGACTTGGCAACCCTTGGGAAAAGTCAACTTCATTTGAAATTTGATGTGTTGGAATGTGGAATTATGGGCTGGAAGCCTTTATGAGACTGAATAATTATTACATTTGAACTAACTGAAGCAAATCACGAGTTTAATTTGGGTTAACTTCACACCTTCTGCTGTCCTTTATTGAAAATGAGACAATGAAATTATTTGACCTAATGAAACTCTAGTGACCCCATGAGAAATGAAAGAGAGTAGACTTGTCTTTAGCATGATGAATACATGGAATAGGGTCCGTAGGAATATACTTGTGAAGGAAAATGGGACACTTGACAAGGAAAACCACCAATGGAACAATTTTATATCTTGATCTAATGGAATGGTTGAAAATTTCTTCAAAGTGGGACACCTAAGATGCACATGAAAAAAATGTGTTTTGATCCCTGGTGGAAGTATGCAAATACTGAAACTAACATTGGCTCCATTTGGGGATGGTAGCTCCTTGGGGGTGCCAAGAATATCGTAGACCATGTGCCTATTCATTGGGCATGGAGTCAAATCTGTAAACTGAAACTAAAACTGAAACTGAAAACATACTGCAAACTTCAACCCACACTAACAGATCATAAAAGCCTTAGGGCCTTCACCTCAGGCTTCAAAACTTGATGAATTTTATCAACAGTTGCTAAAAATAAAATAAAATCAATTTGAAATGACACCAACCTACTCTAATGTTCTGTACAATTGCCAATTAGGTGAAATGATCCTTCCAGTGTAACTAATCTAGGATATGTCTACTTACCAAAGTTTTCCTCTTACGTTCCTCGAGTAGGTAGAATGATGTACATGTAGGCAACTCACAATAAAAATAGAAACCAAGGCTAATGCTAAAAAACAAAACAACATTAATCTTCTCCAATGTTTGCAAAAGACTACTGAAGGGATTTTGAAAATCCTGAAGCATTACCTTGTCTTGAGATCCAGCAAAAAAAATACTAGTACTCCCTTCATTCTGATATGAAAGAACACTTGTTTGTTGATCCATAGAAAGGCATAGGGAAGTATAACCTTCTGCTATCTAAGTGTTGGCTGAAAATTCCTCAAGCATAGGTAACTCTGATTCTATCTCTGGCATACTATCTCCCTCTGGTTCACATTCCTCAAATTCATAGTCTAAGTCATCCTTAAACATGAAACATTCTTCAAGATTATCAAACATGACAACCCTATCATATTCATGAAAGAAAAAAATATCTACAAGCTAATATTCCTGCAAGTAATCATTATCATAAATTGGTTTTCCCACAAAAAATTCTTGTATACTTTCATCAAGCTCCTCATCAAAATTATCTTCAGATTCATCATACTTAGGCAAATCAGATTGAGGAGAAACTTCATCAAATATGAACATTGAAAAATGAGATTGTCTTTCTTCATGATGATCTATAAAAATAGTTTCAGGACTATGCTCATTTAAACTTATATTTTCATTTTAAAAAATGGAAGAATTTTTCCCAATACTTTCTTGATTATGTGAACTCCACAAACCTGCATTAGCTTGGGTTGTAATATGAATATTTAGGAGCTGATCTATCTCATCTTCAGATAGAAGAGAAAGTACTTTTTGTATTCTTTTGATAACACAGTAATTGTCTTCTTTCTCTCCTAAAGATTCACAAGGATGATGAATATCTTCTTTAACCGTTGGCTGATCAACTTGTTGTACTGCTACAAGAATTGTCTCCTGTGGGAAGAATTTATGAAAGTCAAGAAAATATACATCATCTTTTTCTTCCATGAGAGAAAACACTTGCTCTTTTTGGTGATGAAAAGGATTGTCATGCAAAGCCTCCAAGATCTCTTCATCCATGAACTCATTATCATCATAAGAATCCTCTAGGTTTTGAATGAAAACCTCAAATTGATCTCAACAATTATTAACCAAAGACAAAGAAGGGTAGGAATCCTTGTATTCTTCATAAAATATTGAATGGAAAACTCTAAGAGAAAAAATACTTGTAAGTGGCAAACCTTCATACCAAGATCGTGCTTTTCCTTCAAGAGAAGCCATGAAAATATTTAAGAGAGAATCTTCAGGAAATTCAACCTTCAAATTTACCAATACTTTCTTTCTAAACTGAAGAAATTACAAATTATGAATGTTTTCCCAAAACATAGCATATAAGTTATGGATTCTGTTCATCTAACTTGAAAACATTCATTCAATAGCAATGAAATGATGGATGAAGTAAAAAAATATTCTAACATATGATCACAAAATAAGAAACTAAAACTAAACACAACACCACATGGATCCCATAAAAATAGTTGCAAATTTGATTAATGTCCAACCCAAAACTGATACAAAAATATGTCTCTTGAGATGCCAAAGTTCCAAGTGAATCAAAACCCTACAAATGACTGAGAAAATACATCAGATAGATGTCAAAACGACTCTCCCTAGCCTCAAGGAGTCGAATCCATGAGATAGGGATCAATTTCACCTACTCCCAAACAAGAAACTGAAGACTAGGAAGACCCAACAATCTGCCTCTAAAAGAGAGGAAACTGATTCATTTGACCTCTAGAGGACTTATCTAATGTATCTACCCTAGATAATAATAAAAAACATGACATTTTAATTTATATTGACCTTTTACATCAGTAATTTCTCATTTCCCAAGATAAAAATTCAAACTGGAGTGAAAATAAAAAATTTACTGAAGATGGTGAAAGTGCAATTTTCCTGGCAAAAGCGCATCACCATGACAGGAAAAATAACCTCTTTTGTAAGAAACTTTGGAGGCCTTCCCGGTGTCCAAATAAGCACCATGATAGCTCATTGGAAAAAGTAGTGTAGGGGTAAGAATGGGTTTAATAGTGATGTAGGATGGTATTGTAGGGTTTATGAGCAGAAAATTGAGGATAAGGAGATGAAACTAGGGTTTTCCACTAGGGAAAATGTCAATTTTACTTAGGAACAAAAACACTATGAAAATAATGTTTAGAACTGCAACAAGGCAATAAATTAGTGTTACTTACTTGGAACAAGGTGTTAAAAGCCTTTTCTGAAAATTTGGGAGCATTTGGTTGAGTTTTAGTGCTTCTAGGGCTTGCTGGACATAAGCACAACCCAAGAAGGATAAGCATAGCTCCAGAAGGATAAGCGCAAAGCCTTTTTTGCACACCACATTTGCAGGTCTTCCCGGATTCCAAATTGGGCCAAAGATAGCTCGTTGGAAATATATTGAAGATTAATTTCCAAATTTACCTTTAATTTTCTTATTGGAGTTGATGTCCCTTGTCCAAACGTGATTCTCCTAGGACTGGTCAAAAAGTGCTGAATGAGGGTGAAGAAATGCAGAGTGCTGGTGCATACAACTTTTGGATGCCTTTCTCAACTCCAATTTGAGCACATGATAGCTCATTGGAAATATCTCTTTGTCTAGTTATCATTTGATGCATCAGGAAAGTCATTTAGACACTCCATCTATGAGAAAATTTGATTTTACCAAGGTCACTCCAGAATTCCAACAACTCTCCAGTGGCACTTGTATTTTTGATATTTCTCTAAATATATGACACCTATGTAAAATATTATGGAGGTTTTTCTTCCTTGACCTATTATGAACAAAAATGTCTCTCACTTTTGTCAAATTCATCTTTGGTTGCTCAGAAACATAGTTTGAAGCAAAACTGGCCCTATGAGTGGTAAATGACTTGATTCTTGGAACGATTTCTAAAAAATTATGGAGACAGGATCTTATGAGTCAAAATGGCCTCATACTTACTGATATGACCTACCTTATGACTCCTCTTATCAAATTTCATGTTTCCTTAGCAAACCCTAGCTCAATGGGAGAGGAAATTAGGGTTTAGTGCTTGTGGACAATGACTTGGGCACCCTTGGGAAAAGACAACTTCCTTTGACATTTGATGTGTTGGAATGTGGAATTCTGAGTTGGAAACCTTTGGGAGACAGAATACTTATTACATTTGAACTGACTGAAGTAAATCATGAGTTTATTCTGGGTCACCTTCACACATTTTTCTACCCTTTATTGAAAATGAGATAATGCAGTGATTTGACCTAATGAAACCCTAGTGACCTCAGGAGAAATGAAAGAAAATGACTCAATGAGTGACTTTGACTAAAAGTGGAATGAGATCAGACTTGTCTTCAACATGATGAAGACATGGAAGAGGGTCAACATGCATATACTTGTGAAGGAAAATGGGACACTTGACAAGGACAACCACTAGTGGAACAATTTTATATCATGACCTAATGCACTGATTGAAAATTTCTTCAGAGTGGGACACCTAATATGCACATGCAAAAATGTGTTTTTATCCCTGGTGGTAGTATGCAAATACTTACACTAACATTGGCTTCAGCTTGGGATGGTAGCTACTTAGAGGTGCCAAGAACACCGTAGACCATGTGCCTATTCATTGGGCATGGAGTCGAATTTGTAAACTGAAACTAAAACTGAAACTAAAAACATACTGCAAACTTAAACCCACACTAACAGATAATCAAAGCCTTAGGGCCTTCACCTTGGGCTTAAAACCTTGATTAATTCTATCAACACTTGCTGGAAATAAAATAAAATCAATCTGAAATGATACCAACCTACTCTAATCTGCTGTACAATTGCCAATTAGGCGAAATGATCCTTCCAGTGTAACCAATCCAAGAGATGGCTACTTACCAAAGTTATTCTCTTACTTTCCTCGAGCAGGCAGAATGATGTACATGTAGAAAACTCACGATAATAATTGAAACCAAGGCTTATGTTGACAAACAAAACAACATTCATCTTCTTCAATGCTTGCAAATGAATACTGAAGGGATTTTGAAAATCCTAAAACAGTACCTTGTCTTGATATCCAACAACAAAAATACCAATACTCCCTTCATTTTGATCTGAAAGAACACTTGTTTTTTGATCCATAGAAAGGAACAGGGAAGTATAACCTTCTGCTATTTGAGTGTTGGCTGAAAAATCCTCAAGCATGGGTAACTTTGATTCTATCTCTAGCATACTGTCTCCCTCTGGTTCACATTCCTCAAATTCATAGTCTAAGTCATCCTTAAATAAGAAACATTCTTTAGGATGATCAAACACGACAACCCTATCATATTCATGAAAGAAAAAAATATCTACTAGTTGATCTCTTTGCAAGGAATCATCATCATAAATCGGTTTACTCACAACAATTTCCTGTATAGTTTCATCAAGCTCCTCATCAAAATTATCTTCAGATTCATCATACTTAGGAAAATCAGTTTGAGGAGAAACTTCATCAAATATGAACATTGAAAAAGGAGATTGTATTTCTTTATGATGATCTATAAATCTAGTTTTAGGACTGTCCTCATTTAAACTTAGATTTTAATTTTAAAAAATGGAAGAATTTTTACCAATACTTTCTTGATTATGTGAACTCGGCAAACCTGCATTAACTTGGGTTGTAATATGACTATTTAGGAGCTGATATATCTCATCTTCAGACAGAGGAGAAAGTAATTTTTGTCTTTTTTTTATAACACAACAATTGTCTTCTTTCTCTCCTAAATATTCACAAGGATGCTACATATCTTCTTTAACCTTTGGCTTATCAACTTGTTGTACAGCTGCAGGAATTGTCTCCTGTGGGAATGCTTTATGAACATCAAGACAACATACATCATCTGTTTCTTCCATGAGAGAAAACACTTGCTCTTTTTGGTGATGAAAAGGATTGTCATGCAAAGCGTCCAATATATCTTCATCCATGAACTCATTATCATCATAAAAATCCTCTAGGTTTTGAAAGAAAATCTCAAATTGATCACAAAAATTATTAACCAAAGACAAGGAAGGGTAGGAATACTTGTATTCTTCATAAAATATTGAATGGAAAACCCTAAGAGAACAAATAATTTCAGGTGGCAAACCTTCATACCAAGATCATGATTTTCCTTCAAGAGAAGCCATGAGCATCTTTAAGAGACAATCTTCAGGAAATTCAACCTTCAACATGCACGTATGCATGTGAAATTTAAACAGATGTAAAGCAGCATCATTCCTATAATCATAATTAAATATAGACACATTCCTTTGCTAACCTACCTTAGGAATTTTATTTGGGAAACCTGGAATGTGATCCCGGCTCATGGGAGCATACCTTCTTACAACAATTTCGATCTTGAAAATGCTTGAAGCTACTGATCTTCATGTAGTGAAGTCACCAGGTGGATGATTTCAACCTTCATATGCATCTGACCTCCATCCACCATAAAAAATCAGATCTGAACTTTGATGATGTTTCCCAAGGAAGATATGATCTTACTTTTCTTCCCAGTATGGTCACCATAATGTTATTACTCGGATTGAACCTCAGGCTGAGAAAGGCAATTCCGAAGTAACCTCAAACCACGCTTAGCCAAGTAGCTAGCCCTAGTAGGCCAGGAGAGGGCTATCTCCATATAAATCACAGTCAAGATGACTGAGGAAATAAGATATTAGGCTAGGTATAGTAGTTCAGGATTTTTGATTTTGATTGTGTAGGGTTTTGCTGGATCAAGAGGAGTCATGCAGCTAGGGCAAGGAAATTAGGTCAAGATTTGCAGGGTGTTCTATGGGGCAAGGTAGGAACAATGTTTAGCACTTTAGGGTTTTGATGATGAGATGGTTAAGACAAGTGAGGAGCTAGAAAGAGCATGGTGAATTCATGGTTTCTTTCTAAACTGAAGAAATTACAAATTATGAATGTTTACCCAAAACAAAGCAGAGAAGTTATGGATTCTGTTCATATAACTTGAAAACATTCATTCAATAGTAATGAAATGATGGATGAAGTAAAAAAGCATTCTAACATATGAGAATAAAAGAAGAAACTAAAAATAAACACAATACCACATGGATCCCATAAAAATAGCTGCAAATTTGATTAATGTCCAAGCCAAAACTGATACAAAATATGTCTCTTGAGATGCCAAAGCTCCAAGTGAATCCAACCCCTACAAATGAGTGAGAAAATACATCATATAGACCTAAAAACCACTCTCCCTAGACTCAAGTAGTTGAATCCATGAGATAGGGATCAGTTTCACCTACTCCCAAATAAGAAAATAAAGACTAGGAAGACCAAACAATTTGCCTATAAAAGAGAGGAAACTGATTCATTTGACCTCTAGAGGACTTATCTAATGTATCTACCCTAGATAAAAATAAAAACATGACATGTACATTTATATTTACCTTTTACATCAGTAATTTCTGATTTCCCAAGATAAAAAGTCAAACTGGAGTGAAAATCAAAAAATTGCTGAAGATGGTGAAAATGCAATTTTCTTGGCAAAAGCGTAGTGCCATGACAGGAAAAGTAGCCTCTTTTTCAAGAATCTTTGTGAGGCCTTCCCGGTTTCTAAATCAGCTCCATGATAGCTCATTGGAAAGTTCTCTAACTCTAGTTTCCAAATATGCCTCCAGTTTCCAAAAAGTATGCTCATTTGCCCTGTCAAAAAGTGAATCTCCCAACACTGGTAAAAGTGCAATGCCAAGGTAAAAAAAAGAGGCAAAAACATGCAAATTTGGTGGTTTCTTGCACTTTTGAGGGACCATTTTTCCTCCAAATTTTCTGAAACTTGTTGGGGTAGATGTCTTCATCATTATGAACATGATGGTGGTGGCCTTTTGTCCATTGGAGACTCCAAGGAAAAGCACAACGCCCTTTTTGGTAGATTTTCTGTGTGCCAAAATTGCTCAAAAACAAAAAATGCACTAAAGTGCAACGCCCTTTTTGGCAGAAAGTAGAATGAGAGTAGACTTGTCTTCAGCATGATGAAGACATGGAAGAGGGTCAACAAGCTTATACTTGTGAAGGAAAATGGGACACTTGATAAGGAAAACCACCAATGGAACAATTTTATATCATGATCTAATGGAATGGTTGAAAATTTCTTCGGAGTGGGACACCTAAGTTGCACATGCAAAAATGTGTTTTGATCCCTGGTGGAAGTATGAAAATACTGACACTAACATTGTCTCCATTTGGGGATGCTAGCTCCTTGGAGGTGCCAAGAACACCATAGACCATGTGCCTATTCATTAGGCATCGAGTCAAATATGTAAACTAAAACTAAAACTAAAACTGAAAACATACTACAAACTTCAACTCACACTAACAGATCAACAAAGGCTTAGGGCCTTCACCTCGGGCTTCAAACTTGATGAATTCTATCAACAGTTGCTAAAAATTAAATAAAATCAATCTGAAATGATACCAACCTACTCTAATCTTCTGTACAATTTCCAATTAGGTGAAATGATCCTTCCAGTGTAACCATTCCAGGAGATGGCTACTTACCAAATTTTTCCTCTTACTTTCCTCGAGCAGGTAGAATGATGTACATGTAGGAAAATCACAATAAAAATTGAAACCAAGGCTTATGCTGACAAACAAAAGAACATTAATCTTCTCCAATGCTTGCAAAAGACTACTGAAGGGATTTTGAAAATCCTGAAGCATTACCTTGTCTTGAGATCCAACAAAAAAATACCAGTACTCCCTTCATTCTAATCTAAAAGAACACTTGTTTTTTGATCCATAGAAAGGCATAGGGAAGTATAAAATTCTACTATCTGAGTGTTGGTTGAAAATTCCTCAAGCATGGGTAACTCTGATTCTATCTCTGGCATACTGTCTCCCTCTAGTTCACATTCCTCAAATTCATAGTCTAAGTCATCCTTAAACAAGAAACATTCTTCAGGATTATCAAACACGACAACCCTATCATATTCATGAAAGAAAACAACATCTACAAGATAATATCCCTGCAAGGAATCATCATCATAAATTGGTTTACTCACAAAAATTTCCTGTATACTTTCATCAAGATCCTCATCAAAATTATCTTCAGATTCATCATACTTAGGCAAATCGGATTGAGGAGAAACTTCATCAAATATGAACATTGAAAAAGGAGATTTTATTTCTTCATGATGATCTATAAAAATAGTTTTAGGACTGTCCTAATTTTAAAAAAAAAAAATTTCATTTTAAAAAATGGAAGAAGTTTTACCAATACTTTTTCAATTATGTGAACTCAGCAAACGTGCATTAGCTTGGGTTGTAATATGACTATTTAGGAGCTGATCTATATAATATTCAGACAGAGGAGAAATTACTTTTTGTCTTCTTTTGATAACGCAGTAATTGTCTTCTTTCTCTCCTAAAGATTCACAAGGATGCTAAATATCTTCTTTAACCTTTGGCTGATCAACTTGTTGTACTACTGCAGGAATTTTCTCTTGTGGGAAGACTTTATGAAAGTCAAGAAAATATACATCATCTTTTTCTTCCATGCGAGAAAACACTTGCTCTTTTTGGTGATGAAAAGTATTGTCATGCAAAGCCTCTAAGATCTCTTCATCCATGAACTCATTATCATCATAAGAATCCTCTAGGTTTTGAATGAAAACCTCAAATTGATCACAACAATTATTAACCAAAGACAAAGAAGGGTAGGACTACTTGTATTCTTCCTAAAATATTGAATGGAAAACTCTAACAAAAAAAACACTGACAGGTGGCAAACCTTCATACCAAGATCGTGCTTTTCCTTCAAGAGAATCCATGAACATATTTAAAAGACAGTATTTAGGAAATTCAACCTTCAACTTGCATGTATACATGTGAAATTTTACCAGATGTAAATCAACATCATTCCTATCATCATCTTCAAACTTAGGCAAATTCCTTTGCAAATCTACCTTAGGAATTTTAATTGGGAAACCTGGAATGTGATCCCGGATCATGGGAGCATACCTTCTTGCAACAATTTCCATCTTGAAAATTCTTGAAGCTACTGATCTTCATGCAGTGGAGTCACCATGAGGCATTGGTTTTCTAGATCTTCTTCCTGTGGAGTCTTTGATCAACCTAAAATGTGTGGAGTCGCCAGGTGGATGATTTCAGCCTTCATATGAATATGAACATTGTCCACCATCAACTATCAAATCTGAACTTTGATGATCTTTCCCAGGGAATATTTGATCTTAGTTTTCTCCCTGGTATGGTCACCAAAATGTTATCACTCAGATTTAACCTCAGGTTGAGAAAGGCAATTCGGAGGTAACCTCAAACCACGCTTAGCCAAGTAGCTAGTCCTACTAGGCCAGGAGAGGGCTCTCTCTGTATAGATTGCAATCAAGATTACTAAGGAAAGAAGATATTAGGCTAGGTATAGTAGCTCAAGATTTTTCATTTTGATTGTGTAGGGTTTTGCTGGATCAGTAGGAGTCATGAAGCTAGGACAAGGAAATTAGGTCAAGATTTGCAGGGTGTTCTATGGGACAAGGTAGGAAAAATGTTTAGCACTTTAGGGTTTTTATGATGAGATGGTTAAGCCAATTGAGGAGCTAGAAAGAGCATGGTGAATTCATGGTTTCTTTCTAAACTGAATAAATTACAAATTATGTTTGTTTACCTAAAACAGAGCAGAGAAGTTATGGATTTTGTTCATTTGACTTGAAAACATTCATTCCATAGCAATGAAATGATGGATGAAGTAAAAAAACATTCTAACATATGATCACAAATGAAGAAACTAAAACTAAACACAATACCACATGGATCCCATAAAAATAACTGCAAATTTGATTAATGTCCAAGCCAAAACTGATACAAAAATATGTCTCTTGAGATGCCAAAGCTCCAAGTGAATCCAACCTATACAAATGACTGAGAAAATACATCATATAGATGTAAAAACCACTCTCCCTAGCCTCAAGGAGTCGAATCCATGAGATAGGGATCAATTTCACCTACTCCTAAACAAGAAACTGAAGACTAGGAAGACCCAACAATTTGCTTCTAAAAGAGAGGAAACTAATTCATTTGACCTCTAGAGGACTTATATAATTTATCTACCCTAGATAAAAATAAAAAAATGACATTTAAAATTATCTTGACCTTTTACATCAGTAATTTCTCATTTCCCAAGATAAAAATTCAAACTGGAGTGAAAATAAAAAAATTACTGAAGATGGTGAAAATGCAATTTTTCTAGCAAAAGCGCATTGCCATGAGAGGAAAAATAACCTCTTTTGTAGGAAAATTTTTGAGGCCTTCCCGGTGTCCAAATAAACACCATGATATCTCATTGGAAATCTCTCTGAGTCTAGTTACCAAATATGCCACCAGTTTCCAAAATGATGCTCATTTTCTCTATCAAAAAGTGAATCTCCCAAGACTGGTAAAAGCGCAGTGTCAAGGTAAAAAAAGAGGCAGAAACATGAAAATTTGGTGGTTTCTTGCACTTTTGAGGGACCAGTTTTCCTCCAAAGTTTTTGAAACTTGTTGGGGTTGATGTATTCATTGTTTTGAAAATGATGGTGGTGGCCATTTTTCCATTGGAGGCTCCAAGAAAAAGCGCAGCGCCAAGGGCGCTGTGTTTTTGGTAGATTTTCTGTGTGCCAAAATTGCTCAAAAACCAAAAATGCACTAAAGTGCCAAAGATGCCAAAAACTTGCCAAAATTGTTAGGTAACTTGCTGATCAAGGGCTTGAGGCATTAAGAGACACCTCATCAAGTATGTACAACCTCTCCTTCTCCTTTTTTTGTCTATCCTTCATAGTGTTTTATGTCCAAGAAAACCCTAGTGATAAGGTAGATGGGGATGGGGAGTGAAAATAGGTCTAGGGAATAGGGATAGGGTTATGAAAACTTAAGTAGATGGGGGAAGGAGTTATGGATTTTTGGGAGGTGATAGGAGGTCAAGATATTTAGGGAGTTGAAAATGATAATTGGATTACAAGTTTGAGGTAGTCGCTGCCTAGAAATTTCAGTGACCTAGGACTTAGGTTTTATGGGAAAGGGATTTAGGGACTAGGAAAAATTAGTGTAGGGGTAGGAATGGGTTTAATAGTGATGTAGGATGGTATTGTAGGGTTTATGAGTAGAAAATTCAGGAAAGGAGATGAAACTAGGGTTTTCCACTAGGAAAAATTTGAATTTTACTTAGGAACAAAAACACTATTAAAATGATGTTTAGAAGTGAAACGAGGAAATAAATTGGTTTTAATTACTTGAAACACGGTGTTACAAGCCTTTTATGAAAATTTGGGAGTATTTGGTTGAGTTTTGGTGCTTCTAGGGCTTGCTAGACATAAGCACAATGTGAGAAGGATAAACGCAGTGCCGGAAGGATAAGCGCAACGCCTTTTTGCAGACCACATTTGGTGGTCTTCCTAGATTCAAAATTGGGCCCAGGATAGCTCGTTGGAAATATATTGAAGTCTAATTTACAAATATACCTTTAATTGTCTTCTTTGAGTTGATTTACCTTGTCCAAACATGATTCTTCTAGGACTGGTCAATAAGTGTTGAATGAGGGTGCATAAATGCAGAGTGCTGGTGCATACAACTTTGGACGCCTTCCTCAAATACAATTTGAGCACATGATAGCCCATTGGAAATATATCTATGTCTAGTTATCATTTGACGCATTAGGCAAGTCATTTAGACACACCATCTATGAGAAAACGTGATTTTACCAAGGTCACTCCAGAAGTCCAGCAACTCTCCTGTGGCACTTGTATTCTTCATATTTATCTAAATCCATGACACCTATGTAAAATATGATGGAGCTTTTTATTCCTTGACCTACTATGAACAAAAATTTCTCTCACTTTTGTCAAATTCATCTTTGGTTGTTCAGAAACGTAGTTTGAAGCAAAACTAGCCCTATGAGTGGCAAATGACTTGATTCTTGGAATGATTTCTAAAAAATGATGGAGACAGGATCTTATGAGTCCGAATGGCCTCATAATTACTGATATGACCTACCTAATGGCTCCTCTTCTAAAATTTCGTGTTTCCATAGCAAACCCTAGCTCAGTGGGAGAGGAAATTAGGGTTTAGTACTTGTGAACAATGACTTGGGCACCCTTGGGAAAAGACAACTTCCTTTGAAATTTGATGTGTTGGAATGTGGAATTTCAAGTTGGAAAACTTTGGGAGACTGAATACTTATTACATTTGAACTGACTGAAGAAAATCATGAGTTTATTCGGGGTCACCTTCACACATTTTGCTGCCCTTTATTGAAAATGAGATAATGCAATGATTTGACCTAATGAAACCCTAGTGACCTCATGAGAAATGAAATAAACTGACTCAATGAGTGATTTTTACTAAAATTGGAATGAGATTAGACTTTTCTTTAGCATGATGAAGACATGGAAGAGGGTCAGCAGGCATATACTTGTGAAGAAAAATGGGACACTTGACAAGGACAACCACTAGTGGAACAATTTTATATCATGACCTAATGGAATGGTTGAAAATTTCTTCAAAGTGGGACACCTAAGATACACATGAAAAAATGTGTTTTTATCCATGGTGGAAGTATGCAAATACTTACACTAACATTGGCTCCAGCTGGGGATGGTAGCTCCTTGGAGGTGCCAAGAACACCGTAGACCATGTGCCTGTTCATTGGGCATGGAGTCAAATCTGTAAACTTAAACTAAAAATGAAACTGAAAACATACTGCAAACTTCAACCCACACTAACAGATCATCAAAGCCTTAGGGCCTTCACCTTGGGCTTCAAACCTTGGTTAATTCTATCAACACTTGCTGAAAATAAAATAAATCAATCTGAAATGATACCAACCTACTCTAATCTGTTGTACAATTTCCAATTAGGTGAAATGATCTTTCTAGTGTAACCAATCCAGGAGATGGCTACTTACCAAAGTTATTCTCTTACTTTCCTCAAGCAGGCAGAATGATGTACATGTAGGAAAATCACGATAATAATTGAAACCAAGGCTTATGTTGACAAACAAAACAACATTCATCTTCTCCAATGCTTGCAAATGACTACTGAAGGGATTTTGAAAATCCTGAAGCATTACATTGTATTGAGATCCAGCAACAAAAATACCAGTACTCCCTTCATTCTGATCTAAAAGAACACTTGTTTGTTGATCCATAGAAAGGCATAGGGAAGTATAACATTCTACTATCTGAGTGTTGGTTGAAAAATCCTCAAGCATGGGTAACTCTGATTCTATCTCTAGCATACTATCTCCCTCTGGTTCACATTCCTCAAATTCATAGTCTAAGTCATCTTTACAAAAGAAACATTCTTCAGGATTATCAAACATGACAACCCTATCATATTCATGAAAGAAAACAATATCTACTAGCTGATCTCCTTGCAGGGAATCATCATCATAAATTATTTTACTCACAACAATTTCCTGTGTAGTTTCATCAAGCTCCTCATCAAAATTATCTTCAGATTCAACATACTTAGGAAAATTGGTTTCTGGAGAAACTTCATCAAATATGAACATTGAAAAAGGAGATTGTCTTTCTTTATGATGATCTATAAATCTAGTTTTAGGATTGTCCTCATTTAAACTTATATTTTCATTTTCAAAAATGGAAAATATTTACCAATAATTTCTTGATTATGTGAACTCGGCAAACCTGCATTAACTTGGGTTTTAATATGACTATTTAGGAGCTGATCTATCTCATCTTCAGATAGAGGAGAAAGTAATTTTTGTCTTCTTTTTATAACACAATAATTGTCTTCTTTCTCTCCTAAAGATTCACAAGGATGCTGAATATATTCTTTAACCTTTGGCTTATCAACTTGTTGTACTGCTGCAGGAATTGTCTCTTGTGGGAATGATTTATGAAATTCAAGACAATATACATCATATTTTTCTTCCATGAGAGAAAACACTTGCTCTTTTTGGTGATGAAAAGGATTGTCATGCAAAGCCTTCAAGATATCTTCATCCATGAACTCATTATCATCATAAGAATCCTCTAGGTTGTGAATGAACATCTCATATTGATCACAACAATTATTAACCAAAGACAAAGAAGGGTAGGACTCCTTGTATTCTTCATAAAATATGGAATGGAGAAACCTAAGAGAACAAATACTTGTAGGTGGCAAACCTTCATACCAAGATCGTTCTTTTCCTTCAAGAGAAGCCATGAACATCTTTAAGAGACAATCTTAAGGAAATTTAACCTTCAACATGCACGTATGCATGTGAAATTTAAACAGATTTAAAGCAGCACCATTCCTATCATCATCTTTAAATATAGAAAATTCCTTTTCTAATCTACCTTAGGCATTTTATTTGGGAAACTTGGAATGTGATCCCGACTCATGGGAGCATACCTTTTTGCAACAATTTCCATCTTGAAAATTCTTGAAGCTATTGATCTGGCATGCAGTGGAGTCACCATGAGGCGTTGGTTTTATGGATCTTCTACTAGTGGAGTCTTTGACAAACCTGAAATGTGTGGAGTTTCCATGTGGATGATTTCAACCTTCATATGCATCTGACCGCTGTCCACCATCAAAAATCAGATCTGAACTTTGATGATATTTCCCAGGGAAGATCTGATCTTACTTTTCTCCCCAGTATGGTCGCCATAATGTTATCACTCGGATTGAACCTCAGGCTGAGAAAGGCAATTCCGAGGTAACCTCAAACCACACTTAGCCAAGTAGCTAGCCCTAGTAGACCAGGAGAGGGTTCTCTCCATATAAATCGTAGTCAATATGACTGAGGAAAGAAGATATTAGGCTAGGTATAGTAGCTCAATATTTTTGATTTTGATTGTGTAGGGTTTCACTGGATCAAGAGGAGTCATGCAGCTAGGGCAAGGAAATTAGGTCAAGATTTGCAGGGTGTTCTATGGGACAAGGTAAGAACAATGTTTAGCAATTTAGGGTTTTTATGATGAGATGGTTAAGACAGGTGAGGAGCTAGAAAGAGCATGGTGAATTCATGGTTTCTTTCTAAACTGAATAAATTACAAATTATGAATGTTTACCCAAAACAAAGCAGAGAAGTTATGTATTTTGTTCATCTAGCTTGAAAACATTTATTCAATAGCCATGAAATGATGGATGAAGTAACAAAACATTATAAAATATGAGCATAAAAGAATAAACTAAAACTAAACATAATACCACATGGATCCCATAAAAATAATTACAAATTTGATTAATGTCGAGGCCAAAACTGATACAAAAATATGTCTCTTGAGATGCCAAAGCTCCAAGTGAATCCAACCCCTACAAATGAGTTAGAAAATACATCATATAGACCTCAAAACCACTCTCCCTAGACTCAAGGAGTCGAATCCAGGAGATAGGGATCAATTTCACCTACTCCCAAACAAGAAATTGAAGACTAGGAAGACCCAACAATTTGCCTCTAAAAGAGAGGAAACTAATTCATTTGACCTTTAGAGGACTTACCTAATCTATCTACCCTAGATAAAAATAAAAAATGACATGTACATTTGTCTTGACCTTTTACATCATTAATTTCTCATTTCCCAAGATAAAAAGTCAAACTGGAGTGAAAATAAAAAAATTGCTGAAGATGGTGAAAATGAGATTTTCTTGGCAAAAGTGCAGTGCCATGATAGGAAAAGTAGCCTCTTTTTCAAGAAACTTTGTGAGGCCTTCCTGGTTTCCAAATCAGCTCCATGATAGCTCATTGGAAAGTGCTCTAACTCTAGTTTCCAAATATTTCTCTAGTTTCCAAAAGGATGCTCATTTTCCCTGTCAAAAAGTGAATCTCCCAACACTGGTAAGAGCGCAACGACAAGGTAAAAAAGGAGGCAGAAACATGAAAATTTGGTGGTTTCTTGCACTTTTGAGGGACCATTTTTTTCCAAATTTTCTGAAACTTGTTGGGGTAGATGTCTTCATCATTCTGAACATGATGGTGTTGGCCATTTTTCCATTGGAGACTCCAAGGAAAAGCGTAGCGCCCTTTTTGGCAGATTTTCTGTGTGCCAAAATTGCTCAAAAACCAAAAATGCACTAAAGTGCCAAAAAATTGTGAAAATTGTTAGGGTAATTGCTAATAAAGGGCTTGAGGCATGAAGAGACACCTCAACAAGTATGTCTAACCTCTCCTTCTTCTTTTTTTTGTCTATCCTCCATAGTGTTTTATGTCTAAGAAAACCCTAGGGATAAGGTAGATGGGGATGGGTAGTGAAAATAGGTCTAGGGAATAGGGATAGGGTTATGAAAATTCAAGTAGATGGGGGAAGGATTTATGGAGTTTTGGGAGGTGATAGGAGGTCAAGAAATTTAGGGAGTTGAAAATGATAATTGGATTACAGGTTTTAGGTAGTGGTTGCCTAGGAATTTTAGTGACCTAGGACTTAGGTTTTATGGGAAAGGGATTTAGGGACTAGGAAAAAGTAGTGTAAGGGTAGTAATGGGTTTAATAGTGATGTAGGATGGTATTTTATGGTTTATGAGCAGAAAATTGAGGATAAGGAGATGAAACTAGGGTTTTTCACTAGGCAAAATGCCAATTTTACTTAGGAACAAAAACACTATGAAAATGATGTTTATAACTGCAAGGAGGCAATAAATTGGTGTTAAATAATTTAAATAGGGTGTTACAAGCCTTTTCTGAAAATTTGGGAGTATTTGGTTGAGTTTTGCTGCTTCTAGGGCTTGTTGGACATAAGTGCAACGCCAGAAGGATAAGCGCAATGTATTTTTGAAGACCACATTGGGAGGTCTTCCTGGTGTCCAAATTGGGCCCATGATAGCTCGTCGAAAGAACCTGAAGTATGATTTCCAAATATACCATTATTTTTTTGATTGGAATTGATTTACCTTGTCAAAATTTGATTCTCCCAAGACTAGTGAAAAAGTGATGAATGAGGGTGCAGAAATGTAGAGTGCTGGTGCAGACAACTTTTGGGGGCCTTTCTCAACTCAAAATTGAGCTCATGATATCTCATTGGATATATATATATATATATATATATATATATATATATATATATATATATATATATATATATATATATATATATATGTCTGGTTATCATATGAATCATCAAGAAAATCATTTGGACAATCCAGATATTAGAAAACTTGATTTTCCCAAGGTCACTCCAAAAGTCTAGCAACTCTCCTGTGGCACCTATATTTTAGACAGTTCTCTAAAACAATGACACCTATGTAAAATATGAAGGAGATTTTTCTTCCTTGACCTATGATGGAAAAACAAATATCTCACTTTTGTCAAATTCATCTTTGTTTGGTCAGAAACATAATTTGAAGCAAAACTGGCCCTATGATTGGAAAATGACTTGATTCTTGGAATGATTTCTAAAAATGATGGAGACATGATCTTACGAGTTGGAATGGCCTCATAATTACTGTTATGACCTACCTTATGGCTCCTCTAGTCAAATTTCGCGTTTCCATAGCAAATCCTAGCTCAGTGGGAGAGAAAATTAGGGTTTAGTGTTGTGAACAATGATGACTTGGGCACGCTTGGGAAAAGACAACTTCCTTTGACATTTGATGTGTTGGCATGTGGAATTCTGATTTGGTAGCCTTTGGGAGACTAAACACTTATTAAATTTGAACTAACTGAAGCAAATCATGAGTTTATTCAGGGTCACCTTCACACCTTCTACTGCCCTTTATTGAAAATGAGACAAAGCAATGATTTGACCTAATGAAACCCTAGTGACCCCATGAGAAATGAAAGAAATTGACTCAATGAGTGACTTTGACTAAAAGTGGAATGAGAGCGTACTTATCTTCAACATGATGAATATATGGAAGAGAGTCAACAGGCATATACTTGTGAAGGAAAATGGGACACTTGATAAGGACAACCACTAGTGGAACAATTTTATATCATGACCTAACGGAATGATTGAAAATTTCTTCGGAGTGGGACACCTAAGATGCACATGCAAAAATGTGTTTTGATACCTAGTGTAAGTATGCAAATACTGACAGTAGAATTGGTTCCAGCTGGGGATGGTAGCTCCTTGGAGGTGCCAAGAACACCATAGACCATCTGCCTATTCATTGGGCATGGATTCAAATATGTAAACTGAAACTAAAAATGAAACTGAAAACATACTGAAAAACTCAACCCACACTAACAGATCATCAAATCCTTAGTGCCTTCACCTCGGGCTTCAAACCTTGATGAATTATATCAACACTTGCTGAAAATAAAATCAAACCAATATGAAATGATACCAACCTACTCTAATCTACTGTACAATTTCCAATTAAGTGAAATAATCCTTCCAGTGTAACCAATCTAGGAGATGGCTACCTCCCAAAGTTCTGCTCTTAATTTCCTCGAGCAGGCAGAATGATGTACATGTAGGCAACTCACAATAGAAATTGAAACCAAGGCTTATGCTAACAAACAAAACAACATTCATCTTCTCCAATGCTTGCAAAAGACTGTGTTTTTGGTAGATTTTCTGTGTGCCAAAATTGCTCAAAAACCAAAAATTCACTGAAGTGCCAAATGTGCCAAAAAATTTCCAAAATTGTTAGGGTAGTTGCTGATAAAGTGCTTGAGGCATTAAGAGACACCTCAGCAAGTATGTCTAACCTCTCCTTCTCCTTTTTTTTGTCTATCCTCCATAATGTTTTGTGTCCAAGAAAACCCTAGGGATAAGGTAGATGGGGATGGGGGGTGAAAATAGGTCTAGGGAATAGGGATAGGGTTATGAAATTTTAAGTAGATGGGGGAAGGAGTTATGGAATTTTTGGAGGTGATAGGAGGTGAAGATATTTAGGGAGTTGAAAATGATAGTTGGATTACAGGTTTGAGGTAGTGGCTGCCTAGGAATTTTAGTGACCTAGGACTTAGGTTTTATGGGAAATGGATTTAGGGACTAGGAAAAAGTAGTGTATGGGTAGGAATGTGTTTAATAGTGATGTATAATGGTATTTTAGGGTTTATGAGCAACAAATTGAGGATAAGGAGACGAAACTAGGGTTTTCCACTAGGAAAAATGTCAATTTTACTTAGGAACAAAAACACTATGAAAATGATGTTTAGAACTGAAATGAGGCAATAAATTGGTGTTACTTACTTGAAAGAGGGTGTTACATCCTTTTCTGAAAATGTGGGAATATTTGGTTGAGTTTTGGTGCTTCTAGGGCTTGCTAGAAATAAGCGTAGCGCCATAAGGATAAGCGTAACGAACTTTTGAAGATCACATTTGGAGGTCTTCCCAGTGTCCAAATTGGGACCAGGATAGCTCGTTGGAAAGATATTGAAGTATAATTTCCAAATATACCTTTATTTTTCTAGGTGGAGTTGATTTACCTTGTTAACAGGGGATTCTCCCAAGACTGGTCAAAATGTGCTGAATGAGGGTGCAAAAATGCAGAGTGATGGTGCAAGAAACTTTTGGAGGCCTTTCGAAACTGAAAATTGAGCTCATGATAGATCATTGGAAATATATATATATATATATATATATATATATATATATATATATATATATATATATATATATATATATATATATGTATGTATGTATGTATGTATGTATGTATGTATGTATGTATGTATGTATGTATGTATGTATGTATTTATGTATGTATGTATGTATGTATGTATGTATAGTTATCATTTGTCTCATCAAAAAATTCATTTGGACACTCCAGCTATGAGAAACCGTGATTTTCCCAAGGTCACTCCAGAAGTCCAGAAACTCTCCCATGGCACCTGTATTTTTGAAATTTCTCTAAAACCATGAAACCTATATAAAATATGAAAGATTTTTTTCTTCCTTGACCTATGATGGACAAACACCTCTCTCACGTTTGTCAAATTCATCTTTGTTTGGTTAGAAACATAGTTTGAAGCAAAATTGGCCCTATAAGTGGCAAATGACTTGATTCTTGGAATGATTTCTAAAAAATGGTGGAGACATGATCTTATGAGTTGGAATGGCCTCATACTTACTGATTTGACCTAAATTATGGCTTATCTACTCAAATTTCACATTTCCATAGAAAGCCCTAGCTCAGTGGGAGAGGAAATTAGGGTTTAGTGCTTGTGAACAATGATGAGTTGGGAACCCTTGCGAAAAGACAACTTCCTTTGACATTTGATGTGTTGGCATGTGGAATTATGAGTTGGAAGCCTTTGGGAGACTGAATACTTATTAAATTTGAATTTACTGGAGCAAATCATGAGTTTATTATGGGTCACCTTCACACCTTCTGTTGTCCTTTATTGAAATTGAGACAATGCAATGATTTGACCTAATGAAACCCTATTGACCCCATGAGAAATGAAATAAAATGACTCAATCAGTGACTTTGAATAAAAGTGGATTGAGAGCAGACTTTTCTTCAACTTGATGAAGACATGGAATAGGGTCAGCAGGCATATACTTGTGAAGGAAAATGGGACACTTGACAAGGACAACCACCAGTGGAACAATTTTATATCATGACCTAATGGAATGATTGAAAATTTCTTCAGAGTGGGACAACTAAGATGCACATGCAAAAATGTGTTTTGATCCCTGGTGGAACTATGAAAATACTAACACTAATAGGTTCATCAGTGTACTTCCATTAACATTTAAGGATCAGATCGAGTATGATGAGCCTCAGTCATTGGGAAATTGAAGCATTGTTATGAAAAGTCGAATCGTAAGTCTGAGCGTAAGAGAGATTGGAAAGGGAATGAGAAGTGTTATCACTCCAATAATTCTCGAAGGGTTGTTTTTATTTTTTGGTTTAAATAATATTAGAGGTAACCACAAACCTACTTTTAAGCCTTAGGATCTAGCCTTCCTAATGCTCAGAGAGGGCTCTCTCTATATGATTTATATTTTTTGATTGTATTTAATTTTAGGCTAGTTATGTAGGATTACTTGGCATTTTGATTTTGGATTTTCTTTTGTTGTGAAATCACTTACTTAGAGGATAGATGTAGTTTATAATCCATTGGGCTAATGGAGTCAAAGTGTCAAGCAATAGAAGCAGGATCAAGGTTCTAAAGGGAAGTATTCACATGGCAAGATAGTTTAGTCACTTCAGATCTGGATAATGAGTGAAAAGATAAAATTTAATCGAAATAAGGGAGAAATTAAGAATTCCCTAATCTAGATATCAAAATAAAAACATATATATGATAAACAGTTCAAGACAGAGCAATTAAACATATTCTGTAATAACATTCCAGTTATATCATTTAGATTAAGTAAACATATGAGCATGTGAAAACTTCAGAAAAAACAATTGAACAAATAGAAACTACTTCACTGTAGTGGCCAAACACATGAATCCTATAATATAATCTCTTTATTTCTTTAATCCAGTCTGCTGACTTGAAATTTGTACAATCACCCTCAGGTTCTAGAATAGTACAACTATAGAAATTTTCAACAATTCATCCACCCTTAATACTTCGAAATGTGAAGTATTTGTAAAAAAACTCTTACAAAATATCCTAAAACAAACTTAGGAATTATTCAAGGAAAAATATTCATGCAAGAAGATAGAGACAACTATATAACTAATGCAAGTTGTCCCTGCTTTTATTGATTTGTTGTTTAATTGTTGATATTTTGCTGCTAATTTGTCTTTGATTGTTGCTCAACGAAGGCTGCATTTGACTGTCTCTCATGCTGGTAATCTTTATCTCTACTTTGTAATTTCTGATTTGACTTTAACTCTGACTTTTACTGATACTCGTTGACTCTTATACACTTTCACTATCATGTTTTCACTGCAAACCGTTACTGCCCTGTTTTATATTTACTACTCTTTTTAATGCAAACTATTTTCACAGTAAATCAGTCATCTTTTCCCAAAATTCTGCCTCTAGCAATTTGATCTTCATCATCCTTCTGAATATCTCATCAGCCTCTGTATTTTTAGAATGTAGGCTTGTTGATAAATAAGTGCTTTACCTCTTGTTGCAGGTAAAAAAGGCTCTCAAAGCTTTTGTAAAGTACCTTCCCTATTGGAATTCCCTGCATGACTGAATTATTAGCTTGCTCCTTAGCCACTTCTCTCATATTTTTATCATAATCATCCTGCTTCATTAATCTATCATGAATGACTAGTGGATTTGGAAGGCCTTGTTGTCTGAGAGTGTCACACTTCATTATGAACCTTTTGATGGCTATCTCCATGTTTTGACATTTTTCTTCTAACTGTATCATCAAGTTTCTTTTTGAAATCACTTTCTTGACTTCAAGAATTGTATATGTCCTGTCATCTATACCAATTTCTTCCAATTCTTCTCTATTCTTTGAATTATGAAACTTGATAATTTCATTAGCCTCTTCAGGTTTCTTGCCAAGTTCTTCTTTTATCTTCTGAATGGATTCTCTTGTTGCTTTGACTAAATCCTTTTGTTCATAGATAACCTATATGGATTGCCAAATATCATTGACAGTTTCAATGATATTGGCCCATAGTTGCTGCTTGGCTTGTGCCATGGGTTCTTTCGGTGTTAGATCATTCTCTAACTTCTTCAATTTCTCATTCAACCTGTTTGCTTTTTGTTCTTCATTCTTGTGCATAATCTTTATTAGCTTCTTCTCATCCTCCAGACTTTTCAGCTGTTCTTTAAGTCTATTAATTTCATTTGTAAGCATGTCCTGCATTGCTTTAATTAACTTACTTGCCTCATCTGTAGGCTATGCTACCATTGTTGAAGACTCTGTTGCTGAAGTTGTTGATGAGGTGAGAGAAAGTGTTGTAGCCATTGGGACTATAGGAGCCAATGATTTTTCTAGTGTAGAAGGCACAACTGTTGTGACTACAGGAATTACAGTTACAAGGACTTTTTCTCTGGCCTTTTTTTCCTAGACCAACTTATCCATTTCATTCTCCATTTCTTTTATCTCGACAGTCAAGTGAATAATGAGCTTCATCATCTCATATTTCTCATTTGCGTCTTGTAACACTTCCTTCACTTGAGGATATTCAGTAGGAGGCAACTTAAGTTGCTTCTTTAATGCAACAATGTCTTCATTCTTCTTTTTTATCAATTTATCTGCAACTTTTACTTTTGTTGGATAATATCCTACTTCAATAATCAAATATTCCAGTGATTTGATTCTGTATCCTTAGCCTGCGAGTATGCCTTTTTCAATTTGAGCTGATCTTTGATGTTTCCAAGAGTGTTTTGTAGCTTCTGTACACTCATGGTTTTATTTGTCATGGTTGAATAAATCATTTCACCAACTTTTTTGTGAAATTCTATCTGATCAATTAGATGAAGATCTTCTACTTGAACTTCATATCATGAATTTTTGTAATAAAATTATGTTTTGGGATGCTTTAATTTAGGCTGTAGGAAGGTCATTTTCATCTTCCTATTTTTGTAGTCAAAAGCATAAAGAAATTTTCTTTGGTCACTGGGTGATTGCAATACTAGTTATATGTATCAATCTTCAAGGCTTCATTTCTCATCTTTATCTCTTTCTATTTATGAATAATGTCCATCTCCTTCTTTGCTGGTTTGCTGGATAAGGATACTTCAACACTATGCAGTTTCTGAATAATTTGAGTGTTTGAAGTTGAAGGCTGGTGTGTTCTTTCAGCAACTACAAATGGTACATTATCTTTCACCACTGTTTCTGTATCAATTACTTATATTGTTTCCACTTCTTCATTGACAAGATTTAATTTCGGCTTCTTCTTGTACATCAATTTAAATTTAGTTTCAGTGGTCGATGGTGTAGTGTATGATCCTTATTCTCTGATTCTTTTTTATTTTCTATCTTCTTGGGCTAGAGTTTGAAAGATTTGACTAGTATCACCTTGCTTCTCTACCTCTGTCAAGGTGTTCTCCAACCATTCAGACTGGTTGGAGTATTTCTCAATTTCTGGTTTCTTCTCATGTACATAAGGAGTTAGTTTGAATTTAACTCTCAATTTACTTATTACTCCTAGAGGATCATAATACCACAGAAAAATATTACTGGATTTAAATTTCTGCAAATACTTTTCAGCCTCTGGACCTCCATCTCTACTGTTACAAATAAAAGGGCCAAAATGATTTTTTATTTTGAACTGTGTCTTCTTCTTAGCTGCTAAGAAATTGATTCCATCAGAATTAAGAATCTGTTTGATATAATCAAGGGAAAATAACCTCATTTGGAGATATTTGGGCCGCTTATATGGAATAAGATTTGATCCATATACCCTTATATTTGTATGGTTTTGATACAAGTACCAATATCTTTCCCTATTATTCTCTAAAAATTGTAGGACCTTCTTAATTTCCTCACTGATTCTTGGCTGCATGACGTTGTTCACCATATTTACCATAGGATGAATGAAAGAATTAATAAAATATATATAGGTGGATTGTGTGGAGTCTTTTCTGATTAAATGAGTCCAAAATATAACTGATTGTGGGTTACCTTCAACATCAAGATTTTGAAGGTTGATGGCAAATTTATCTGACTGAAAATACAAAAACATGTGGAATATGACGAATGAATACTTGAAAACACCTTCTTCAGGAATTTTAACAAGTTCTTCATTCATATTGTTAGCAAGGTACTGGGAAAAAATAAAAATGGTAGCAGGAGGCTAACCAAGTGTGAAAGTGGACAGGAAACCTAATATTGTAGCATCAACATGTTCATCTGTAAAATATCCCAGAATGAAAGAAACCATGGAGATGATATGTCTTGTTCTCTCAGAAAATATTGCGGATGAGTAAGGAGGATTTGTCTTATGAGTTTCCACAGATGAAGGCATGAAAGTTTCAAATATTTGGAACCTCTTGGGGAAATCTAGATTCAGGTATAACTGTGTAAGAGCCTCAATGGAAAAAGGGGTTTCATCTGGCCTGGATTGGATCTGAAGCATTTGATTGATTGACTCAGCTGTAATAGTAAACATAATTTATTTTTTCAGGGTTTATTATGTCTCTCTGGTATGGGAAATAGCAATATTGACAGAGTCTAATCACTTCTGGGCACTGAAAAGTCTGTGGGAGAACATTATTTGGAAAATTAGACTCCCAGATGAAAACCTCATCTGCTTGATCTATGGATTTTTCATGGCTCCGGCAGTGGAGCTCAAGAATATTAAATTCAATGATTGTTTCATTAATTTTAAAATCTTTGTTAGCCAAGGGAGTATGTTCTACATCTAAAACTTGGGTTTGTAGAGGTTTGACAGATACAATGATTTTGGAAGCCATTCTTTTGTCAAATTTCTTCAATTGATTAATATTTTGACTCAAGAAATGGGTTAAGGCTTTTTGGAGCAACTCATAAATATTATTACAGTTTGTAGACTGATTTAAGAAGCCAATTGGTCAATTATTACTCTCTGTAATAAAAAATAGTCTCAAGCCTTGGGAATCTTGTGAAAATGGGTCCAGGGTTTGCAGAAAAAAGGATTTGGGAAGCTACAAGGATTTCTTTTAGGTCTGCAAAGGTTTAAACTTCTCAAATTGATCAAACTGTACTCTTTGTGACAAAAAGCAATCTCAAGACCTCAAAATTTCTATGAAAGGAATACCAAGGTCTGTAGAAAAGGATAGGGAAGGCAATAGGTGCTTTTGGTCTGCTAAAACTCATAAACTGATTCAATTACTTGAATTACTTCCTCTTGTCTTTAGGAACAAGCTTAATCACAGAAGAATACCTGGATAAAATGAATATTTTTAATCTTGCAAAGGGTTTATGAGGCAACGAAGGTTCTCTGAGGCTTTAGGGGTCTTTATACTGCTTTGGACTGGCTCTGCAACAATTGTAGCAGCGAATGGTTGAATTCTGTTTGAAATTTGGTTTAAAATGAGGTCGGCAACAATTATTTAGGTTGGAAAAGGTCCTTCTGCGCAAAAGTGTAACATAAATGGTAAAAAAGGGTGTAATGGGAGGCTATATGGCTTTCTTAATCAACATTGATTAAAACATTGAATGTACGGGTCAATTTAAATGAAAGCATTTTTGCAATAGGAAGCAGAAACTGTTCAGTTTTTTTTGCACTGTCCAAAGGTGGTTGGAAGTATAATTTGGATCGATGCGATTGAATAGAAACTTGCCACATAGCTAGGAGCAGAGCTCTGAAAACCACAGATATCACAAGGTCTTGTGTTTGTTAAGGATCGGGTAATGGAATGTGCGATAGGCGATAAGGGCCATCGGATTTGATCGGTTAATATCCGACAGTTGGGAGGATGCAATGGAGTCATCGGGATTGGATAGGCGTGGGGCCTAGGATATTTCATGCTATGCGGGTTATGTAATATAAGTTATGATTTTTAATATGTATGGTTGGGTTTTAAGTTATGTGATAGGGTTAAATGTATAACCAATAGGGTTAGTGAAAGTGGGACTTTATAATAGGTGGGCCCATGATATTTTCACAGTGGGGGATTTAAACTATATATTAAATTTAAAATAAAGGGTTGGGGATAATATATATAAAGGAATTAATTAAATACGGGATTTACGTGTATTTAAGGGAATTAATACATAAATTTAAATGTTAATAATGAAATCTGAGCGGGATTGTAAAAAAGACACTAAGTTTGTAATGTAAAATTGACATCAGGGATGGATATTTTCACAGTGGGGCCTGATATAAAATTTAAGCATTTATACTTCGGATATTTGTATTTTTTGGGTTTTGTGAGTAAAAAAAGGATTTTAATAAAGGATTTTTTACTTTTCCAAAGGAAGATATGCATTTTAACTTAGGAAAAGGGGTTTTATAAGGAAACATGTGTGTTTTAAGGGGAAAGAATAAAAATGAAGGGGAAGGGGTATTTTTACAAGGGAAATTAGTAAATGAAATGACCAATTTTATGCTATCCATGACTTGTGAAAACTGTTTTTGCCTACCCATTAGCTACCCTAACATTTTTTCTTCATTTACATGGGTGCATTTAAGCTTGCAAACCCTTATTCATTTTTCTTTTAACATCAAACTATATAAGTCTATCCTTATTTCTTCCAAGGGCTTGGATTAAACTGTTGAGCTCCTTATTATTCTCTACCTAACTACTGATCTTCCAAGATGAAACGTTTTGGCTAGATCTTTATTCTCTGTCTATTAACATAAAATTTAAAGCATGAAAGGTCAAGATTAAGTAGTTTGACTTTCATGGATTGTGGCATTTTTTACAAGATTCACACAATATTATTTTGCAAAGTGAAGTAAAAATTAGTGGCACTTGAATTTGCATCACTTTCATGATATATTTTATCTCTTTTTTTTGTTTGGGGTTCATTTTTTATATTCTTTTTGATCATTTTCTTTCAAGTCTTTTGATTTTTCTTTTAGGATTGTAGAAATTTGAACAATAGATGAGTTATTCACCGAGATTATCCTGATTACACACTATTTGAGCTTCATGCATAATACATAACCTCTTCTACCATTTATCATCAATTTGCGGAATTAAAAGCAATCGCATGCGCACATTGAAACATTAATCAATCACACATATCAACACAGTATGTAATGGGGAAAGCTTACAGCTGAAAACCCCCAACTATCTGTATATTATAATGATAGAGAACATGTAACAATACATAGCACAAACTCCTCACAAGCTCTCAGCACTATCTCCAATTGTTACACACTACACAAGCTCAGATATGAACAAGTCACAAGTTCAAATATCCTCCACTTGTTAGCCTGCCTCTACTGCGCAATCCAAGATGGTTAATTGTTAGATCCAAGTTCGAATCCCCTTGGCTTGTACTGCGCAATCCTCATTGGCAATCTCAATCAATGTGTGTGCAAATCTCATGCACAGCTATAGTCACAACTGATAGTAGACTCACTCTTTCACCCACCTCTAACACTGGTCTCCACTGAACTGTCCATGCATTGCAGTTAACTGATGTATTCTTTAGTTGATTTATGAGTTAATAATTAGTGAATTAATTAATAATTAATTCACACCACTCATCACTAGTGTATTTATCAATTAGACTAAATACAACTAGTTCAACTAAGTTAAACCGAACACAACTCCATCAACTATCTGATCAACTCCACCAAACTCTGCCACATGAGTTCTAACTGAAGTCAACCATGCAATAGCTCAACTAAACCCTAGGAATAGCGTAATTACTTCTGTCAGCTGCATGTGCCACATCCGTAGCTCGAACTGAAGTGTTGCAAGAGGATAAGATAATGTTTATAGTCCAAATATTATTAAGAGCTAATAATATTTGACTGGTCTATTTTTAGACTGGCAGTCTAAAAATAGACTCCGCCCAGTATGTCTAAAAATAGAGGTCCATCTATTTTTACCAACTTGACCAACCATCCATAAATAGCATCCTGCAACTCGTAGACCATGATCCATATGTCTAAAAATAGACATTGTCTAAAAATAGACTTTGCGTCAAAAATAGCCTGCGGGCCCACTTAGTGAAGGCGACTTCTTTTCACTAAGCTCCATCATCTTGTTGCATTCTCAACACTCCCTCTCAACAAGATATGGATTATCTGCAACCCCTATCCACCTGGGGCAGTATTGAATTTGCTCATGGTGACGCAGCCGTTAAGATATCAACATCACGATCCTCAGTGGGAATGTATGAAAGTAACATGATCTTCCGGCGCACACAATCTCTGATATGATGATGCGATGCCAGACCTTTCGCATCAGCAACTCATCCTCTGTCCTGTCTACATAAGTCCATATCGATGTGCCTGCGATATCTCGATACCATGCTTCCCGCCTTCCAAAGAGCTTGGTAGGTAACCATAGCTTGTGAAAGTTGGTTAACTACATAGCATATATCGGGTCGTGTATTGACCCGGATACATACGTGGCCTGGCCCCAATGGGTAAACGGTGGCATCCACTACCTCATGCAGTAGCATCCTCCTTCCTCCAACCACCGGGAAGAGGAGTATCCAACGAGCTTGCGGCCATGCATGTTGAACTTCTCAGTGTCTCAGACATACTTACCACACAGAAACAAATAGTCCATCAGCATCTTTCCTTGTTCCAATCCCAGGAAATAATGAAGGATGCCCAAGTCCTTCATCTCAAACTCTCGTGCAAGATCCTCCTTGCATGAAAGTATCAACGGCTCATCACCCGTCAAAATCAGATCATCTACATACAGTACAATGATCAGCAACTTCCCCTCCACCACAATCTGGTACAGGTTAGGATCCGCCTCACTCTTGGAGAATCCAAGTCTAGCATTCAAACTCTTCATGTAATTACCTTACTGACATGAGTTGTATTTCGACCCATACAACGCTCCTGCGAGCACGCGCACATGCGACTCACTGTTGAAGATCTCGAAACCTTAGGGCTGCTCTATGTACACCTCCTCCTCAATGACTCCGTTGAGGAACACAGTCTTCACATCCATCTGATGGATGTGCCACCCCATCTGCGCTGAGAGAGCTAGGATCGTCCGTATGGAAGAGTACCTTGCGACAAGTGCAAAGGTCTCCTCATAATCGATCCCCTCGATCTGTGAGAAGCCACGGGCAACAAATCTTGCCTTGTACTTCTCCACACTCCCGTCAGCCGCCTACTTCACTTTGTAGATCCATCGCGAACCCACCACTGATTTCCCCTCCGGTCTTGGGACAATCTCCCATGCACTGTTTATGACAATCGAATCATACTCTTCCACCATGGCATCTACCCATGCGGGGTCCTCCACAGCTTCCTCGAAAGAGGATGGCTCACCAATCAACCCACATTTCAGAAACCATGTATCAAAATCACACACACAATGGTGACACTCTCATCTGTTGTCTTTGTGGTGGTCCTACAACCTCGCATCTTGAACGGTGATCGCTCGGCTTAGTAGTGCCGCTTCCCTTTGCCCAGATGGTTGGCCCATTTGCATGAGTGGTCTCTTCCACTCCTGAACTTCCTCTTGGCCTGATCCACATCCACCGAAGCTCATCCTTGAAGTTCAACCAGCTCCTCCTCGCATCTGAATGGGCTCCCCTCTCATGTTCCTTCATGGCTTCTCCTCTGAAATTTGATATCTCATTGCTGAGTCTTGCAGTATGGAAAATACACATGATAGATGTGGGGCATATTGTCGATGTACCCCAAAAATATCCCAACATCTACAGTCGACTCCAGCTTCTTCCTAGCATCCTTCATCACATGAATGTAAAAAGGTGAACCAAAAATCCTCAAATGGGAAATATCAGGCCTCTTACCAGAAAACGCCTCCTCGGGTGTACTCATGCCAAGTATCCTGTGAGGACAACGGTTCTGCACATATACTGCAGTATTGCATGCCTTCGCCCACAAGTGAATAGGTAGGCCCTGATCATGCAATATCGCCCGTGAAGCACCCACGATCGTTCTGTTCTTCCACTCAGCAACCCCATTCTGCTGTGGGTTATGAGGTGCTATGAGCTCTCTTCGAATTCCTTCTGCACTGCAAAAGTCCTTGAATTCGCCAGAGATGAATTCACCACCATTGTCGCTCCTAAGAGCCTTCACCTGCTTCCCCGATTCCTTCTCAACCAACGCCTTGAACTCACAGAACTTTGAGTATGTCTCGCTCTTCTTCTGCATGAAGAAGATCCAGCACTTCCGAGAATAATCATCAACAAAGATCACATAGTACCTGTGCTTTGCTGTCGAAGCTACTGAGAAAGGTCCACACACGTCTGTGTGAATTCTTTCAAGGATCGTCGTGGCGCGACTATCCTTCTGTCAGAAAATCTAAGCTACAAATTTCCCAAGGTACATCCCTTGCTTGATCACTGCACAAGAGTACCTTAGGAAGCCCATAGAAATGCTGTGCCGGTATCTTTAGCTCCATGGTGAAAGGTGGCAATCTCCGGTGCACGGCTCGCCATCACTCAAGCTCCACCACTCCTTGCCTTGCCCAGCTATTGGTTGTCTCTACAATTGATAAAGGTTCTTTACTCGAACCCTATCTTCTCGGTTCTCAGGTTGTCTTCTTTGCGCGGAAAGCCTTTCCCTTCTTTGAAGACAACATCATATCCTTGTCTTCTAACATTGCCACGGAGATGATTATTGCTAATCCACAGAACATGCATGCTTCCTTTGTCCCGAAGGGTTTGCAGGACTCCCTCTCAAAGGAAATGGTATTGATATCGGTCGCACTGTATCTACCATCATTGCCCATCTCGATGTGCACTCCAAGATCTTTCTCATCCAGATCAGAAAACAAATATTGATCTCCTGTCATGTGAAAAGATGCACCACTGTCCAAGAACCAAAATGAACACATCACACTTGATACCAAGCATGCGATCAGCGAAAAATCCAGCTCAAAATGTGAGGCTAAGGCCTCTCTTGCTGCAGATCCAGCAACCTGCTTATTTTTCTTCTTCTACGGACAATTTGTGGCATAATGTCCGTGCTAGTGATAGTGAAAGCACTTCACCTTAGACATGTCCTGATTCTTGCCTTTCACACAGTTGAGAAGATTTATTATGTATCTTTGCTTTGGCGGCCAAGCACAATTCTATTATCAGGATGCCTTTGATGAAGATCCATCCCTAATCCTCCATATCTCCTCTTGCACAAGATACGACCAAAGTCGCTCCCATCCTGGCAATTTCTCCCGACCATTGACAGAGTCCTGATAGGAGTGCCAACTCTTCGAAATTCCAAGGAGAGCCAAGCTCACCAATTCCTGTCCATCAGTCACCCCCACACTTCCCAGCTCATCCCTGCATTGGGTGAACTTCGTGAGGTACTTGGGCATACTGTCGCCTTTCTCCATCTTTATGTTTCTGAGTTTATCCTTGAGCGCCATCTTCCTCTGGTCGCTCTTTCTTTGGAATAAATTTGTCAACGCTTTCCACATCAAGTATGGAGAAGCTTTACCATGTAGGCTGGACACTATGTGATCCTTCACACCCTCCAACAGAATCCTTCGACACTTTGCTGTCTTCTTTTGCCAAGCCTCAATTACGGCAACATCACTAGAAGTAGGCTTTGGGACTTCAGCATCTATGAACTCCTTCAACCCATTGTCATCCAGCACTGCCTCCATCCTGTCCTTCCATGCAATATAATTAGTGCCCTCAAGGGCATACTCCAATCGCAATCCGTTGAAAGACATCTCAACTTCGACACCAAGAAAACACTGCTGCAAATTCGAATTCCACCAGCTCAAAACTCAACCGCTTCTGATCTGAGATTGTGAGAACAAGGTATTTCTAGTACAGAGATAGACTGTAGGGGAATTTACTGGATATCTCACCTTTCAACGAAAGGATGAATCCAGAGGCTACCTGGCCCTCTTGTAGACTCTGCCTAAAGAAATAAAATGTAATCACTGTAATAGATCTGATGATCAACTTTTGCTCTGATACCATGTAGAAATTTGAACAATAGATGAGTTATTCACCGAGATTATCCTGATTACACACTATTTGAGCTTCATGCATAATACATAACCTCTTCTACCATTGATCATCAATTTGCGGCATTAAAAACAATCGCATGCGCACATTGAAACATTAATCAATCACACATATCAACACAGTATGTAATGGGGAAAGCTTACAGCTGAAAAACCCCAACTATCTGTATATTATAATGATAGATAACATGTAACAATCATAGTACAAACTCCTCACAAGCTCTCAGCACTATCTCCAATTGTTACACACAAACTAGCTCAGATCTGAACAAGTCACAGGTTCAAATCTCCTCCACTGTTTGCTTGCCTCTACTGCGCAATCCAACATGAAGAATGAATTGATCCAAGTTCGAATCCCCTTGACTTGTACTGCGCATTCCTCATTGGAAATATCAATCAATGTGTGTGCAAATCTCATGCACAGCTATAGTCACAACTGATAGCAAACTCACCCTTTCACCCACCTCTAACACTGGTCTCCACTGAACTGTCCATGCACTGCAGTTAACTGATGTATTCTTTAGTTGATTTATGAGTTAATAATTAGTGAATTAATTAATAATTAATTAACACCACTCATCACTAGTGTATTTATCAGTTAGACTAAATACAACTAGTTCAACTAAGTTAAACCGAAAAAAACTCCATCAACTGTCTCATCAACTCCACCACACTCTGCCACATGAGTTCTAACTGAAGTCAACCATGCAATAGCTCAACTAAACCCTAGGAATAGCGTAATTCCTTCTGTCAGCTGCATGTGCCACATCCGTAGCTTGAACTGAAGTGCTGCAAGAGGATAAGATAATGTTTATAGTCCAAATATTATTAAGAGCTAATAATATTCGGCTGATCTATTTTTAGACTGGCAGTCTAAAAATAGACTCTGCCCAGTATGTCTAAAAATAGAGGTCCATCTATTTTTACCAACTTGACCAAACATCCATAAATAGCATCTTGCAACTCATAGACCATGATCCATATGTCTAAAAATAGACATAGTCTAAAAATAGACTTTGCGCCAAAAATAGCCTGCGGGCCCACTTAGTGAAGGCGACTTCTTTTCACTAAGCTCCATCATCTTATTGCATTCTCAACAAGGACTTTTACCCTCTTTACATTTTTTAATTTTCTCAATATGGGGATGACATTTCCACATGGGGATGGCATTTCCTGGTGAAATTTCAAGAAATTTAAGATCAGTGGTCTTGAATTTTGACTATGCTTTTGTCTTGGAAATGCTTTCTAAGCTTTGCATTATTCATAGTTATGATATTTTGTCTTTCAAAGCTTAGGGCCTCTCTCCAGGCTTCAACTTTGCAAGAAAAACATCCAATCCAATATAAACTTTGTAATGTTATGTAGAATGAGAAAAGTAAACAAAATATACTACTGTTATTCTGGAGAATAGTAATGCTTCATAATTCTACCATTGATAGGTCCACCTGGTAGATCTGATCCATCCAACTCCTTTAAAAAGAATGCATTGTTACCTCTATAACCATAAATGACATAAGGACCTTTCCATAGGAAATCAAAATTTACCATGTTTACCTTTCTCTTCTCTCATGGAATCCCACTTAAGAACTTTGTTACCTATGTAAAAATAATCTTCCTTAGTATTCTTGTCAAATATATTTTTAATCTTATCTTGAACAACTTGTGACTTGAGATAGACTTCCTCCCTGGTTTGCTTCAAGTGTATGGTTTGATTTATCCTTCTTTGGATATCATTGGTTTCTACCTGCAGTTCTTGGATCATCTTCATCACTGGTACTCCTAACGAGGATGGGAAAACATCATTCATCCCATATACAAGCTAATAAGTGGATGTACCAATGGACTTCTTTGTGGTGAGTTTGTCTGCCCATAAGGCATTAACTAACCTTTTGTTCCAGGTCTTCCTATTGTATTCTAGTAGTTTCTTGATGATATTAACAAGGATTTTATTGGAGGATTTTGCAAGACCATGACCTTGAGGGTAATAGGCAGTGGAATGGCCAAGGGTAATGTGGTATTTATTACAGAAGTCAATCATCTTTTTAGACTTGAAAGCAACTGCATTATCAGTAATGAGCTTTTGGGGGAATCCAAATCTAGACAATATATGGTTTTCTAAAAATGAGATTATGACAATATCAGTGGATTGCCTGGAAGGAATGGCTTTTATCCACTTAGTGAAATAGTCTGTGGCTGTCAAAATCCATTTGTGTTGGGCTAAGGATGGTGGGTGAATTTCACCAATGAAGTCAAGGCCCCATTGTTGAAATGGTATTTCTGTGGAGATGGGTTTAAGGGGCAAAGGTAGTAGCTTTTTATTCCTTTCAAAGATTTGGAATTTGTGGCAGGAGGTCACATACTTTTTCACATCTGTAAGAAGTGTAGGCCAGTAAAAACCATCTCTCAAGACTTTATCTATAGTTGACTTCCAGTAAAGGTGTCCTCCACAGTCACCTGCATGAAACTCTTCCATAAATTTATTAGATTCATATTTAAGTAAACAATTCAATAAAATGCCACCATGATCTTTCCTATACAAAGTATTATCTATGTTATAGAATTTCATTGCTTTTATCTTTAAAAATCTAGATTTTGTTCTTGACAATCCAGGAGGAGCTTGTAAATTTAGTAATACAAATATAATATTTGCATACCATGGTGAATTTGAAAAGGCTTCATTGATATGTGGAGTCACCATCTCTTCCTGATCATCTAATTGGCCAATAAAATTTATATCTAAAGCATGACAATTTGATTCAACCATAAGTTTGGCTAAACCTTGACCTTTAATGAGTTTGGTGGGCTTAATTTCTATGTCATATTCCAAAATGGTGGAAATCCATTTGCCTCTTTTACCATCAAGCCCATTCTGAGTCAGAATGTCCTTCACTACCGAATTTGGAACATAAGAAATGGTGTGTGAATAAAATATGTATACTCTAAAGTG
The DNA here is from genome assembly GCA_034641835.2 of Pinus albicaulis. NCBI lineage: Eukaryota > Viridiplantae > Streptophyta > Pinopsida > Pinales > Pinaceae > Pinus > Pinus albicaulis. The sequence goes on along the minus strand of CM076580.1, from coordinate 722,842,442 downwards.
TTTTATAGCCTTCACTAAAGCTAGTGCCTACTTTTCCATTATTTTATACTTCAGTGTGACATCTCTAAGTGATTTTCTGAAAAAAGAAATGGGCTACTCATAGCCTTGATCATTTTTCTGCAGTAAAACTACAACAATAGTAATTTCTGAAGTAAAAGAAAAAATAATGAAATCTTTTTTCAAATCAGGACGTATTAGGACTGGTGTTCTTATAAGGGCTTGTTTGATTGATTCAAATGATTGTTTGGCATCTATAGTCTATTCAAGTGCTTAGTATTTTTTAAACATGTTATTGAGTTCTCTAATTATTTCTACTAAGTTTGAAATGAATCTCCTGAGAAAATAAATTTTACCTACGAAAGCCTACAATTATTTAATATTTCTAGGATGGGTTATGTTCAAAATGGCCTCTATTCTAGCCGGGTCTATCCTAATTACTTATTTGATATAATATGCCCTAATAGTTTTCCCTCTTTACGTCAAAAGAGAGTCTTTTTGGGATTTAAAGAAATACTAAATTTCCTGCATTTGATAAACACTTGTCTTAGATGATCTAGATGTTCATTATCAATTTTTGAAAATACAGTTATATCATCTAGATAGATCACAAGAAAATCATGAATTTATTTACCAAAAGATATATCCATAGCTCTCTGGAAAGTGGCTCCTGCATTCATTAATCCAAACGACATTTTCAAATACATGAAAGTATCCCAAGGAGTAGTAAATTTAGTTTTTGGTTGGTCTTATGGTTGAAATAAAATTTGGTTATACCGAGAGAATCCATCAAGCAATGAAATCCTGGATGAACCTACCACCCTTTGTAAAATATGATCCATTTTGGGGAGAGAGTAGTTGTATTTTAGGGACACTTTGTTTAAATTCTGGAAATCAACACAAAGTCTGATTTCCCCTGTTTTCTTCCTAGTGGGAACTAGGTTTGAAACCCAATCAGAATATCTGATAGGTGCAATTATCTAGGCTTCATACATTCTCTTTACCTATTTTTCAATCAAAGGCATTAAAGCTAGATTGATTCTTCTAAGCTTCTGTTTGAAAGGTTTTTGATCTTCTTTTATAGGTATGTTGTGTTGTATTATGCTAGTGTCATAAGATTTTAAGTCTTCATAGCTCCATGCAAATACATCCTAAATTCCTTAAACAGAGCTATGTATTTCAGTTTTTGTTCTCGAGGTAAGGATTTTGAAAGTTTGATGAGTTTAGGCCTTTGTCCTATTCCTATATTGCATTCTTCTATATCTGATCTTAATGGTTCCATCTTTGGTTTTCTTGCAATGTCATTTGAATCAAAAAGATCTTCTAATGGGGCTAATCCCTTAGGTAAAAAGTTATTTTTAAGGTTTAAAATGTCAGAATCATCATCTATTAATTCTTCTATTTCTACCTTTTCTAGTTTATCTATTTCTACCTGAGTGAATTTAGTGGGTTCAATAAAATCTAAATTATTTACATCTATCTCATTGTCTATTTTATCATCTATTGTATAATATGTGTCTATATTACAATTATGGAATTCTCCCTCAGCATTCATGAAATGATAGATTGGAGTATCATGTGAAAAATTTTGCCAATATTTTAAGTTGTCTGGTATAGTAGGCTTGTGCCTTACCTCTGCTGTATATTGATGATTTGGTTGAAAAGGCAGATTACAAGTACTAGAAAAAGTTGCTAAACTGTGTGCTTGTATGTTTTTTTTTCTAGGAATTACAACAAAGTCACATTCAAGCAATTCTGTGATTAGATCTGAAATTGTTTCTCTATATTGGCTTAATCTAGGATTATATACAACATATTATCCTCTAATTTTTTTTACAATTAAATCATAGTCCCATGATAGAAACTATTTTTCCTCATAAATTGATAATAATATGCAATCCTAAAATCAAAGCTTCATATTCAGCCATGTTGTTTGTACATTTGAAGTTTAATCTAAAGGCATGACCTTCAAAATGATTGTTTTCCATGTTGTGAATCCAAACTCTTGCTCCTGCTCCTAATTTGTTCATTGATCCATCAAAATCTAGGTGCCACATTAATTCATGAAATATGTTCTCACTATCTAGGTATTTCTTTTTCTGTTTTAATTATGTGTTGTTCTTTATGCCAGTTTCAGAATTACATAGAATGAAATAGTCCATATCAGTAGGTGTAGAATAAATAGGATAGTTTCGAGGTCTTTCTACACTACTAACCATGTACTTCATTAATGTCCCTCTGTAAATTTTTTTGGGTTGACCAAATACTGAAATAATGGCATAAGATGTCTAATTGTAGAGATACCTACGGTTTTTCTTCCCATGAGAGAGACAACAACATTCCAAATTTAAGAGGGATACCAGCTACTACAATATCCATGACTATACTTTTTCCAGTGTATTGGACTAGAGTGACACATAAATCTTTGATTAAGCCTAGAAATTTCACTTTACTGGAATCAAATGAGAAAATATCTTTATAAGGTCTAGTGATGTATAAATTCAAAGTTTCCATAATGGCTTTTGGCATTAAATTATGTGAAGCTCCCGAATCTAGCATAGCATTATGTAAAATATGATCATGAACAATCACGCTAATTTAGAAAGGAGGAACTTGTTGTTCTTGGTGTTTTCCATTTACCTCAGGACCAAATATTAGTTCGGGTTGGTAATCACTCAAATTAACAGAGTCTTCTCCTTCATTTATGTTTAATGTGTCAGTGATCTATGATTTGTATTGATCATGCTTTACCAGTTATTTTAAAGGAATTGGTATCTTCAGTTTGGCAATTTCAGTTTGGATGTTGAATGGTGCTTGTGATTTTCCTAATTGAATTATTTCTTCTTTTGTAACTGTAGTTTTAGTATGTTTCTCTTTTTTTTTCTACAGTTGGTTTTTCATTTTCTACTTGTGTTTCCACTATTTTACTGCTTTTTATCTTCTTTTCAAGGACAATTTGAGTTGCAGGGGTAATTTGATAGTTTTGGAAGTTTCAGCAACTGTTTTGGCAATAGCTGTTTTAGAATCAACTGATTTTGGACCAGTAGCAGATGTTTTTGGATCTGAAATTGTTGTTTTTGCAGAAGTTGTTGTTTTAGCAGCAGCAAATTTTTGAGGATTAGCTGAAGTTTGAACACCAGTATCTGTAATGTCAACAATTTTAGGACTGGGTGTAATTTTAGGACTAGAAATTTTATGATTAGGACTTGAATTTTTCTGATTTGAACTAGAGTTTTACTGCCTTTCCCTAGGAAGAATTTGCAGTAATTTGGTTGTAGGAGCTTCTACTATTTTCTTTGTTTGAGTTTGGGTAGATTTCTCAGTAGGGGCTTCTACATTTTTCTTACTCCTAAGGTTATATTGCTTATGAACTTCATTAATGGCAAACTCATAAGCTTCCTTGTAATCAAAAGACTCACGAGATTCTAATTGTAATTGTTGTAGTTCATATAATTCCTGTTCTTCTTGTGTAAGAAAAATGGTATTATCATCATTAATTCCCATTAGATTAATCTGAGTGTCTGCATCATCTTCGTTTTGGTGAGAACTTTCAACATTGTTCTCTTGGAAAGGTGGTCTTATTGTTTGATCAGGTGCTAATTCTCTAGATTTACTAGTTTTGGTGTTTTTCCTGAAATTGGGATTTCTTATTTGAGGGCCTTGTTGTTGATTTTCCCACTATGGCTTCCTTTCCATATTGTCTAATATATCGATTATTATTTCTAAGGTTTTTTCTAAGCTATCTATTTTTCTATCTGATGTAGATGTTTACTCTTTTATTGCCACTCTTCTTTCATTTCTCAATCAAGATTTCTTGGCTAACAAGTTTGCTTCTACACTTACAACATTACTTTGCTTCTGCCCTAAGGTTTATGGGTATCTCTCTCTCAGTTGGTAAGCCATATCTATATCAAATCCATCAGTGAATTTGATCAGGGCATAGTCTAGAGGAGGTTTAAGATTGGCAGGGATTGCATTGTAAATACTGCTATATCTTGTACAATAGTCTTGAACTGTTTCATTAGGTGCTCCTTTTATGTTTTCAAATTCAAAAAAAATTTGTAATGGATTTTTCTTTTTCACCCATCTATTAAGAAACATCCTATGGAAAGCAGCTAAATCAGCAATACTACCAGCAGGAAAACCTTTAAACCACTTCTTTACATCACCAGCTATAGTTTGAGAAAAAATGTCTCATTTGAACATCAACTTCATCTATTTCATGAAGTTCAAAGTAGTCTGTCATTTTGTTAACATGTTGTTGGGTAGTATAATGACTAGTACCATCAAATTTAAAGATTTTTCTTTGGTAGTCTTGGGGCATGGCATGTAGAGGGGCTTGTAGGACCAATGGGGCATATCTGGTAGCCATAGCTAATATACTGGTGGAACTAGGAGGTAAGTTTGAAGTACTTGGTGATGAGGTTGAATTACTTGTAGATGAGGTTGGTACACTAGAAGAGGTGCTTGGAAAGGTGGTTGAAGTGCTTGAAAATGCAGCAGCAATGCTAGAGGATGAACTTACAGTATTCGGGGATGGAAATAAAACTCTAGGTTGAAGAGGAAGCTCAGGAATGAAGGATTCTGTGGAATGAAGTGTGGTGGAAATAATAGATGAGGTGGTACTAAACAAGGATGAACCTACAGATTTGTTGGAATAGGGTCTCCTACAAAAGCTACGAATCTGGTCCATTTTGTATATTTTTTATTATATTTAGTCTAACATAGGGGTTTTGGGGTGGGTAAAAGCCCCTAATGCATTTTAAGTGGGTCAAGGGTAGACCAAGAGTTTGCAAACCATGGTTTGTGGACCATTGGATGCATAGGCTAAAGTAGTATAAGTAATTGAACCTTTTTTGAGTTGTAAGGCAGACAATGAATTAAGATTGGTGCGAGTTGAAAATTAGTAGAGTTTTTTTGGGTTTTTGGGGAAAGGACTCCTATTGCCTGTGTGCGCGGAGATCCTCAGTCCTTCTATGTGCGGACCCTGCTGCTGTGTGTGCAGGTTGGGTTTTGGGTATTGTAAAAGGATCTAAAGGATTAATGAAAGCGGAAAGTTGTTGGACCCTATGATATCTATTATGTTATGCATGAATCTATGTTGAGCTCCGCAAGTAACTGTGTTAAGTACTTATGTTGCGTTGACAATTGATCTGAATCTGCTTGTTAGGCTTTATGCAAGAATAATTGTGATATTTTCTTTATTGTCTTGTATCTGTTAATTATTGTGATTATATATGGTATTGATCACGTGGATGCGAAGGGACTGATAGATCTGGGTTATGTAATATGCGATTTGATATTTGCGAAGTCGAACACAGCTCTACCTGACTTACTTGCCCTCTCCTAGGGTGCAGAAACCTAGTTCTAGCACCCTCCCATACTGCTTCGGGTGAGACTTTGGCCTGTGCAAGTAGGTCACTGCTAAAAGGGCCAGTAGTATAGGGGTTTGTTGGCAAACCTTAACCTACGAACCTAGGTCAGGACCCCTTGAGCTAAAAAATGGTTCCGTTGCTGAGACTGGGAGAATTTTGAGAGAGGGATCGAGTAATGCCAAGGTCGTACTTGAAACCTGAAAGAAAAGAAATTCATGAATGGTTTGAACAACAAGTTCAGGAATTCACAGTAAAAGAAAACCGCAGTAAGAGGTTGACCACCAAAGAGTGGAAAAATAAGTATATTTTCACAGATATATACGAGATCTTATTTGTAACCATTGTGATTGAGCTCCAGGAGTGGCTCACAAGGTTGGTCGAATTTTAGAAGTGTTGGAAGGACGAGCGGGTCACACAGTGGACCCCAGAATTGATCCAACAGTTAGAGAAGGCTGATAACACCATCACTCGCATAATAGACCACTGGGTGGACAACGTGCTAGGAGGATTCGTGACAGAATTTTCCATCGATCAGTTCGTCTTCTACTTTGAAGCAAAGAGAATATTCTTCAAAGGATTTAGGGGTAAGTTTCTAAAGACTTTACCATTGTTGATTAAGATATTATTGTGCGAAAAAAGTATTATGTGTAGCAACACCGAATGAATGACCTCTGATTTGGACGGGAGTACGACGCGAAGTGGAAAATACTATTGGACCAACCAAGAAGGAGGTAGATCTGTCTACAACACGGTAAGAGAAGTAGATGCGCAAAGTCCTCTAGCCACACCACTTTCGAGCCAACGTAGGGGTAAGAATTCACCTACACCTCCACCACCAGAAGACGACATGGCTACGTACGTGAAGTTTTCTACCTTTAAGGGTGTGGGAGACGAGGATATGGATCAGTTCTAGTTTGTCGCAGAATCGGTATGGAATGCGCAGAACGTAGCTAATGATGCGGTGAAGAGGGCACAACTATCCCTTTCCTTCGAAGGAAGAGCTTTGGATTGGTAAATGGGATACATCAGACAGCATGCAAACTCAACCATTGAAGAGATCAAGAACACCTTGAAACAATAGTTCAAGAAGCCTAAGTCCTATTCTCAAATAGTGGTTGATCTAAAGGATTTCAAGCAAGGGCCTTCTGAGTCTGTGTGGGAGGCTGATCAACGACTGAAGAAGGTGATCATTGCTATGTTGCTGCCTCACCTGCGCATACCTATGGGTCACCAAACTTTCGAATCACTGGAAAAAGCCCTAGAGGTCGCTATGAAGTTAGAAGCTGCGCCCAGAGATGATACCCAACTAGGCATCCAACAGATCCAAGGAAAACTGGAGGCAATGCACATGGAGATCCAGAAGCTGTGAAAGGAGCAAGGTGCAGAGGCTAGCCCTGAAAGATGGTGCATACGATGTAGGACGAATGGTCACACCAAGGCTAACTACCCTCTGTTAACATACTACATGCAGGCTGGGGGACCTAGTCCGTTGCGCCCTAGGGAAGTTGTAGGACCAAGTGGGCCAGCACTATGGTGCGATGATTTCCGCATTGCAGGGTTGCATGACACAAACCACTGTCCCCGCCTTGATGTTTACGTCCCAGAAGTAAAACAACAATGGTGCAGGTTCTACAGGTCGGTAGGACATGATGAAAAAAATTGTCAAACGTATGATTTGATGATCGATCGAGGGAATCTCTATAGGTTGCAGTCGGATCCATCCTCACCAAGATCCCTCTCGAGTGCATGGGGCTCCCCAGCAAGGGGCAGGGGAGGTGGAACTGGTGGAAGCGCAGGTCGGGGATGAGGGCAACTAATCTGTTATAACTGTGGGGAGGCAGGGCACTTCGCCAGGGACTGTCCAAACCCTACAAGACAGTCCTGTTGGTATTGCAGGTAGCTAGACCATGCGATTGAATACTGTCCAGTATTGATAGCGAAGATGCAAGAAAAGTAGCCAACACCTACGTAGAATGTGAAGAGGGTTAAGGCTGAACTACAAGATAAAGATCCGAGCGTGAATGTCATAACACGCAGTGGGATGGCCACTGGGGGGCCTGGGGAGAAAAATGCAACCGAGCCTCTGATCCGATCAGTAGTTATCAAACAAGAAGGTTTGGATCTAAAAAAGGAGAAAGAAACATTTGTCGCAGCTCTTAAAGACTTTGCTGAGGCAGAGGCATCTACTTCGCAGCTGCCTGAAGACCTCAAGCCAGATGGGGAGGTCAAACCCTTTTTATAGGCATGTATGAAGCTGCTGCGCAACCCAAAGGCTATGGAAAATATTTAGGCATTGATAGATAGATGTGCAACATGACCTATCCTCCCTCCGAAATTCAAGGACGTACACAAACTCTATAGATATAAGAAACACACTAGTAGGGAGATGTGATTGATTGCACAGATCGATGATTACGAGATGGATCAGGTTATTTTGGACCTAGGGTTAGATGCGGATGTATTACCTAAACAGACTTGGAAACAAATGGGGGAACCTAAGTTGGAATGGTCCACTATCCAGTTGTGTATGGAAAATCAACAGAATATCATACCCTTGGGAAGACTATCAAAGATTGTGGTGGATATCGTAGGGGTTAAGGTCCGGGCTGATTTTGAAGTAATTCAGATTATCAAAGATGCGGACCCCTACCCTGCACTCTTAAGCTTGGATTGGGCCATCGATATGGGGGGCATGATTAACCTAAAGAAGAGAAGCATGGTATTTGAGAATAACGGTACAAGGGTAATTGTACCATTAGATCCTGCTGAAGGTGAATGATACATAGAACCAATGTGTGATGAAGAGGATGTGGATCACATCTATAAGTTGACTGCGCGAGATGAAGATTGGATCAAACCCACGGTGGAGGGGGTACTCTGCTGCAAAAAGGACAGTGAATATTTCTCTGACTCTGATGAGGAGATAAAGAATTGGCAAAACTGACTACATGATGTCTCTGCGCTGTGGTGTCTTCGGATCACGAAGAACTTCCACTGCATCTCCTCAAAGGTAAGAGATCTACCTTATTTCGATGGTTCTAGTAACGTTAGGGAATTTTTGCGAGCATTTGAAGCCGAGGTTCCCAGGGAACGAAGGTTATGGTCCCTTAACCTAGAAATGCATGCAACCCCTGCACGATGGTGAGAGATGCATAAGGAAGCGTTCCTAGAGTGAGAGGATTGTCAGGGCACGATGCTCCTACGATTTGAGACTCTAACGGAGGCACGGGTCAAGATGTTCCTTGGCCTAGGGCATCCGCGTGAACACGTGGTTGCATGGATGGAGACGTGGGGTGAACGAACTACAGAAGAGTGGGTTCACTTATTCACTCAAGCGTTGGGTCCAATCCCTACTGCCTAGTACCTGGATGTAGAGCTACATCAGCGCACCCGCCACTGGGAAACTCTGAAGAATGACTTTATAGGAACATTCAGACTGATAGGGGGTTCTGAGGAGCTTGACTAAGCTCTACAGGACATAGATACATTTGTGTTTGGCAAGACTGGATCTTCTGCAGTATTCAGGATCCCGACATGGGAAACGCAGATGTTGGATATTGTCAACTGTCGTATCTTGGCAAGTGAGGAAGGTGAAGATGATCCGAGGTATGTCTCTATCCCAGAGTTGGAAGGGAAGCACACCGTTGAAGGACCTCCACTGAAAGAAGTGGATGTCACTAAGCCTCTCAAGCTGTGCTAAGTAAACATTGGGACGAAATAGCAACCTAAGTTGGCTAAGATTGGGGACTACTGGGATGAGAATATAGTAGGTAAAGTGGCCAAATTACTTACAGAATATTAGGAATTGTTCCCTACAAAATTTTCTGAGGTAAAGGAGATAACAGGGGACTTAGGGGTCATGCATATCACTCTCAAACCCGATGCGTGGCCCATAAAGCAATGACCTTATAGGTTGAACCCCAAGTATAAGCAGAAGGTCAAGAATGAGCTCGATAAAATTCTTGCTGCAGGTACCATCGAACCTGTTGAACAATCAGACTGGGTCAGTCCAATGGTGGTTCAGGAGAAAAAAACTGAGGGAAAGATTTAGATCTATGTGGACATACGCAAGTTAAACGATGCCTGCATTCATGATCCATTCCCAACGCCATTCTCAGACGAAATCGTAGATAGCGTGGGAGGATAGGAAGCATACTCTTTCACAGATGGGTTCTTAGGATAACATCAGATAAGAAATGTGCCTGAGGACTGCAGTAAAACCATGTTTTCCACTGAGTGGGGATATTTTCAGTATACTGTCATGCCGTTTGGACTAAAAAATGCCCCTGCTATCTTCTCGTGGGTCATTGTCGCAGTGTTCAAAGAATTCATTCACAAGTTCCTCGAGGTGTTTTCGATGATTGGAATGTCTTTAGCCTGGTCAAATCACACGTCTCAAACATGCGCATGATGTTGGATGCCTGCCAAAAACACCAGATTTTCCTAAATATCAAGAAGTGTATCTTCTATGTACCCTTCTAAATCTTGCTCAGCCACATATTTTGTCAGCAAGGACTAATGGTAGATCCTGCCAAAATCATAGTTATCATAAATTTTCCAGTACCAATCATGGAGAAACAACTACGCTCGATCCTTGGACACATGGGCTACTACAGGAAATTCACTCAAGGCTATGCGGTGATTACTGTCCCTATGGAAAAATTGCTCAAGAAGGATGTTTCTTTCTTTTGGAATGAAGAATGTCAAAAGAGGTTCGAGTTGCTAAAAGAAAAGGTGGTCTCGACACCTATTCTCATATTTTCGGATTGGGAGAAGGTATTTCATGTTCACGTCGATTCATCGGGCATTACTCTCGGGGCTGTCCTTACATAGCCAGGAGAAGGAGATATTGACCACCCGGTTGCCTTTTCAAGTAGGAAGCTCTCTAGGGCGGAAGCGCAAGCAGTGAATGATTGTACTGCAGATACCACTATGCATTTCATCTTTGAAAAAATCCTGATCATATTTGGATGTCTGAAGATTCTCATGAGTGACAGAGGTACACACTTTGTTAATGAAACAATCTGAGCTTTCACCGAGGAGTTCTAGATCCATCATGCGAAGTGCATGCCATATCACCCCCAAGCCAAGAACACGATTGAATATTTTAATAAAATCTTGGAGCACACATTGACCAAGGTATGTAATTTTGATCGCAGCGATTGGGATGTGTGCATCCCATTGGTCCTCTGGGCCTATCGAACAACCTGCATGAATTTAACAGGAAAAACCCCATTCATGATGATTTATGGTAAAAAAGTTGTTATGCCCATGGAGTATATTGCTCCTAGTCTGAGTGTCATAACACTTACAAACATGGCAGAACCAGAAATCATGGAGGAGCGATTAGCGCAGCTTATGGCATTGGAAGAAGATCGGTTTATTGTGAATTTCAATTAGCAAGTCTAGAAGGCCTGCGATGAAGCCTAGCATGACCGACACATTCGGCAGAAGACATTCATGGAAGGAAAATTGGTCTTTTTATATGATAGCCAGTTTGAAAATCATCCCTGGAAGTTCCGGCAGCATTGGCTTGGTCCCTACATAGTTAAAGAGATTCACCATCGAGACTAGCAAGTACACCAACAACTTGGTATGGCCGAACAGACCATCGCACAGTAGAACGCAGAAGTACTTTTTGTTGTCGCACAACAAGCAGAGCTCGAAACTTTGATCCACCAGCACTGCACAGAGGTTACAGAAGAGATCCTAGCCGCAGCCACCCCCCTGGCTAAAGTGGAAGGATTGGTCGCATCATTGAAGGCTTCCAGGATGGAAATGCAGGTCATTAAGACACAGTTGGAGCATCAAATCACTAACTTATAAGCCAAAATGTAGCCCGAAACACCCCTAGAGGTACGAGCCCAGCACGTTGTGCTAGTGACCACAGCTACAAACACCATTACAGGACAGATTGCTCAGGGTGCCCAGTTACTCGAGGACGCCATGCAGCTCTGGACCAAGGTCCAGCGTGATCCAGTCCTTCGGAAAATCAATCAGGACTTGCGACAGAAGGAGGAAGCTTTCGAGCAGATTGAGGCTACATTACCTACCTTGGTCCCTGCACAAAATTTGGCGTGATTGAGGACCAACAACACCCTCCAAGATGAGATCGAGGGAATCCGCCATAAGAATCATGTTATCGGAGAACGCTTGAAGCCTTGGGCTACTGCAACCCTCCAGCTCTCATAATATGTTGATGGTGCTGTGAAGCGACTAAACCAGACACTGGAGAGTGTCACGGCTACGACAGAGGGACCGACATCACAGAAGCTTTTAGATATTGCGTAGAGCACTACTGCTTAGAGTTAAGAAGTGCTGCCCCCCGTCGGTCATAACTGTCAATGCACTGCGCGTGCAGGTGGAGACCCCACCACCACAGTGACTCGAGACGAGTCACAAGATTGTGTTGGGGGACTTTTGGAATAGGGTCTCCTACAAAATCTCTGAATCTGGTCTATTTTATATATTTTGATTATATTTATTCTAATGCAGGGGTTTTGGGGTGGGTCAAATCCCCTAATGCATTGTAAGTGGGTCAAGGGTAGACCAAGAGTCTGCAAACCACGGTTTACAGACCATTGGATGCATAGGGTAAAGTATTATAAGTAATTGCACATTTTTTGAGTTGTAAGGCAGAAAATGAACTAAGATTGGTGTGAATTGCGAATTAGTAGAGTTGTTTTGGGCTTTTGGGGAAAGGACTCCTGCTGGCTGTGTGCACAGAGATCCTTAGTCCTGTTGTGTGTGGACCCTGCTGCTGTGTGCGCAGGTTGGGTTTTGGGTATTGTAAAAGGATCTGAAGGATTAATGAAAGCGGAAGGTTGTTGGACTCTATGAAATTTGTTATGTTATGCATGATTCTATGTTGAGCTCTGCAAGTAACTGTGTTAAGTACTTATGCTGCGTTGACAATTGATCTGAATCTTCTTGTTAGACTTTATGCAAGAATAGCTGTGATAGTTGCTTTATTGTCCTATATTTGTTAATTATTGTGATTATATATGGTCTTGCGCACATGGATGTGAAGGGACTGATAGATTTGGGTTCTGTAATATGTGATCTGATATTTGCGAAGTCGAACGCAACTCTGCCTAACTTACCTGCCCTCTCCTAGGGTGCGGAAACCTGGTTCTAGCACCCTCCCATACTGCTTCGGGTGAGAATTTGGCCTATGCAAGCAGGTCACTGCTAAAAGGGCCAGTAGTATAGGGTTTTTTTTGGCAAAACTTAACCTCCAAACTTGGGTCAATACCCCTCGAGCCAACAATATTCTAAATGATTGGTATTTGAATGACTGGTAGAAGGCTTAGGGGTATAGGAAGATAAAGCAATCAATTAAACTAAATGTTGAAAATAAGTTTCATCAATTTCCTTAATCAAAGTTGCAGTTAAAGCATCAAGTTTATCATAAACTTCTAGGGCTTTTTCATCTGAATCTAGTGAAACAATTTCCTTCTTACTTTCAATAAATGAAATGAAATCATGATCTATTACACTATTATGTATATCAATTTCTAATTTTGTTTGAAACAAATATTGCTCAAAAGCTAAATCAAATTCAATGTCTTGTAAACTTGATAATTTATTGGGAAGAGAATTTGCTTTGATCAATGAATTTTTATTACCTAAACTTTCTACTTTTTTGTTTTTATTTAAAATTCTGTCAGGATTACCTACTATGACAACATGTTTTGGATCTAGATTAGACCTGGTATAGTAGACTCTTCTAGAAGCCAGAATTTCAATTTTTTATGAAAATGTTACCTAACAACCCTTTAAAACAATCTTAAGGTGAAAAAATAAGTAAAAATATTTATTTTAAGATTAATTTTAAACGCCGAGGACTGGTTAGTTCCCCAATATGGTCACTAGGATGTTATCAGTCCAATAATTCTCAAAGGGTTGTTTTTATTTTTTGTTTTAAAGAATATTAGAGGTAACCACAAACCTACTTTTAAGCCTTAGGATCTAGCCTTCCTAATGCTTGGAGAGGGCACTCTCTATATGATTTATCTTTGTTGATTATATTTGATTTTAGGATAGTTATGTAGGATTACTTGGGATTTTGATTTTGGATTTGGTTTGGTGGTGAAATCACTTACTCAGATGGATATATGTAGGTCTATATTCTATTGGGCTAATGGAGAAAAAGTGTCAAGCAACAAAAGCAGGATCAAGGTTATAAAGGGAAGTATTCACAGGGCAAGATAGTTTAGTCACTTCAGATCCTTATGCTGATGGTGAAAATGGTTTCAATCAGGGTAAAAGAACAATTAAGGGTTCTCAAATCCGGATAATGAGTGAAAAGATAGAGGTCAATCGAAATAAGGGAGAAATTAAGAATTCCCTAATCTGGATATCAGAAGAAAAACATATAAATGATAAACAATTCAAGACAGAGTGTAATTAAACATATTCTGTAATAACAATATAGTTATATCATTTCGAATAAGAAAACATATGAGCATGTGAAAACTTCAGAAAAAACAATTGAACAAATAGAAAGTACTTCACTGTATTGGCCAAACACATGAATCCTGTAATATAATCTCTTTATTGATTTAATCCAGTTTGCTGACTTGAAATTGATACACTCACCCTTAGTTTCTAGAATAGTACAACTATAGAAATGTTCAGCAATTCATCCACCCTCAATACTTCGAAATGTGAAGTATTTATACAAAAACTCTTAAAAAATATCCTAAAACAAAATTAGGAATTATTCAAGGAAAAAGAAATATCGCCATGCAAGAAGATAGCGACAATTATCTAACTAATGCAAGTTGTCCCTGCTTTTATTGATTTTTTGTTTAATTGTTGATATTTTGTTGTTGATTTGTCTCTGATTGTTGCTCAATGAAGGCTGCAGTTGAGTGTCTCTCACGCTGGCAATCTTTATCTCTGCTTTGTAATTTTTGATTTGAATTTAACTTTGACTTTTACTGATACTCTTTCACTGTCATGTTTTCACTACAAACTGTTATTGCCCTGTTTTATATTTACTGCTCTGTTTTTATTGCAAACCATTTTCACAGTAAATCAGTCATATTTTCCCAAAATTTTGCCTCTGGAAATTTGATCTTCATCATCCTTCTGAATATCTCATCAGCCTCATATGTTTTGAGAATGTAGGCTTGTTGAAAAATAAGTGCTTTACCTCATGTTGTAGGTAAAAAATGTTCTCAAAGCTTTCGTAAAGTACCTTCCCTGTTGGAATTCCCTACATGGCTGAATTATTAGCTTTCTCCTTAGCCACTTCTCTCATATTTTTATCATAATCATCTTGCTTCATTAATATGTCATGTATTACTAGTGGATTTGGAAGGCCTTTTTGTCTGAGAGTGTCAAAATTCATCATGAACCTTGTGATGGAAATCTCCATGTTTTGACATTTTTCTTCTAACTGTATCATCAAGTTTCTTTTTGAAATCACTTTCCTGACTTCAAGAATTGTATCTGTCCTATCAGATATACCAATTTCTTCCAATTCTTGTCTATTATTTGATCGAAGAAACTTGATAATTTCATTAGTCTCTTCAGGTTTCTTGCCAAGTTCTTCTTTTATCTTCTGAATTGCTTCTCCTGTTTCTTTGAATAAATCCTTTTGTTCATAGATAACCTGTATGAATGGCCAAATATCATTGACAGATTCAATGATATTGGGCCATAGTTGCTCCTTGGCTTGTGCCATGGGTTCTTTCAGTGTTAGATCTTTCTCTAACTTCTTCGATTTATCATTCAACTTGTTTGCTTTTTGTTCTTCATTCTTGTGCATATCTGTATTATCTTCTTCTCATCCTCCAGAATTTTCAGTTGTTCTTCAAGTATCTTAATTTCATTTGTCTGAATAGACATGTCCTGCATTGCTTTAATTAACTTACTTGCCTCATCTGTAGGATGTGTTATTGTTGTTGAAGACTCTGTTGCTGAAGTTGTTGATGAGGTGATAGGAAGTGTTGTAGCCATTGGGACTGTAGGAGCCAATGATTCTGCTAGTGTAGAAGGCATAGCTGTTGTGACTACAGGAATTACAGTTACATGGACTTCTTCTCTAGCCTTTTTTTCCTGGACCAACTTGTCCATTTCATTCTCCATTTATTTTATCTGGGCAGTCAACTGAAGAATGAGATTCATCATCTCATCTTTCTGATTTGCATCCTGTAACACTTCTTTTTCTTGAGGATTTTCAGTAGGAGGCAACTTAAGTTTCTTCTTTAATGCAACAATGTCTGAATTATTCTTTTTTATCAATTCATCTGCAAATTTTACATTTGTTGGATCATATCCTACTTCAATAATCAAATCTTCCAGTGATTTGATTCTGTTATCCTTAGCCTGTGAGGATGCCTTTTCCAATTTGAGCTGATCTTTGATGTTTCCAAGAGTGTTTTGTAGGTTCTGTAAACTCATGGCTTTATTTTTCATGATTGAATAAATCATTTCACCAGCTTGTTTGTGAAATTATATCTAATCAATTGGATGGAGATATTCTACTTGAAATCCATATGATGACTTTTTTTAATCAGTTGAAGTTTTGGGATGCTTTACTTTAGGCTGTAGGAAGGTCATCTACATATTCCTAGTTTTGTAGTCAAAAGCAGAAAGAAATTTTCTTTGGCCACTGGGTGAATGTTTCCAATATTGGTTATATGTATCATTCTTCAAGGCTTCATTTCTCATCTTTATCTCTTTGTATTTCTGCATAATGTCCATCTCCTTCTCTGCTAGTTTGCTGGATGAGGATACTTCAACGCTGTGTTGTTTCTGAATTATTTGAGTGTTTGAAGTTGAAGGCTGGTGTGTTCTTTCAGCAACTGCATGTGGTGCATTATCTTTTACCACTATTTCTGTATCAATTACTTCTATTTTTTCCACTTCTTTATTGATGGGATTTAATTTAGGCTTCTTCCTGTACATCAATTTAAATTTAGTTTCAATGGTTGTTTCTGTAGTGTATGATCCTTCTTCTCTGATTATTTTTGCGTATCTATCTTCTTGGGCTGGAGATTTCAAGATTTGACTAGTATCACCTTGCTTCTCTACCTTTTTCAAGGTGTTCTCCAACCATTCAGACTGGTTGGAGTATTTCTCAATTTCTGGTTTGTTCTCATGTACATAAGGAGTTAGTTTTCATTTAACTCTCAATTTACTTATTAGTCCTAGAGGATCATAATACCACATAAAACTATTACTAAATTTAAACTCCTGCAAATACTTTTTAGCCTCTGGACCTGCATCTCTACTATTACAAATAAAAGGGCCAACCTGATTTTTTATTTTGAACTGTGTCTTCTTATTAACTGCCAAGAAATTGATTCCATCAGAATTAAGAATCTGTCTGATATACTCAAGCGAAAATAACCTCATTGGGAGGTATTTTGGTAGCTTATATGGAATAATATTTGATCCATATACCCTTATCTCTATATAGTTTTGATACAAGTACCAATTTCCTGTCCTATTATGCTCTGAAAATTGTAGGACCTTCTTAATTTCCTCACTGATTCTTGGTTTCATGTTTCTGTTCAGCATATTGACCATAGGATGAATGAAATAATCAATAAAATATGTATAGGTGGACTGCGTGGAGTATTTTCTGATTAAATGAGTCAAAAATATAACTGATTGTGAGTTACCTTCCACATCAAGCTTTTTTAGGTTGATGGAAAATTTATATGACTGAAAATACAAAAAATATGTGGAATAGGACTGATGAATACTTGAAAACACCTTCTTTAGGAATTTTAACAAGTTTTTCTTGCATATTGTCAGCAAGGTACTGGGAAAAATTAAAACATGGTAGCAGGAGGTTGACCAAGTGTGAAAGTGGACAGGAAACCTAATACTGCAACATCAACATGTTCATTTGTAAAATATCCCAGAATGGAAGACATCATGGAGATGATATGTGTTGTTATCTCAGAAAATATTGCAAATGGGTAAGGAGTATTTTTATTAGGAGTTTCCACAGATGAAGGCATGAAAGTTTGAAATATTTGGAACCCCTTGGGGAAATCCAAATTCATATATAACTGTGTAAGAGCCTCAATGGACAAAGGGGTTTCATCTGGCTTGGATTGGATCCGAAGCATTTGATTGATTGAATCAGCTGTAATAGTAAACCGAATTTCCTTTTCAGGGTTTATTATGGCTTTCTAGTCTGGGAAATAGAAATATTGACATATTATAATCTCTTATGGGCACTAAAAAGTCTATGGGAGAACATACTTTGGAAAATTAGACTCCTAGATGAAAAAACTCATCTACTTGATCTATGGATTTTTCATGGCTCTAGCAGTGGAGCTCAAGAAGATTAAATTCAGTGACTGTGTCATTAATTTTAAAATCGTTTTCAGCCAAGGGAGTATGTTCTACATCTACAACAGGGGGTTGTAGAGGATTGACATATAAAATGATTTTGGAAGGCATTATTTTGTTAAATTTATTCAATTGTTTAATCTTTTGACTCAAGAAATGGGTTCAGGCCTTTGGGAGCACCTCAGAAAGATTATTATAGTTTGAAGACTAATTTAAGAAGACAATTGGTCAATTATTACTCTCTGTAATAAAAAACAATCTCAATCCTTGGGAGTCCTGTGAAAATATGTCCAGGGTTTGCAGAAAAAAGCATTTGGGAAGCTACAGGGATTTCTTTTAGGTCTGAAAAGGTTTAAACTGCTCAAATTGATCAAACTGTACTCTTTGTGACAAAAAAAAATCTTAGGACCTTGGAATTTTTGTGAAATGAAGACCAGGGTTTATAGAAAAGGATAGGGAAGGAAATAGGTGCTTTTGGTCTGCTAAAACTCCTAAATTGATTCAATTACCTGAATTAATTCCTCGTCTTTAGGAACAAGCCTAATCACTGAAGAATACCTGGATAAAATGAATATTTTTAAGCTTTCAAAGGGTTTATGAGGCAACAGAGGTTCTCTAAGGCTTTAGGGGTCTTTATTTCGAATTGGCTCTGCAATAGTTGCGGCAGCTAATGGTTGAATTCTGTTTGAAATTTGGTTTAAAATGAGGTCGGCGACAATTCTTTAGGTTGGCAAAGCTCCTTCTGCGCAAAAGTGTTACATAAATGGTAAAAAAGGGTGTAATGGGCGGGTATATGGCTTTTTTAATCAACAATGATTAAAACATTGAATGCGCAGGTCAATTTAAACGAAAGCAGTTTCGCAACGGGTAGTAGAAACTGTTCAGTGGTTTTCACACTGGCCAAAGGTGGTTGGCGGTATAATTTGGATCGATGTGATCAAATAGAAACTTGCCACGTAGCCAAGAGCAGAGCTCCGAAAACCATAGATATCACAAGGTCTTGGGTTTATTAAGGATTTTGAAATGGAATGTGTGATAGGCGATACGGGCCATTAGATCTGATTGGTTAAGATTCGACAGTTGGAAGGTTGCGATGGAGTCGTTGGGATTGGATAGGCGTGGGGCCCGAGATATTTCATGCTATGCGGGTTATGTAATATAAGTTATGATTTTTAATATGTGTGGTCAGGTTTTAAATTATGTGATAGGGTTAAATGTATAACCAATAGGGTTAGGCAAAGTGGGACTTTTTAATAGGTGGGACCCGGGATTTCACAGTGGGGGATTTAAACTATGTATTAAATTTAAAATAAAGGGTTGGGGATAATATATATAAAGGAATTAATTAAATACGGGATTTACATGTATTTAAGGGAATTAATACATAAATTTAAATGTTAATAATGAAATATGAGCGGGATTGTAAAAAATACACTAAGTTTCTAATGTAAAATTGATATCGGGGATGGATATTTTCACAGTGGGGCCCAACATAAAATTTAAGCATTTATACTTAGGATATTTGTATTTTTGGGGTTTTATGAGTAAAAAGGGATTGTAATAAAGGATTTTTTACTTTTCCAAAGGAAAATATGCGTTTTAACTTAGGAAAAGGGGTTTTGTAAGGAAAAATGAGTGTCTTAAGGGGAAAGAATAAAAATGAAGGGGAAGGAGTATTTTTACAAGAGAAATGATTTTGAAGGGAAATTAATAAATGAAATGACCAATTTTCTGCTATCCATGCCTTGTGAAAACTGCTTATGCCTACCCCTAAGCTACCCTAACATTTTTTCTTCATTTACATTGGTGCATTTAAGCTTGCAGACCCTTATTCATTTTTATTTTAACATCAAACTATCAAATTCTATCCTTATTTGTTCCAAGGGCTCAAATTAAAATGTTGAGCTCCTTATTATTCTCTACCTAACTACTAATCTGCCGAGATTAAATAGTTTGTCTAGATCTTTATTCTTTATTTATTAGCATAAAATTTAAAGCATGAAAGGTCAAGATTAAGAAGTTTGACTTTCATGGATTGTGCCATTTTTTACAAGCTACACACAATATTATTTTTCAAAGTGAAGTAAAAAGTAGTGGAATTTGAATTTGCATCACTTTCATGATCTATTTTATCTCTTTTTTTTGGGGTTCATTTTTTATATTCTTTTTGATCTTTTTCTTTCAAGTCCTTTGATTTTTCTTGTATGACTTTTACCCTCTTTACATTTTTTAATTTTTTCAATATGGGAATAAAATTTTGCAGAAAGAAAGTATGTACATATTACAAGACTAATCAAAGTCAATTCAAAATTATGAATCTTATTTTTATAGGACCCTAACAACAAGGATAAAGGAAAATGGCCTCAGAAGAGGGGAAGACCTCAGGATGCAGGTGAGAAAGAAAATGTGGCACCTTCAAAGAAGTTCAGTGTAGTTGAGAAGGGACATGGATCTCATCTTGGAGAGAAACATAATAAAGGTAGTGAAAGAGAGCCATTGCAGTGTTTGATCCGTGGAAAAGATGATCGTAAGAAGGATTTTCGATTGTACTAGGGTGGGATGCATAAGATATACAATGCTCATGAGGTATAGACAGTTGGGGATATTGGTCATATCATTCCTTGGATCTATGCAACACTTGATAATAGGCAGGTGGATCATCATGCATCCATTATTGATATGAATGGTAAGATAAATGATCGAGGTTTTTTTTCATTTTGATTGATCTTGGATCTAATTATAGTTATGCTAGTCCTGACCTGGTAGATAAGTGAAACTCAAATAAATAAGTGCATGCAAAGTCTTGGTTGGTGTAGTGGGCTACAGGGAAAAATAAAAGAGTTCACCATTGGGTGAGATCTGGTGCATTTGAGTTGAATGACATACCTACATCAACACATCTAAATGTGCTTCCATTGGGTTCGTATGGTATGATTTTGGGTATGGATTGGTTGTTCACTCATAGGACCAAGGTCGGCTGCTATGAGAAGGTTATTGAGTGAATGTATGATGATGGAGAGAAGAGAATATTGCAGGGAAAGGAGAGGCCTACATTAGTGAGAATGGTTACAACCATGCAAGCTAAGCACAGTTGTAAGAAAGGGTGTGTATTTTTTTGTGAATGTTTCCAATGTCAAGGGAAATGATGTTGAGGATGATGAAGTATTGAAGAGGTATCTTTTTTTATAACAATTTTAATATGTGTTTCCTACAGATATTTTAGAGTTACCGCCACATAGGGAAGTGTATTTCTCTATTGATTTGGTGCTAAGAATAACACCAACATCAAAGGCACCTTACAGGATGAGCACTTTGGAATTAGTGGAATTGAAGTTGCAACTTAAGGAGATGTTTGATAAAGGATACATAAGGCCAAGTTTGTTGTCTTGGGGTGCATTAGTATTTTTTGTAAAGAAGAAGGATGGTACTCTCATATTGTACATTGATTACAGGAAGTTGAACAAGGTGACTATCAAGAACGAGTATTCTTTGTCATAGATTGATGAATTCTTTGATCAGTT
The DNA here is from genome assembly GCA_034641835.2 of Pinus albicaulis. Classification (NCBI taxonomy): domain Eukaryota; kingdom Viridiplantae; phylum Streptophyta; class Pinopsida; order Pinales; family Pinaceae; genus Pinus; species Pinus albicaulis. The sequence continues at coordinate 722,821,228 of CM076580.1, read as the reverse complement.
GAAGGGAGCAACAATGTTCTCAAATATTGACTCTAGATTAGGATATGATTAGGTGAGCATCAAAGAAGAATATATTCACAAGACCACATTCTTTACTAGGTATGGGCATTATGAGTTTGTGGTGGTTCCTTTTGATCTTAATAATGCTCCAACCACTTTCATGTGTTTGATAAACAATGTCTTATGTCCTTATCTGGACAATTTTGTGATATTGTTCATTGATTATATATTAATATATTCTAAGAATGAATATGTAGAGCACCGGGCAACAATATTGATATTGTTGAGAGAGCATTAGTTGTATTCCAAGCTCAGTAAGTGTAGTTTCTTTCAGACTAAAGTTCATTACTTGGGATATATTATTTCCAAGGAAGACATAATAGTGGACCCATAAAATATTAAATATATCATGGAATGGCTAGCTCCTAGGAATGTGGATAAGGTCAGATGATTCATGGGACTAGAAGGTTATTACAGGAGGTTCATAAATAACTTATCAAGAATTTCCTATCGTATTACATATTTGTAGAGGAAAGGAAAGAAGTTTGAATGGATTGAGAAGTGTGCAACTATTTTTGAAAAGTTGAAGCATTTTCTCACAAATGCCCTGGTCTTGAAGATTACATATCTTCATAAAGAGTTCTTGGTATGTACAGATTCTTGAAATAAATGACTTGTTAGTGTCTTGATGCAAGAAGGACATGTTGCATGCTATGAGTCAAGGAAGTTTAATGAGCACAAACAAAACAATGTGACTCATGATATCAATTTGGAAACTATCATTCATGCCTTGAAGATGTGGAGACATTATATTATTGGTAGAATTTTTATTCTTATGAGTGATCATAGTGTACTGAGGTACTTATTTAATCAACCTAATTTGAATGCCAGGCAAGATAGATGGTTGGATACCCTCAAAAAGTTTGAATTTGAGATCAAATACATTAAGGGAAAGGAGTACCGGGTTGTAGATGCTCTCAGTAGGAGAGTGCATGTGAATAATATTTCAATTGTTAGCTCTTATGAGATAGATTTGTAGGAGTGGAACTTACAGGCAGGGTAGCATGATGACAGGTACTAGCAGTTGAAGCACAGGTTGTAACAAAAGGGTGAAGGTGATAGGGATGAGGAGTATCACCTTACGATAGATGGCCTGGTCAAATTCAGAAACAAGATTTATATGTTGGACCATAACGAGATCAATAATATTATAATAAGGGATTTGTTTCATGTCAAGTTGTATTCAAGTCACCAGGGATATCAGAATACATTGACAACAGTTAAGAATTTCTATCATTGGTCAAACTTGAAGAAAGAGACTTTTGAGTTTGTTTCTAGATGTATTGATTGCCATCAAGTAAAATCAAAGTGTAAGCATCTCTCTAGTTTATTGCAACCTATTCTGTTCCAAAGTGGAAATGGGAGTTCATTTCCATGGACTTCATTACAAGTTTTCCAATGACCTCGAAGCAACATGGTTCCATCATGGTTATGGTTTAAAGGTTGAGTAAGGTAGCTCACTTCATTGAAGTTAAGTCTATGAATTCATCTAGTGAGGTAGATTATATTTTCATTAGAGAGATAATGAGGTTGCATGGTGTTACCAAGAAGATCATATCAGATAAAGATGCCAAGTTCACTTCGAGGTTTTGGAAGGATTTTCTTGCAGGTTTTGGGATAGAGTTAGCTTTCAGTACAACTTATCATCCAAAAATAGATGGAAAAACATAGAGGGTTAATAAGATTCTTGAGGACATGTTGAGGGTGTATGTCATGAATAAGCAAAGGAAGTGGGAGGAGTATCTTCCACTAGTAGAGTTTTAAAAAGGGTATCATGAATCCTTGAGGATGAGTCCATTTGAGGCTCTTTATGAGCGGAGTTATAATACTTCTATCAACTGGAGTGATCTAGTGAACAAGGTGTTTATGGGACATGATATGTTGGCTGAGATGGAACAAGAAATGCAAGTTATCAAAAGTAATTTGAAGGAAAAAAAAGACATGAAGAATATTTATGTGGATTAACACAAAGCATTCAAGGAGTTTCTAGTTGGGGAGCATGTGTACTTGTGCATCAGTCCTAAGAGTGGCCCCTCGAGGATTGGATCATGTGTCAAGTTGGCACCCGGTATTATGGGCCTTTTGAGATTCTTGAGAGGATTAGACTAGTGGCTTATAGACTTGCACTACCACCAAAAATGAAATTCCATGATGTTTTCCATGTTTCATTATTTAAGATATATGTGCAGGATGTTGATCATGTGATTGATTGGTCTGTATTGCAGGTGGAACTAGAGGGACAGTTTCAACCACAACCTCAATTCATATCGAAACAGAAACAACTCATGCTGCAGAACCAAGTAATAGAGAAATTTAAGTGTAATGGAAGAACTTTGGGCCCGATGAAGCTACATGGGAGATGGTTGATCAGATGTGGGCTTTGTATCCTTCATTATTCGTTGGTTTAATAAAGTGAGTTTTTGGTATATATATATATATATATATATATATATATATATATATATATGTTGTTTTAAATACCACAATGAGTTGTGTTATAAAGATCCAATAAGTGGTATGTTTGTTTTGCTTTCAGTAGGATGTCATTATAAATATGAAATCGAGATATACTATAAATACCCATATGTAGTATGTTTTATTTTCAACGGTTCATTATTCATAAGTGTCATAGAACATTGAGGATGGTGTTCCCTAAGGGGGGGGGGGGGGGGGTTTGTAATAGCCCCTTGTTAAAGTTTCATGTAATAAAGGATAATAAAGGAAAAATAAAACCAAGGTCATGGGACATGTATTCCAAGTTGATTGTTGGGAAAAAATTTAATGGGAATTACTTGTAGTTTATTAATCGTTATGGAAATTGGAAAAGGCAAAGAGCAAATAAATGACATTTGATTATGAGAAATAAAGGAAAATAGGAGAAAAGGAAGGTGAAGAGACAAATTTTCATGCTAAGGGAAATTAGAGGAAACATGAAGGAAAATGAAGAAAAAGGGAGACATCAATAATAAAAAGGAATTAAAGGATCAATTCACATATTTTTTCAATTCATTTAGGATCTCTCCTTTCATTCTCTATCTCATACACTCTTGCACACTTAGAGTATTCTTGGATCATTTTGGCATTCACTTGGAATTGGAGAAATGAAAGAAAAGGAAAGAAAGGGAGCACAAGGAGAAGTTTGGATCAACAGTTTCAATAGGAGGATTTTGCAGGTAATAGGTTGCATGTGTGATTTCCTAGATGAGGTGTGAATGCATGGTACATGCATTTTTTTATTTGGTTCATTTTATGTCATTGGCATGGGTTTTGTTTGGTTTGAAAATGGTCTCAACCTTGTCTCGCCATTTCCTAGATAGCCATGGTGTTATGGGATTCATTTTTGGTTGAGCTTTGGATTGTGGGAAGGTTTTAGAACCGGGTATCTGGAAAATTCCCTGGGGTTTGGGGTGGAGATAGGAAAATTCCTCGAGGTATGGTAAGGAAATGATGAGGCATCCAAGCTTGGTTTGGTTTTGGTATCTTAGGACTGGTTAGGTGAGATTATTGTAGCTTGAGAGTGGAGGTATTTTAACCTTTGGATTCTCTGGTTGATTATGTCTTAGTTTATCCCATGAGATCCCATATTCATGCTTGGAATATGGCACGAAGGTGATTGTTTGAAAGAAATATTTGGTTCATCCCAATCTATGGTCGGGTGGTATAGTATTTGATATGCATAGGTAGGAAGGATATGGTATAGTATTTGATATGCATAGGTAGGAAGGATATGGTATAGTATTTGATATGCATAGGTAGGAAGGATATGCGATAGAAGGAAAATATTTTAGAAGTGATGAAACACATGCAAGGTTCTAGGATTATTCCAGTTCGAGACAAAACTAAGTGGTGGTGAATGGATAAGAAGTTGGTGAATGGTATAGTATTTGAATCTCAAGAGGGAGAATTGACGATTGAAAGGTGGTGAATGGATAAGAATTTGGTCACAATACCCGATCACAACGAGCTTGGTGGTAAGCACCCATGGGCTAAGATCCTATGAGGCTATCAAGCCATAAGATTTTTTTCAAAAGTAATAAACCTCTCTAATAACCCCACAACTTGAGACCTCGAATCATGTGATAGAACAGGTAGCACCTCCAATTATATGAAAAAGTGGTGGTGATATGGCTTAGATGCTAACATGGAATCCTGTGAGCATGAAACATGGTAGGTGGATTCGAGATTTCTGGGTCACGAAATGGCTAGATGGCAAGTGACACGTGCCAGGAAAAAATGGGAAGGAGGACATGTGGAAAAATATTACTAGCTATAGCATATGATGTGTTAGAATTAATGACAAGTTACATGGCATGTGGGTTCCTCACATGGCTACTAGGATATTGGGCTATTGGAACTTGGACGATGGGTGACAAGCTGGTAGGTATAAAATTTCTATATCAACTGACTGAAAAAATAACATCAAGCGATGAAATTATCTATCAAAATACCTTGAATGGAGGCTTTTGTCACAATTTATGAGCCATAAAACAATGTGGTCGATGAATGTAGGAAACAAAAAAGAAAATTTGCTACAATAAATAGGATTGGGTCAATTACACTTGACATGTCTATCTTCCAGACCACTAGGATTAAAGGATGGTTCAAACTTTAGTGAACTCAGTCGGTGAATGGTGAGCACTAGTTAAGCCTGAGTTTACTGCCCCCAGTCATAAGTACTACCAAATAATAACTTAAGGGAATGTCTACCATCATAGTCCAAATTTTGGATCCTTGCGCTCAAGAATTGAAAGTTTGTTGATATGTTGATCCATTGAAAAAATATTGATATGTTGATCCATTGAAAAAATAAGATTGAGGTTCTATCGCTTCGTCACGTGAAGATGAGAAACAAAGCCCAAGTACTAAGGTTAAAAATTTGAAGTCTCAGGTTCCAAAATTGTTAAAAGGATGCAAACACCAAAACTAGCAAAAAAATTTATGATGTTAGTGGTGGATGCGAACACCAAAATTGACCAAAATTGTTCAAATCTGAAAATAGAAAATCAGGATGCACAATGGAAGATCAAAGAAAGTGTTCTTTTAAAGAGTGCAGTGTTGTGTGAGACACACACCAATGTTGAACCAATTTAGAGCCTATGTAGAGGGTGTGAAAATGACCATTGTGCGATGAAGAAAAGCTGAAATACCATGGATCTGCACCCATGGTAAAACGAGGACCAAAAACATAAAAAATATAAACAAAACTCGATAGAATGGGTCTTTGTACATGAAAATGAGCCTAAGTACATTGATTGTAAAGAGAAGATATGAGTGGGTTTTTAATATGATGCAGGTAAGCACCGAGTGGAGCTGAGAGCATAAAAGAGTGTAAGGATAAAGTGAATTGTGTGTGATTTGGGTCAATAAAGGAACCACAATAAGCATCAAGTGGAGCTGAGAGCACAAAAGAGTTTAAGGATAAGATGAATTGTGTGTGATTTGGGTTAGTAAAGAGATTTCAAAATAGATCTACATATCAATATGAGATGCAAATAAATATCTAGCTAATATGATAGAAGATAATGTGGGCAAGGATGAGCAATGGGAAGATCAAAGATCATGTATGTAGGGGAATGCATACCAAAGTCTGAGATGGAAGTATTATTGAAAATTGAAGTTGTTATATGAATAGATATTGTAAATATGAATTGTTGTGAAATGGATCAGGAAAATTTTGGAAGTATAGAGCGGATCTTAGAATTTATTTTTTTATTAATATAATTTTATGATAAAGATGCCTCAGATCTCAGATTGAAAATGCATAAAAGAGGGATATGATAGACATAGTAAGTAGGTTCAAGAAAATAATGGGAGTGGAGTCTCCTTGAGTTTGGTGCCTATAAATATCAGGGTGTTGGGGCGTCCAACAGGTTGGCACCTATAAAATCTAATGTAAACTTAAGTTGGTGATTTCATTTAAATAAAAAATAAAATAAGCTTTGTGGTTTTCTCCCTTATGGGTTTCCACATAAATATATTTTGTTAAATTCCTTATGTGATTTGTGCACTGTTATGTGATTGAATGTTTTTGAATGGCTAAATATTTGTAAAATTTTATATAATATTGATTCACACCCCCAAACTCTCAGTATTACCTAGTTTCTAACAATTGATAGTTGTAGTACTAATAATTTGGTATCCAAAGAAATGGAGGAAAAGTTAGGACTGAAAATTTTGACACATACTCCACCATATAAAGTTTCTTGGTTACTAAAAGGACATCATGTTCTAGTTAATGAATAGTGTAAAGTGGAATTCCAAATTGACAGTTCCAAGGATGAAGTGTTGTGTGACATAAGGGCCCATGGATGTATGCCATATTTTGTTGGGTAGACAATGATAATTTGATAATGAAGTTACGCATGATAGGAGTAGAAACATGTATTCTTTTGAGAAAGTTGGTGAAAGGAAAAAAAAATTACCTTTGAAGGATGAAGGTGTAGAAGAATAAATTAATCCTAAAGTGTCATTGATTAGTGGAAAATAATAGCTATAGGATGTCAAAAATGTGTAGGTAAACTTCAAAGTTTAGTTGGTAATCCAAAGGTAATACTTTTTTTTTTATCTTTCAAGTTGTTTGTGATCCTCCAGGCTTGAATTGTGGCTTGAGGAGCCGTGACCCAGGGGAATCTAAGCCGTCAAAGTCACCTAGGGATCACACCCATCCTGGGCCACACTAGCCCTTTAGCATATTGGATTTTTTAGCATGTCGCCTCCCCCTAGCACATGGCACAACTACCCCCCCATGAGGTTTGATCCTAGGTTGCCTTGCTGATGAGGCCCATCCTCAACTGGTTGTGCTAGTGGGACATGACAAGCCAAAGGTAATCCTTACTAACACATATATGGATGGATTTATTAAATAAATTAATAATTTATTAGTTGATTTTTCTAACATTGTGGTATATGACTTTCCAAGTAAGTTTCCATCCATAAGAAGCATAATTCACTATATTGAACTTATTCCAATAGCTAGTTTTCCAAATAAAGAAACTCGTAGGATGACTCCAAAGGAGAATGGAGTGATCAGAAATCAAGTTTGAGAGTTTTTGGATGAAGGAATAATCAAAGAAATTTTAAGGCCATGTGTTGCAACTAATGTGTTGAATCCAAATAAGGATAAAGGATGGAGGATGTGCATAGACTCTAGAGCTTAAAAAAAATTACCGTCAAGTATAGGTTTCCATTATTGTAGATTCAATACTTCTCATGTAATGTTCTAAAACATAAGACTCAAATCTACTCTACTCATTTGCGGAAAGAAATTCACGATTAAGAAGAAATATCAAAATCATGCATCATTATTTAACACACATACACAAGAATATATCAAAGGGAAAGCAATTGCTCAAAACCCCTTCCTATTTGTATTGCATCAATCATAAAACATAGAAGAAATATAATGCTTTCTCTAGCCTGAGCAACATCTGCACAAATATAATCTATCATTCTGCCTCACAGACTGAATCTGTCCAATAATTAGCCATTTTTCCTGCCTGCCAACCTCCTATTTCCTTGCAGTGTTTCTCAAGGAATTAGCCCCCTATTAATTAGGGAAATCCCCATCTTGAACTGTGCAATACATATAGGCCCTTATCTAACTTCATGCACCACCTGTACAACTTAGATAATTATAAAACTAATAGTACACTTCCCTTTAACTCAAACCTCAACTCGGTAAATCGAATTTCATGCATGCATGAGTTAATTATTAGTTGATTGATCAGTTAACAGGTTAAACACTAAAGTTGCACCCCGATGCTAAACCTCCTACTAGTTACACCAATAGTTGGAATTAGTTTAACTTAATTTAACTCAATTTTACTAAATTAGATTGTTACAACTGGAATTAACTCAACCTAGGATCCTAAAATTTAGGAATTTGTTGGAGTTGGGATCCTCGCGAAGTAAGAAAGCAAGGAAAGAATCCACAGATTGAGGAGCCAAGTGTGTAGAGGGGAGTCTATTTGGAGTCATAGGGGCTTTGGGGTGGGTCAAAGCCCCTTCTATTGTAATTGGATGGGATATTTTGTGAACGTTGGACTCCGCCCATGGTTTTGGACCATGGTATTGTAAATGCCCAATCTATATAAGGAGTCTAGATAGAAGTCATAGGAAATGAAGTAGAAGTTGAATGATGCATTTAGATGTAGGATTGTTTTGAGTCAAAGTCTCTTTTTGGGTTAGAGGAAAAGGCTCCTGCAGATGTGTGCTCAGAGACCTTAGGAATTTTTCAACTGTGTGTGCAGGGCGGAAAGTGAACTTATGAGAAGGATCTTACTATTAATGAAAGTGTTGAGAAATATCTAAGTTATATTGATGTGTCTTGCTTTTACTTATTGTTTTTGAATATTTATGTTGAAAAAGGGTTTGAACTATAACTGAGTAGCATAGTCCTGTTTATGATTATTTTTTTTTTTAATGAAAGAATGAGTAAGAATGTGGAGCCTGAGAGAAAGTTCAACAGATGTGTTGAACAACACTGGTATTTTTTATATATCTGGCCTGCAAATATCTTTTAAGAAGGTGTTGTTCCTTGGGAGACAATCTCTGGCTGTAAGGATATCAGTGCCTACAACATATACTGTCACTTTTAAATAAAATTATTTGTTGTCCCTTCATATTGTAACCCCAAAATTTATATCTTAAACCATTTAATCTTACAGATAACAAAACTCCTCAAACTGCATTTAAATGATAAATGTGCATGAACAGGAGAAGGTGAAATTCTAGTGAAAAACCATTAACAATATGTTGTAAATCACAGAAACTACTATCTCTGGTTTTAGAAGAAAATGGTTGCAAGAAATGAATTCAGAATAAAGGAGCACATTATTAAGGAAATTTACTCCAACTCACATATGTAAATTAGACACCAGTAGCTACATTAATTTATTCCAACAGAAGAGACATACATAAGATGGAATAAGGAAAACTAAACACATTCATCAATTGCTGGAAAATCCTCTGAAAAGATTTATTACTCTCATAAAAGACAAAAGTACAAAACTTGCCAAAACTTCTGAGGCACAAATTTCGAAACCCCCATCTCTCTTTCGAAAAAGTCTTAAATAAAATATTACAAAATGGATAGTTATGAAACGGTAAACTTCATAAACTATTTCTTTCGGTCATTATATAGAAAAATAGAAAATTATAACTTATTCAACAAAATAAAGTAAAAATAAAATGTAAAATTTCATTTGATCATGTGGTGGCAGTGGCTTGCGATCCTGGAACATAAGATGTTCTTACATCTGCATTATTAGTTTATGGAGACATTCATTCTTTACACTTTATCCACAGGTCTACATTTGAGCTGTAACAATTATCAAGCTTGACATGAGCCATCCTAAAGTCTGTGATCCTAGAATATGAGGGTATTTCTGAAAACAAGGTTTTCATCATCCATAACAACTGAAAGTCTTTATGCAGATAATTCACAATAGTGGCTCCCTTTAGGATAGTAGTCTTCTCATGTGTATTTCCAATTTTATCCTTTGCCTCTACCAACAATGTTTCATATGTCTCCCAAGGAAGAAGGTTTCCTTGTTGATCCCAACAAGATGGAAAACCAACCCTGGTTATTTTATCAAACACCACATTAAAGCTTACCACTGCCTCTCTAACTTCCTTTAGTTTTTTCTCTGTTGTCTTCTTGTATGAATTGTTCATGATCATTATGTTAAACTCCAACACAAATTGAGTCTTCCCTTCAATTCCAAAATCCTTCAGTTCTTGTGCGGTTTTGGAATTAATAAAATCAATCAACCTCTTGGCATACGAGGCCCTGTTCTGAAATTTTTGTTTATTTTCCACATTGACATTTTCTAGGCCTCTCACAATGCTCTTTTCTTCCCCAACAATAATCAACAGATTCCATATATTCTTGAAAACATCAATAATGTCATTCCAAATAATTTCCTTGGCTTGTATAAGGCAAATATTTCCCTTCAATTTGTCTTTCAGCTCTTTGATTTCCTGATAGGCATTTTTGGCAGTCTTTCCTATATTTATCTACATTATCCTTGTTCATTTTTACTTCGTACTCAGTATCTCTGATTACTTCAAATCAATTTATTCCATTCTTAACTCAGTAGAGACTTGAGTTGATTGGGCAGCAGGGTCTTCTGAATTTGATGAAACAACAACAGTGCAGAAATGGGATTCTATCTTCTTCTGCAACATGTCATTCACCTCTTTCAACTTAGTTATCTCTTAATCTTTGTCTAGTAGATCTTGCAAAAACTGCTCTTGCTCTGTCTCAACTTGGGCTACTTCAGTAGCCATAGGATGCTCACCAATAGGAAGCTTAAGCTTCTTCTTCAAAGTTTGGATTTCAGATTCAACACTTTGCAACAATTTTTGAATTGTTGATCTATCTTCAGGATCAACACCAATCTTGAAAATGATTTTCTTTAACTCCTCATTTTGGGTGGAGTAAGATTTAGAGTTTTCTTTCTCTAACTTCAATTCTTTGATTACTTTTTTCAACATTTTTTAGCTTTGGCAGTAGCTGAAATGTTCTTTTTAAGCCTTTAAAAATTAACTATCTTGTTTTCATATGCAAGTTAATATTATCAGGAAGACGATTTTTTTTTCATTCACTTTCAGATTAACAGTTTTGAAAGAAGTAGTAGACGAGACATTCATATCTAAAGGATGAGAGAAGGCTATCCTTAGCTGATCTTTTTCCAGATCCATGGCTTTCAATAATCTTGTATTCTCAAGAGAAATCTGAGCCTTAATGTTATCTCTTATTCTTTGGTTTCTTTCTTCAATTTTTGAGAAAAACTACTTAACATTATAAAAAGAATCATGAATTGTATCCTTAGGCAGAGGAGATGACAGAGTACAAGAAATGTCTCCCAATTGCAAAGAAATATAGGCATAGCTGAACAACTGCCCTCCACTGTCTTTGTCTTCTTGGAATAATTTTTTACATCAATCTCCAAATCAATTCATTTATCCCTTCATCTTTTAAGCCCCTTCTTAGTTGGATGAGGGGTTTCCACCTCCATCTGCACAGATGCAGAAGTTTTTCCACCATTTGACAATTTTTCCATCTTCTAGTCTAGGTTCATGAATAAATGGAGTATAACCATTCTCCACCCCGCGGTTTGAAGTCATATGATATTGGTCATAGGCCCATTTCTCGTCTAATGACAATGCATATTAGTTAGCATTTTGTGAGCCTGTTTTAGGAACTGTCTGGTATTAACAATGAATGGCCCTATTGTCCTAGGTAATTTAAATAAATGACCCTTCTTCATTGACACAAAATGAACTTGATCAACATTAAGAATTTACGAGATGAATTCCAAAGAAAAAATCCTCATAGGAAAAAAAACAGGTAGCCTGAAAGGTTCTATATCAGCTCCAAACAATATAATTGTAGTGTGGTTTTCATGAGAAAACCAATTTCCATACCTTACATATTTTCTCAATTTCAAAAAATATTGAGCTTCAGGAAATAACCTTGGTGCAGATACTCCATTTAAAACTGAATACACAATAGGAAGGAAAGAGGAGGTAAACTTAGATAGTCCTTCATTTCCCACCTCCTTTCTTACTAGGTCTATCCAAAAGACCACTTATTTCATATTCTTATTCACATTAACAATATTTAACCCCAACTGAGTAAAGTGGTTGACATGAATGTGAAAAAATAAATAGGTGACCAAGGATGGAAACCTAAAACTCTCAGTAATTGGTAAACTCATGAATTGATTGTTTACATCATTCTCCAAATTAGTGGGATTATCTAAAACCACCGGAGGTTTCATAATTAAAGAAAACATTCCCAGAATTGACTTATCCAAGATTTTAGCATCTTCTTTACCCAGGATTTTATCCAAAATCTGGATAATTGGCCTTACATTTTTAGAAAAGAGGTTAAAAGGATATTTTTCTAAATCCATGGAAAATTTTTCCTTTTCAGGAATTAAATAAAATACAATTTGGGAAAACTCAGGTCTAGGAATTTTTTGAAAGCATCTGGAAAGGGATCCTTCATTAAAACTCACATATGACTCTGCATAGGGAAAGAAAAAATATTTCCTAATTAACTGAACTAACTCTTGGAAGACATTTTCCCCCAATTGGTTCATGACAAAAAACTTTTTAGGATACATGGCAGAGACTAACCAATGGATAAACTTTCGAAACAAGCAAGTTTGTTGAACAAAAACTGACAAGACTCCAGACTTGATTAAAGCAGAGTAAATTGGGAATTTTGACTGCTTTAGGATGACATGCTGATAGAAAAGTGGGTGGCCTACTGTGTAGACAATATCTACAATGTCAATTTATGTGTCCATCAATGGAATATGAGTAGAAGACCCAGCCATAGCAATTTTATTTGACATTTTGGACAAATTCAAGAAGAGTTGTACAGGTTACTTGGCTTTGTCAAATCGGTTGATGACTTAGACGCTGGTACAAATTTCAGATAACTTTAAGCTATTCAGGAGTAGACATGGACAACAATGAAGGAAAAATTATTTTTATAGGCAGAAAAAATGATTGGGCAGGAAACAAATATATGGAAGTGTAATGAATGATGGAATGAATGACAAGATGAGTGAGATGATGTGGAGGGTGACGTGGAAAACATAGTTGGCTCACTTGGTGGCATCGTGGGCCCATTGGTTGTTGTCACTGTGGGGGGACTTCGCAGTACAGGATCAATCTCAGAGCAGCGCCTCTATAGTTAATCTAGGCCACTCATTCCAGTCAACTGTTAGGGGTCAAATATTCCAGTGGAGGCACCTCGTTTTTTAATCTTCGATCAAGTTTTGATGCCACATGCTCCATCGTGGGAAAGCTCTTCCAATTGGTGGTCCTAATGATGTCACCTAATCATCTTTTAACATTATGTGTTAAATGTGGTCCCACTGTTTGTCACATTTACTCTGACCACTGTTTAGTACATTTCTTTTCAAACAATTTATTTTGTGCATATGCATATATATTTTTTAAATTTTTTTAAGAAGACATAATCTCATATATAAAATATATAAGAAATTTAAAATAGGCCACAACATCTGGCTCCACCTGGGTAGAGTGTTTTTTGGAAAAGAACACTAAGAACCGTAGATTAGTTCCTTTGCTTCAGGGATGTATTTAAAAGGTGACTTACATATTGCAAATGAGTTACTCACCGACCTATGTATAGTGATCAAACTAGTATGTAAAATGATGAAACAAAACTTAAATGTTGGAAATAGCGCTTTAGATACTACCCATTCACTGGTAATGACAACATTTCACCATCCAAATTTTCCAAGACAATAGTATTGCTGGCTCTGGATTCAATAATTTTAAAAGGGATAAAGCAAAGGGGATCAAATTTCCCATGCTTACCTTTATCTTCCCTTCTGGAATCCCATCTTAAAACAAGATCAATTGGCAGGAAAAGAACATCTTTGGCTTTTCTATCGAAAATTGTTTTCATTTTCTCTTGATAGCTGATTAGATTCTCTCTGACCTTATCTCTACTTTCATTTAGCTCCACCAACCTGTTCACTCTTCTAATTAAAGGACTTGGTTCTTCCAGTAAATATTGAATTAATGCTATCAAAGGCTTTATCAACTAACTAGGGAACAATTCCTCAGTACCATATACCAACTCAAATGGTGATTTTCCACTTGATCTTCTAGTAGTTACTTGACTTTCCCATAGATAAAACTTCAATTTTGAATCCCGATCTCTCTTATTCTCTGCTATTGTCTTCTTCAAAATCCTTACCAATGTCTTATTTGAATATTTTTCTAACCCATTCCCATAAGGATGATAAGAAGTAGAATGTGATAAGATAAAATTGTATTTCTGGAAAAAATCAATCAATTTAACATATTTAAAAACTTGGGCATTATCAGTTAATAACTTATTTGGACAACCAAACCTACCAAAAATATTTTCTTCCAGAAATTTCATCACCACCAAGTCATTTTCCTTTCTTACTGGCACTGCTTCAACCCACTTTGTAAAATAATCTGTCCCTGCCAATATCCACCTGCATTTTCCACTGGAGGGTGGGTTAATTTCTCCAACAAAATCTACCCCCCATTGCCTGAAAGGCTCTTCTATAAACACAAGAATTAAAGGTAGTGGCACCAACTTCTTCTTCTCAGAAAAAGTTTGGCATTTCTGACAATTCCTCACTAATTTATAAACATCTGAAAATAAAGAAGGCCAGTAGAAACCAACTTTCAAATTTTATGAGCTATAGCTTTCCAACTATAATGAATTCCACACAAGCTATCATGGCATTCTTTAATTATTTCAACAAATTCTCCCTATGTCAGACAAAGCAGCAAGATACCCACTGGATATCTCTAATATAACTTTCCATCTACAATCACATACTTCTAAGCCTTTACTTTCATAGCCCTATATTTAATTTTCTTCATGGTATGAGGACAACAAATAAAACACAAGTAATGCACAATATCTTTGTACCATTCAGAACACAAGAATTTATATTGAATTTCATCACCTGTTTCAGACTTTGTTTATTTTCCAACATCTTATTTCTCTTCAAATTCAACTAATAGACTAATTCCCAAAGCTTGAAAATTTGTTTATGTCATAATTTTGGCCAAACCTTGAACCTTTATTAGTTTAGTTGGTTTTATGTCTAGATGTTATGGGAAAAGCTACCCTAAGGCCTTGGGTTGAGGGACCTAATAGAGCGGGTGGCATGTCATCACAACAAGGACTCTAATTACCAATTTTTATGATTTAAAATATGAAATGAGGATTGTGGAACTTACCTATTTATCCTTCGTTTTAGGTCGATCCCATATGGTGCAAACCCTCTGCTACTCCTCGTGCTCTAGAAACTACAAATCAGTCAAGAACAAGCACAAACACTAGTTGTACGACATATATGTCCTAGATGTTAGCACATTAGCATACATAATCTCATAAAGATAACATGAAATAAACTATTCAAGATTATTAAGCAGGTTTAAGAGACACATAACACATGAACATCAAGAACAGGATGGTACTTATTTTATTGATAACTTATACAAAAAATAGTGGATAAATCACCTAAGATCTGCTACGGCATTGAGAAAAACCATCCTCTGGATTCTTCTAGCCCTAGCCTCACAAAAATTCTTCCATAAATAGTGCACAAAGGATGTCACATAGAATGAGGGTGATCATCACAAGGAAACAAGGGTTTCCTGAAACCTGGGAAGTATAGGAGGCACAGGGGAAATATTAGACTTTATTAGGGCTATAACATGCTATAATATCAATAATATTCCCTCTCTCCTCTCTTAGGCCATTCCCTTGAGGTGTATTTATACTTCCTCAAATTAGTTTTTTCTATTGGGGAACAGTTAGGCCATGGGACATGGTAGTTAAGTTATAGGAAAAACCATAAACCCGGCCTCAATAATAGGGAAATTATATATTTTTTAATATTTTAAATAACACATGCGGGTTAGCTATGGATGTACCCGCGTGTGCACATGGAAAAAACTGGGCAGAGTCGCGTATGTGAGAAATGTGACCAAGTTTGAATGGAAGGGCTACCCAAGGCGAATGCATAAGTCATCAAGTATATAGAGGTGAAAAATGATGCTATAACAGATTCCCCCTAATATATAAGGTTAGAAGGGGTACATGATGGCCGAAATGTATTATGTGCATAGAAAGAACCTTGAGAGGACTAGAGAGGACTTCACCCGATTTTAGCCTGCTAAAAACCAGTGATAGAAATCATAAAGATAGCTCATGTCTGAGGCAAGAATACCCATGCTCAGTGAAAGAAAATAATGTCTGCATACCAAGTATGGATCGGATCCAATATTTATACAAGTATAACTTAAATGCAAAGTACATAGTGAATCATCTGATCACTGTCTGGAAATACAAGTCAAAATCACGTCCAAGTATCACATATAAAATATTGATCAATGATGCTGCATAGATATCTGATCACTGAAGTCACAACCAAATCTCCAAGTACCAAATCATAAGTTGTGGAACAAATGGTACAACACACAACTCGGGTGCCAACATATAAGATGTTGCTGTGATGAAACTGTAACATATAAGGGTGGATGGTGTCACTAACAGAAAACTGAAGGAGCTGTCAAAGTGAACCAAAGCATGTTGATGAAAACCCGAGGTCTGCACCGATCACCATGGCACAATTATACACAATGGGAATAAATGAGCTGAATTCAACCATGTGAGAAATCATTTGATTACTGGTCATTGATGTATACCATTAACAAACGTGAGACAACCCACCGATAATGATAATGAGTGTCAAGGTGCCCTAGTACAATCTAACAAGTGCAAATAAATGAGTTGAAGTCGAAAAATTGAGAGAATATACCAATCAGGAGACATTGATGTATTCTCACTATCGATAGCGAAGGAGTCTGCCACTAATGACTGCAAAACCTAAGGTACTGACAAAAGGAATCTAGACCTTATGCCCAAAGCAATGAGTCAAAGTAAATGGGAAAGGATTTTTTGGAAGGAAGGCATTAAGGCATCCCACATCAGTCTAGCGCGCGTGTAACCCGTAGGCCAAGATTTGAAAGGAATCAGATGAAGCAAAGTGAAGTAACCAACTCGAAGTACATTTCCGGCATGCATAAAATGTAGCTAGCGCAAAAAAGAAACCCTATGAACCAACCAATAATGAAAGCTGACAAAGAGGGGAGATATCCACCAATAGGGTCAAATGGAAATCAAGGTACTGCACGAATCCCAGGTGTGATAATGTAAGCTGAAGTTGAACACAAGGGAAACCACTAAGTCAAAGATCCATGATGTTGATCAAATGTTGAGCACAAGGTCACCTATCAATGATGTAAATAGGGACAGGGTGTGGCTCTAGGTTTACTGTTAAGGATATATGTCGAAGTCGATAAGAGACAAACCCGCTAGCAAGAAGTCAATGGAGACCTTCTCAAACCAGCATGAGCATAGGACCAAATAGATGATGTGATAGAACAAGATACTAACAAACCGGGATGGCCGACTAAAAAATGAGTCAAGAGACACTGCAGAAAGGCCAACTCAGGTTAACTTCCCTTGAAAAAAAGCACGACTCATTTTTTACTATGGAAGAAAATGATAACTCTGTATAATTTTTTCATGTTGGAGGCACAAAAAAACCCTCCATATGATTATAAGAGATAACCAACTGGGGGAGTACTGACTCGATAACAAGGCTATGGCTTCTCTTAAGTCAAAAAGTTAAAACCATCCCAAATGGAGAAAATACTTAGCTTTTTTGTGCTTTGTTCAAGGGCGACACAACTGACACTATAGCTGCCATCAAGTATGAAAGTATTGTCCCATTCCCTCTCTTTTTCAAATATTTAATTTTTTTTTCTTTTTCATATTTCAAAGCCTAAAAAAGAATAAAATAATGCCTATACTACAATGATAGGATGAGTGTCGGTAAATAGATGCATTAGTTCCTGGGATAGGAACAATCCTATGCTCAATGCAAGGTGGCAAAAAATTGGTAAGTGACACTCAAAGGAATTTTCCATCCATGGGTAAAGGTGTTAAGTTGCGAGGGCTAAGTGATTGCATGGCTAACTTGTGCAGAAAGGCATGGTCAAAAGAGGGCTTCAACATCAGTCCAAATGAAGCCGGCTAAAGGCCAAGATAAACAAGTGGTCAATATGCAATGCATTAATACAACTTGACAACAAAATGGAAAACTCTAAGGTATCTGGCCTGACTAAAGATAGCG
The DNA here is from genome assembly GCA_034641835.2 of Pinus albicaulis. Lineage (NCBI taxonomy): Eukaryota > Viridiplantae > Streptophyta > Pinopsida > Pinales > Pinaceae > Pinus > Pinus albicaulis. The sequence continues at coordinate 722,803,424 of CM076580.1, read as the reverse complement.
AAGAAGAATAATAATGAAGCTTCAATGCATAAGTCATGACAGGACTAAATAGGACTCCCGAGCCTACACATATTGCAGCATGGGTGACAAATGCTAGTGGGGAACTAACTAGGAAGCCCATGTAAAGGATGACTCTACCATCATATCAAGATTTAAAAATCCACAAGTGAAATTGGTTAAATAGTCATAATATGATGGGGTCGACCCTATGGAAAGTGATCAAAATGGAGGCTAGTATGCAGAAGTGCAATGGAAAGTGAATTCCCTATCCTATATACTAGTTTATAAACAAATACCTACCATGACAGGTCAGTGGTCATGGATCTGAAGAAAAATTGGAAATATCTCAAAATCACCAAAATGTACCTGAAAATAACTTTTCCCAACACTTACAAGCCAAAAGGTTAAACAACCTTAAACAAATTCGAAAAATAGACACAAACGAAATTTGCAAAAATATTTCAAATTTTGGGCATAAATAAGCTTTTTTTACTCACATTTGGTCATTTGTGCGATGCAGAAGTGGAGAAAGAGCTTTGGAGTAAAAAAACCCGCTTCTTGAAAACGGAGCAACTGACCATCGAATCGATCCAAACCAGTCAGGTAACCCTCATACTCAACTTTTTTGTCAATTTTATTATCATTTAAAGCAAAATTTGGGATTTTTGACCGTGCAAAAATATATTTTTCTTGAAACCCTCGGCATATACGCGGGTTCGTCATGAGGAACTAGCGTATAGATGTGACTGTGTCCGAATGAAATCGTGTATGCGCAGAGCAGAATTGAAAATTTGATATCTAATTGGTCAATTGATGAAATGGCTTAGGATGACTATTAGCTGGAGGGAAAGTGAGAACAGTGTAATAGACACTGAATTCATGTAGGACCATCAATTGTTAGATATCCTTCGAGGATGCGGATTGTTGAAATTTTTCAGAATGAAAAATATGAAAATAACACTCGATTTCTCGAGATGTTGATCAATTATTGGGAACCAGATGAAGACTATTTCATGATAGACTAGATGCCATTAAGGATTGAACCGGAAGACATCTATTTCATAACTGGACTTTCCCAGAGCGGATAACTTCTTGATTTGCATGGTAAGCCCATAGGAGGGCTTAATGTAGATGACTATGTCCAAGTGTACTGTGTGGATGGTGCAAAGAAGGTGGGGACATAGATCCCAATCAAATATGTACGAGACTTGTACATGAAAATCCTTCTTTTCCCTATTGGTAGAGTGGCAGGGTTAGCATCCCTTCACCAGGCCTCCCAAACTCACATGAGTCTAGCAGTGGATTGCTTGGCCAACCTCTATGATTGGTGCATAGCCTTATTGGAAAATATGAAGAAACAACTAAATTCTATCCGACACACCAAAACAAAACATTTTAGAAAAGGTACCATCCTACTGAAATTATTCTTTGAGAGAGTCCCAGGACTTCATCCCATGATCATCTCAACCATCAATAGCCCATGTGATCCATGAATATCTAGATGGGAAAAATTAATGAAGAGACTAGGGGGGAGTGAGGTTCCACGAACTACATGGGATGATGAGTTCTTTCAGTGATGGGGAGAATAGGTAATCTCAGTAGAGGACTATCCCTATGCTGGGATGGATTTTAGAGCATATCCTGATTTGGTTCTTCCACTTGGAGAAGCATGGGGTGCAATTGGTAAGATTTCACAATGATTTTTTGATTATGTAATTTTTTTTATTTTTTCAAATTATATGAAAATGACAAATGTTTTTGATACGACAATATGACTTACAAAATTTTAATGATCATGATGTAGACATGGGACTAGTTAGGCTCGAGGGCTACTCGAGGCATAAGCACTGCAGAGGAGAGGCAGATGATGTTGAAGACCCAGAAAGAACCCTCCATGCCATCCAAGGAAACTTGGAGAGTCTGAATCAGCAAGTACTCATGGCAGATATAGAGGATCTTCCTGAGGCTATCTAGAGGAGAGTGCTTGGAGTACCATGAGACTGGGTGTAGTTATTCCGCCGTGTAGCTACTGCCATTGTGTTCTTCCGGAACACATATGCTAGGCAGGGCCCTCAGGGATAGATTTATATTTGATCGGATGATTGTATTATTATTTTTTATGATAGACATGATCAGGCATAAGCCCTAATTTTGTAGGACATGATGGTCCAATTTTTGTATATTTTGAACAATATGATATATATATAGCAATTTTATATGATGTGATTGTCCCAAATGTATAATGATGAATGATGTTTTTGATATTTTTGAAGTATTGAATGATTAATGTGCCAATAAAGTTCTTGATTAGATAATGAGTTTGCTAACCAATTATCAGATCGAGGAATGTGAATGAACATAATAAATTGAAATGAACATTGTAACAAAAAAACTCTAAAAAATAATCGATGAAAAAATGGGTCTCTGACACGATAGGTGTTGTTTAATTGTGAAACCACCAGTTGCAAATCCAAGTAAACTACTAACAAATCAACACCAAGAGATATTGTCTTTGAGAGTAGGTTGACCACTGCATTGTATTCTACCACATTGTTCAAAGCAGGACCAATGCATACACCCCTTTAGACTAACAACTGACCGGATGGATAGTGAATTAACCAAGCGGTGGAAGCCAGGTTTCGGGTATGTCTACTAGCACCATCGACAAATCCAAAAGGACTCATCTCATCCAATAATACCTGCCAAAGCAGATCAGAATCATCAAAGTCACACCAAAAATCGATAAGCAGACATGTACAAAAAATACAATACATACAACAAAGAAAATGCTAGGCTGAAGCCTAGGCATAATACTTCTCCAGATAGAGCCCATTTATGGGCTTCACCAACTCGTTTACATCAAAATCAACCAAGGCATAAGCTCCCTTTTTTAGGACCTTATTGACAATAAAGGGGTCATACCACATGGTTTTGAACTTTCCTGCCCCCAAGGCATCCTTCTCTTGGGCATAAACCAAGACAAGGTCACCTACAACGAAAATCCTAGGCTTGACCACCTTGTCGTACTGAAACTTCACTCATTTCTTATGAGCCTCATTCATCGTAGTTGCATCTCAACACTTCTCATCAAGATGTTCTGTATGGAAAATGAATTCTTTGAGACTAGAAGTCTTTGGAAGAAGCTCAACTTCTAGCTTAAGGGAAGGAATTTTGCATTCTACAGTAAATATAGATTTCAACCCATAAACTAGTTGAAACAGAGTGAAACCGGTTGCAGTATTTACAGACATCCGGTATGCCCAAAGTGCAGGGTACAACATGACATGCCAATTGGTTCTGGCTTTATCATTTGTCCATTGAAGGATAGTCTTCAAGGACTTGTTAATGACTTAAACATACCCATTGGCTTGAGGATAATAAGGAGATGAATGCCCCTGCCAGAAACCCAATTTGAGAGCCAATTGAGCCATCATACTGTTCTGAAAATGACCGCCATGGTCAGTGACAATATCTTTGTGGATACGAAAGAGAGAAATTACTTGATTGAATAGAAACAGGGCTAATGTCTCACCATTGTTCGCAAAAGTAGGAATAGCCTCATCCCACTTTGTAAAGTAGTCTACTGCTACAATAATGTACTTATGACCCTTAGCCGAAGGCGGGTTACAAGTAGTATAATCAATACCCCACTTTGCGAATGGACCGACAGTAACAAAAGGAAAGAGTGAAGATGGATGAGAGTGCATCTTCTGAGTATAGACTTGACAAGGATGACACTTTTTGACTGCCTCAACACAATCTTTGAAAATCGAGGGCCAAAAGTATCTTGCACACAAGATTTTTTTGGCTATAGCAAGCCCAGATAAATTACCACCACAAGCTCCATTGTGGCAATCATTCAGCACAACCTCAGCTTCTTTGAGATTCAAGTAGCGTCTAAGGATCGAATTGACCCTGCGGTGATATAGTGTCACCAATAATCAAATAATTTTTAGCTAAGTGATGCAACTTTCGACGCTCGTCTTTAGAAATAGTTAAGGGAAACTTCGTAGTCTGGATATAGACAATGAGATCTCCATACCAAGGATCCTATGAATAAATGAGGGAAATATGTTCATCAGGGAATGACTCTTCATAGAAAATCTCATCTCCATAGGGCAACTCAAAAATTAACTCAGCAAATACCAAATACTTTTTGGATTTTGCAGACATGAATTCGAGATCAAAATCTTACAAAGTGACAATCCATCGATTGTTTTTGTTGCAGATCACTAGCCTATTGAGAACAGATTGAAATGGATTAACTGCAGCCAAAACATAAGTTTTGCGAAGAAGGATGTAATGCCTAAGCCGCTGAACAACATGGACAATTACCAAAGCTAGTTTCTAAATTGGAGGATACCAGAATTCATGACCCACCAAGCCTCGAAAAAGGTAGTATACAACATGCTTGCAAAGATCATCATCTTCCTGAACTAGAACTATACCAATGGTAGATTCTGCTACAGTGATATACAAGAGGAAATCTCTGTTATAATCAGGTGGACTCAGTAATGGAGTAGAGGTCAATTCTTTTTTCAAAGTATCGAATGAGCATTGAGAAAAGTCATCCTAGAAAAATGGAACTCCTTTATTTAACAAACTCATAAATCCCTTTATGATCTCAGCATAATTCATGATAAATATCCATAAGAAATTGGTTTTTCCTTGTATACTTTGAAGTTGACGGATTGAAGACGGGGGAGGCAACTGAAGTATTGCCTCAACCTTGAAGGGATCTACCTGAATCCCTTCCATAGACACTATGAATCCCAACAACTGACCGGATGTGACAGTGAAAACACACCTATTAGGAGTCAACCAAATTTTATAATAATGATACCGTTCAAAAAATTGACGAATGTGTGAAGGACGATCAATTCTCTTACGAGAAAAAGCAGCTAAATCATCCAAATATGCTTCGATAATATGCTTAATGTCGTGGAAGGCATAGGACATAGCTTGCTGGAAGGTAGCTCCAGCATTTTTAAGGACAAAAGGAATATTTTTGTAAGCAAAAGTACCCTAGTGGAAAATAAAATCCGTCATATGCTGATCTTCAGGATGGATAGTGATCTGGTTATATCCTAAGAAACTATCCATGAAGGAGAAAATCTCACTCCCCGCACAGTCATCGATCACCTGATCTATAAATGGTGTGGGGTAATTATCTTTGGAACATGCCTTATTCAAATCCCTGAAATCGATGCAAACTCGGATCATTCCTTGTTTCTTTTCCACAGGAACTGGATTCAAAACCCACTCAGTTAATGGAATAGGATATATGAAACTCACCTTTTGCATCTTCTCAACCTCGGCTTTGATAGCTGTAGCCTTCATAGGGTTGACTAGATGAATATTCTGTCGAATAGGCTTAACATTTTCATATGTCTTGATCTCATGCTGGACAATAGATGGATCTATACCAGACATTTCCTCATAAGACCAAGCAAACACATCCCAAAATCCTCAAAAGAGATTGCTTTAAGTCTGAATATCTTTAGGGGAGCATTTAGCTGCTATGAAGGCATTCTTGATAATGTTGGTATCTCTGGAGATGTTCACCGGGGTAGTATCAGAAATTAAAGCCATGTTCCCTTCATCAAAAACATGTGCTGGCGCTAAGGGGTTCAAGACTGGGTGAATAGTACCATAAGACTAAAGGCTAGAAAAAATTGTTTCAACTTCTCGTAAGTCTGGTAGAAAATAGAACCAATGATGCAAATCATCCCACGGTCTCTCTACATTAGTCATTGCCTCAAGGATGGCCTCTTCAGATGGAATAGTGGTATCAAGGAAATCCTGAGCAGAAGATGAACTAAGAGTCCAATCCCGAGCCAAATCTCCATCCAATTCCTCCAGTGAAAGAGAAACTGGAATGGAGTCTGCAGAGTCAACAATAGATTGATATGCAATCTCAGCTACAGACATAGGAAATTCCATTCCATTCATTTGGCCTTCCTCTAATGTGGAGGTAGGAGAAGGAAAGGTCCAAGGGTTTGAAAAATAGTGAGTTCAAAAGAACTCTCTTCAAGTAGGAACCCTGGAGGATGAGATAACATGAATATGAACCAAAGGAGGTGGAAGATCAAAATCACCAATCAATGATGTATACATTCCAACACCCAAATTCTCAACAGGTTGCTTTGTATCATTCACCAAGGGACAATTGAGTTAGCAGATGCATTCAGATCTACAGGAGAACAATTTATCTGATCAAAAATGACAATTATCCCTTCTTGAGGGAAACGCAAAATGAGAAACGATGAGGAAGCAATAGAATCCATCTCATAAATCTAGTTTCACCCCAACAAAAGGTTGTAGTATAGATTTGCATCAACTATCTTGACCTCGATATTGACAGTTTTACCCCCAACACAGATGGGTAAAGCTGGAACAATGCCATGTGGCCTATTAGAATGACCATCAAATGTTGTCAAAAGAGTAGCTGAAGGGAGAGATGAAGGAGATCCAATAGCCTTCCAACATGAGATAGAAATCACACACGTGGAAGCACCATCATCGACTATTGTTTGGAAGATATTGATCTTACGATATGTAGACTTAATTTGAAAAGCCATATAATGAGGAAGTCTCTTTTTGAAATTCGACATGTCAAATGTGATCATAAGATAATTTTTTGGATCAATAGCCCCAATGGCAGTGAGAAATGCACTCCTTTGTGTAGGAAACGACTGGAGTACCTCTAACGCAGACATGGCACAAGGAATTTGAGCAGATCTTCTACAATCAAGCAGTTCTGGGTAGTCTTGGAATTAGGATTAATCATCATACGCTTTTTATACCCTTTCGGTATCTGAGGTATAGGCTCAACTACAGGCCTCTCGATATGGAGTGGCTCAAAATTATTACGAGCACCTTTAGCTTTCAAAGACTCAACTTCACCATAATCACGAGATCTTGTAGAGATATCTATGTGAGCACTCATCATGTATACGTTCGATGAATTTTCGCCTTCCTGGTTACCCCCAGAGGGAGCTCCAGTATTCGCATTCGTGCCAACAAGCAACTGCTGCCCTTGGGGAAAAGGGTTTTTTAGTACAGCCTGGGACCTAGAAGAACCCTGCTGAGCTAACAAGCACTAAGCATTGTGAATTTTTTAGCAGAGGTGAGTAAGATGGTCTCTAGTGCATAACCTGCATGGAAACTTAACCTTGTTCTTATTATCCCTCTTACCCTCTCCAACATGATTGTTGGATCTGTTCACATTTCCCTTCCCATCCTTGTCTTTCTTCTTATTATTCCATCCCTTCTTCTTCCCATTAGATTTTTGATTTCCTTTGGGTTTAGAAGCTTGAATGACATTAATAGTTAAGGGTTGAGAAGGAGTTGATAATGAAGGCGTAGCCTGACCAGAAGGAGCATATTGTATAGACAACTGCTGCAATTGATTTAGCAGGTTAGTTGTACAACTATCAATCGTACCAATAAGTCCATCACCATGAGGACCAGGCTTTGTTTTGGCTAAATATAGCTTGGAGTGAGGAGCATCTGAAATTATTTTATTAAGGACCCTAGACTGAGAATAGATCAGTTCTAGCTGCTGAGCCCTAAAAATAGCATGTTTCTCAGAAAATACCCCTGAAAGGGATACATCCTTTGAGATTTTTTGGCTGCACAGATTAAAAGCTTACCCTCCACCACAATTTGGTACAGGTTTGCATCCGCCTCACTCTTGGTGAAGCTAAGTCCAGTGAAATAGCTGTCGATCCATGTGTACTAAGCACGTGGTGCTTGCTTCAACGCATACAATTCTCTTTTGAGCCTGCACACATGTGACTCGCTACTGAAGATCTCAAATCCTTCAGGATGCTCAATGTACACCTCTTCCTCAATGATCCCATTAAGGAACGCAGCCTTCACATCCATCTGATGAATGTGCCAAACCATCTGCGCTGAGAGAGCAAGGATGGTCCTTATGGAAGAATACCGTGCGACAGGTGCAAAGGTTTCTTCATAATCAATCCCCTCGCTCTGTGAGAAGCCTCGGGAAACAAATCTTGCCTTATACTTCTCGACACTCCCATCAGCAGCTTGCTTTACCTTGTAGATCCATCTTGATCCTAGAACAGATTTACCCACCAGCCTTGGAACAATATCCCAAGCATTGTTTCTTACAATGGAGTCATACTCCTCCACCATGGCATATACCCATGTGGGCTCCTGCACTACTTCTTCAAAAAAATATGGCTCTATCACGATACACTTGCTCATAAGAGGCATGTATCTAGTAAATCAATCAGGTGACTGTCTCTGTCTGCGCTATGATGTAGGGACTCCTACATTCTGTGTCGCATCAAGATTCAGTCTCTCAGCTTCTGTGGTACGCTTTATGCCTTGTCTTATGTTTGGTTCTACATGAGTGGACTCCTCCACTCCATGAATCTCCTCCTGTGGCTGATCCACATCTAGAGGCTCAAATTTGGGAACAAGAAGTTCCTCCTCTACATGCAAGTGTAGCTCCCTCTCAAGCGATAACTTCATGGCTTTCACCTCATTTAATTTTATATCTCATCGCACCACAGTCATTTGACTGTCTAGAAAATACACACGATAATTATGGGGTGTTTTTGTGTACCCCACAAATATCCCAACTTCTACAGTTGGCTCCAGCTTCTTCCTGGCGTCCTTTGTCACATGAATGTAAACATATGAGCCAAAAATCTTCAAATGAGAAATATCAGGTTTCTTACTAGTAAAAGCTTCTTCAAGTGTACTCATGCCAAGTACTTTATGAGGACAATGGTTTTGCACATAAACTGCAGTGTTGCATGCTTCCACCCAAAAGTGCATCGGTATGCCCTAGTCATGCAACACCCACGATCGTTCTGTTCTTCCTCTCTATGAACCCATTCTTCTCTAGGCTATGAGGTGCTATGAGTTCTCTTGGAATTCCTTCTTTGCTTTAGAAGTCTTTGAATTCGCCCGAGATGTATATACCACCATTATCGCTTCGTAGAGCTTTCACTTGCTTCCCTGAATCCTTATCCACCAATGTTTTAAACTCACAGAACTTTGAGAATGTTTCGCTCTTCTTCTGCATGAAGAAGATCCATCATCTACGAGAATATTCATCAAAAAATATAACTTAATACCTGTGTTTTGTTGTTGAAGCAACCGAGAAAGGTCCACACATGTCTATGTGAATTCTGTCCAGGATCATCGAAGCACAGTTCTCCTTCTCATGAAAGGTGGTCTTCACAAAATTACCCATAGTACATCCCTTGCACTGATCTAACTGCGCAAGAGTACCCTTGGGAAGTCTAATAGAAATCTACTGCAAAATCTTCAAAGCGTCATGGTGAAGATGGCCCAATCTCTTGTGCCATAATTCTTCCTCATCCCATCTCACCACTTCTTCTTCTTTGCCCATCATTGCAGCACAGCCATCTACCTCCATCTTGTAGATATTCTTAACTCGAATCCCTATCCTCTTGGTTTGACCCATTTTTTTATGTCGCAGGAAAGCTTTTCCAGCACTAAAAACAACGTCATAAACTTTGTCTTCCAACATTGCGACCGAGACCAAGTTCTTCTTCAAACCTGGAACATGCATAAAATATTTCAACATAAATGGATTACCTGACTCCCTCTCAAAGGTAATGGTCCCAGTTTTTGTCACACTGTATCGACCATCGTCGCCCATCTCTATATGCATTTGAAGGTCCTTCTCCTCCAAGTCACTAAACAACTCCTTATCTCCCGTCATATGGAAAGACGCACCACTATCAAGATACCACACCGATCCCATATAGCTTGAAACCAAGCATGCGATCAAAGATAAATCAAGTTCAAATTGTGAGGCTAAGGCCTCTCTAGCTTCATCTCCAACAACCTTCTTGTTCTTCTTCTTCTATGGGCAGTTAGTGGCGAAATGCCCATGTTCGTGACAGTGAAAACACTTCACCTTGGACAAATATTGCTTCTTGCCTTTAGCATCAGATTTTTGATGGGATTTATTCCCCTTCCCCTTCCTTGCTTTGGTAGCCAAAGTGAAATTCGCTCCCATCCAGGCAGTTTCTCCTGTCAATTGACAGAGTATTCGTAGCTATGCCAACTCTTCGGAAGCCCAAGGAGAGCCAAGCTCACCAAGTCTTCATCATCAACAGTAATCCCTACACTTCCCAGTTCATCCCTATAGTGGACAAACTTCGTGACATATTTTGGAATACTGTCGCCCTTCTCCATTTTTATTTTTCTGAGCTTATCTTTCAGCGCCAACTTCCTCTAGTCGCTGCTGCTTTGGAAATTTTTTTTCAAAGCCTTCCACATTGCAAATGGAGTGGCTTTCCCATGAAGGCTGGACACAATATGGTCCTTCACACCTTCCAACAAAAATCTTCTTTTCTTTTCTACCTTCTTTTGCCATGCGTCAAATAATGTCGCTAGATCTCGGTTTAGGAACATCGCTATCGATGAACTCCTTCAGTCCATTATCTTCTAGCACCACCTCCATCCTATCCTTCCAGGCTATGTAATTCAAGCTCCCATAAAGGGCACACTCCAATCGCAACCCATTGAAATAAATTTCAATGTATACTCAACTGTCGCATCAAGAATTTTCTGCAGCAAATTCGAATTTTCCACCAGCACAAACTTAGCAATTATTCACAATTGCAATCTTCAAGAATTAACACTGCTCTAATACCATGTAGAAATTATATACAAGATGCATGTATATATCCATATTCTCCTGATCTAACAATATTTTATGTTCTTGCTAAATACATAATCCTTCAATTGTTAATCTTTTGCGGAAATTTAAACTCAATTGCAAACACGTGAAGCAAATAAAAACAATTGCACATAACTCAGTTGTTTAACGGGAAAGCCTGAAGCTGAAAACCACAAATATCATATATTATTTATCATGGAGATCATGTAACAATCTCATACAAAGCTTAGTATATCAAGCTCTCAGTACAATCGATTGTCACACACTAATCAAAAGAAATCTGCAAATCCATGTACTGATTTCTTGCCACATGATAGCCTACCTCCACTACGCAATCCCTGCTGAAGAATACCCTTGAATGAATTTGAATTGGCCTTGCTTTCACTACGCAATCCTCATTGGAAAGTCTAATGTGTGTGTGGTGCAATCAATGCATCACTATAGTCACAATGGGTAGTCCATCTTTCCCTTTCACCTATCTCTCCACTGGGTCTCCACTGGAACTGAAATGCACTGTAGTTAACTGTTGTATTTGTTCAGTTGATTAATGAGTTATTATTTTTGAATTAATTAACTAATTATTTCACTCCACTCTCACTAGTGTATCATTCAGTTAGACTAGATACAACTAGCTCAAAGTGAGTTTAACTCAATTAATTGAGTTAAAGCGAATAAAAAATAACAACTCCATGAACTACTCTTCCAACTCTATCATAACTTTGCCACTTCAGTTCTAACTGAGTCCTCCATGCATGAACCACCAGTAAACCCTAGGAATTGCGTAATTCCTTCAGCCCACTAATTTGCCAAATTTGTATACTAAAATTAGGTGCTCCAAGAGAATAAGTTGATATTTAGAGTCTGATTATTTTTAAGAGATAATAATAATCGACACTTCTATTTTTAGATCGACGATCTATAAATAAACTTCGCCCAATATTCTAAAAATAGAATTTCATCTATTTTTCCAACTTGACCAACCATCCACAAGTAGCATCCTGCAACTTCTGAAATATGATCACGATGTCTAAAAATAGACATAGTCTAAAAATAGACTTACACCTAAAAATAGCCTACGGGCCCACTTAGTGAAGGTGACTGATTTTCACTAAGCTCATCATCTTGTTTAATCTCAACACGCACAACCCTATTTTGAAGACCATCTTCACAACCACTGAGAGAATCCTTCTTGGTGCAAGACAAGCCTTCCGAGAGTTCTGAACTTGGCCAAGGGAGTTGGTAATCCCCCATCCACTTAGTTCCACCTTTGCCTCACTCTTCCTAACCTCCCTTCCACCATTTCTAGCCTCAAAACTGTAATATTCCTTTTTCAGGAATGTCAACAATCAGAAATCTATTCCAGAGATTGACTGAAGGGGAATTTACCGGATATGTCATCTTCTCAAGGAAGTGTGAGATCCGGAGGCTATTTGGAACTTTTCAGACTCTGTCTATAGAGCTTCTTGAAGAATCCCACTCAAAAGTGAGCTACAACAATATGTAAAAAAATACATGAAGATAAAATTGCTACAATCTTAGAAAATGATAGAAGAACTCATAGCCATTGTATTAGCTCATAGCAGCAAAATAAGTGTACAATATCTTGAGGGAAAGAGCACTCAAGAGAGGGAATGATCAACCTCAAAGAACAAGTACATGAAGCATGAAATGTATTACTGCATAAACTGCCCTAGCTATGACTGCGCAGTCTTATGGAGACACTGCCGCATACAAATGTGAAATATTATGATATTGCAATATAGCTCAAGAAATGAGGTGGAGTGTGCTCTCAACCCCTAAAAATAATGACACAACAATAATACAAAAATCCTCAAGAGGATTGGCTACACTATATGCCCAAAATGGGAAAATACCAAAATTTCGGAGTTGCTGGGTAGTAGCAACAACTCATAATAAAAATATAAGGAGATGGTAGAATATTCTCTACAATCTGAATCAATATCCTCCAAAGGATTTTTGGAGTGCAAGGTTGATCCCGACACTGGAAATATCCTCCTCCAATGTGATGGTGCAAACCCCCACTACAGACTAACTCTGAAATAACGTAGTCTATGGAAGGGACTGTGTTGATGAAGATGGGAGAAAGTTTGGCCTACAACCAAAATCTGCAAATGATCTCAATAACACTCTTCAATGACATCTCCACTAAATGGAGACTCCTTTCTCTGCAAATCAAGTCCCGGAGTGATGTGGTGGAAGCCTCCACTGCAACCCCAACAACACAATGTCTTCTTGCTACAAGAATAACACTGTAATGGAAGAGAATGCTTTAGCCTTGAGCCAAGATGTGGAGAAAGCTGAAGATCAATTCCTCAAGAGGCCTCTCAAGAGGAGGAAGGAATCCTAAGCAGGAATTCCCCTAGCAACTCTGCTGAACAGCAGGAGTATGCTCCTTGTCTCTCAAGACAACGAAATCAATAATCCATTCATGAGAAAAAATGGTTGTCTTGCCCTCCTCTTATACAATTGTGAGCTCCCTCTTTATGGGCCCCACTTCATTAGGGTTTTCATTCTTAAGGAATCTTCCCTCCTTCTCTATTACGTTGTGCCACATTGTTTCCACCTCATAGCCTGTGCAGTTTGACTTTGGTCAACTTGACCTAGCCACTTTGCAAAATAGCTCCTTTTCACCCATGGAGGTGTGAAATCAACTTCAAAATTATCCCTTCTCATAATATGAGGGATTTTATTGTGCTTTTCATTATTAATGGGTCTTCTTACCCATTTATTCTCCTCCTATGTGAAATTAGCAAAAATTAATGTTCCAATTTTCTGCATGAAAATTTTGGAACATTACAGTCCTCCCCTCCCAAATGTTGTTTGTCCCCAAGCAACTGTAAGGATAGAACTGGAAGGCCTTCTCTCAAGGCATGGAGTCTATGATGTGTTTGAGTAACATCTCCCTCATGTGGATCCTCCATCCCCAAGCTATAAACCATGCAAAATGAGTCACCTTCCAACTAGGCAACTCCTGAAAATAATCCTCCAACTTGTGCTCCTGTAGAATAGGTGGGCTGAAATTCTGAACATGGTAAGCTTCATGGCCTACCCCACGTTGTCCTCTTATCCACTCATGAGAAATGTGGAGTGTAAGCTGAATTCGGACTGCAATAATGTTGCCTTCAAGAGGCAAGATGAAGTCTAGATCCCCAAGGATCTCTCCTCCAACGCTGCAAATCAAGCTGGCCCAAATCACCTCATATGTGATGAGTTGGAATTCATCATCATATGGCATCCAATCAGGAATCAACAATCTATTCCAGAGATTTACTGAAGCGGAATTTACCAGATATGTCACCTTCTCAAGGAAGTGTGAGATCCGGAGGCTATCTGGCCCTTTTTAGACACTGTCTATATAGCTTCTTGAAGAATCCCAATCAAAAGTGAGCTACAACAATATGTAAAAAAATACATGAAGAGAAACTTGCTACAATCTCAAAAAATGATAGAAGAACTCACAGCCATTGTATCAGCTCATAGCAGCAAAATAAGTGTACAATATCTTGAGGGAAAGAGCACTCAAGAGAGGGAATGATCAACCTCAAAGAACAAGTACATGAAGCATGAAATATATTGCTGCATAAATTGCCCTAGCTATGACTGCACAGTCTTATGGAAACACTGTTGCATACAAATGTGAAATATGATGATATTTCAATATAGCTCAAGAAATGAGGGGTAGTGTGCTCTCAACCCTTAAAAATAATGATACAACAATAATACAAGAATCCTCAAGAGGATTGGCTACACTATATGCCCAGAATGGGAAAATACCAAAAGGCTGGAGTTGTTGCGTAGCAGTAGCAACTCATAATCAAAATAGAAGGAGATGGTAGAATCTGCTCTACAATCTGAATCACTCTCCTCCAAAGGATTTCCGGAGTGCAAGGCTGATCCTGACACTGGAAATCTCCTCCTCCAATGTGATGGTGCAAACCCCCACTGCAGACTAACTCTGAAATAATGCAGTCTATGGAAGGGACTATGCTGATGAAGATGGGAGAAAGCTTTGCCTTCTGCCAAAATTTACAAATGAGCTCAATAACACTCTTCAATGATATCTCCACTAAATGGAGACTCCTTTCTCTACAAATCAAGTCCCAGAGTGATGTGGTGGAAGCCTCCACTACAACCCCAACAACATAATGTCTTCTTGCTACAAGAATAACGTTGTGATTGAAGAGAATGCTTTGGACTTGAGCCAAGATGTGGAGAAAGCTGAAGATAAATTCCTCAAGAGGCCTCTCAATAGGAGGAAGGAATCCTAAGCAGTAATTCCTTCGGAAACTTTACTGAACAGCAGGAGTATGCTCCTTGTCTCTCAAGACAATGAAATCAATAATCCATTCATGAGAAAAAATGGTTGTCTTGCCCTCCTCTTATACAATTGTGAGCTCCCTCTCCATGGGCCCCACTTCATTAGGGTTTTCCTTCTCAAGGAATCTTCTGTCCTTCTCTATTGCGTTGTGCCACAATGTGCTTTCCACCTCATAGCCTACGCAGTTTGACTTTGGTCAACTTGACCTAGCCACTTTGAAAAATAGCTCCTTTTCACCCATGGAGGTGTGAAATCAACTTCAAAAATGATCCCTTCTCATAATATGAGGGATTTTATTGTGCTTTTCATTATTAATGGGTCTCCTTACCCATTTATTCTCCTCCTACGTGAAATTAGAAAAAATTGATGTTCCAATTTTCTGCATGAAAATTTTGGAACATTACAAAAACCCTCTCGACATGTTTCATATAGCATTACAGGACTTCCTGTAGCAAAACAGGGATCCTGTAGCAGCATTGGGAGCCACCTAATTCACTCAAGAATCATTCCTCTACCTCATCTGAGCTTAGTATAGGCCTTAGTGGACCCCCATCTCTGAATTCTTGGTTTAGGGCCACCCCTAGGTCACCCAAACTCCTTCTCTTGCTACAAAACAAAGTATCTTTAGTGTGTGAGTACATCATAGTATACATCATTAGCAAAATAGCTAAAATTCAGTTGATATAAGTCAATTCATCAATGATGTAGTGTGTGTGTGAAGGTATATTAGTTCCCTTCTTGAAAGTTAATTGAGTAGTCCAGAGAATGAATATAATCTAGTGTAATTTCCCTTCTTGTAATTAGAATAAGTGCTAGTATTTTTTTTTTGCAAAAGTAGAAATTAAGTAGACGAATAAGTGAAATCAAGTATATCTTCTTTTCTTGTAAAAAAATAATGTTCATGATTTTCTTTTAGTATTGAGTTGCAATTAGAAGTGTGACAAACTTCATCCCTCAGAATAACCATAATTCCTAGCACTTCATA
This sequence comes from Pinus albicaulis, assembly GCA_034641835.2. Lineage (NCBI taxonomy): Eukaryota > Viridiplantae > Streptophyta > Pinopsida > Pinales > Pinaceae > Pinus > Pinus albicaulis. The sequence continues at coordinate 722,787,404 of CM076580.1, read as the reverse complement.
GTAGAACTAAGATGAGGATGGCGTGAGTAGAGCTCATATGTTTTGCATATAGCACTGTCACCTCCAAGTTTTTAGAAACCCTGGGAGTTGCAACACTCTTGGTGCAATACTAGGGCTTACCACTTTTTGGCGCCATTTCCGAGGAGGTGTCTAAGTAGATGTTTGTTTTTTATTAATAATTATTTTCTAATTTTTATTTTACATTCAGTTTCAAAATATTGAAAAACACAAAAAAAATTGACTTTCATGCCTTGTAGGAGTAGGGAAAACTTGAAAAAATTGACCATTCACTCTTCACTCACTGTGAGATAGAAAAACCTTTAGGTGAGAAACTTGAAACAATTGAGGAACCTATTGGGGAAGAAGAGAAATTTTCTTCATTAAAGGAACTTGCTTCATCTATTCAAGCTACAGCTGAAAATAGGAGCCAAGGAGTCTTTCCCATAAAAGAAACAATTGGAGATACTAGAATGAAGAATATCGGCCCTTCAAACCTTCCACACTTATGTGGCCTAACTTCTGAGGATCCTAACACTTTCACGTGCGAGTTTTCTATTGTATATAGGAATTATGACTATGACTTAGATGAACAAAAGTTGAAGTTGTTCCCATCTACCCTATAAAAGGATGCAACCTTGCACTGGTTCATGGGTTTGCCTCGGAAAAACATTGCCACCTAGGCTCAAATGCAATATTACTTCAAAAAAAAGTATAGAGACTACTGTAGGCCCAAATAAACCAAGGAATAATCTTTAGGATGACCCTAAGACCTGATGAATCTCCAGAGGATTATGAGGAGAAATTTCAACTAAACTACAAAAGGGCCAACTGCACCCTTGATCTTGGATCACTCAAGTTAGTTATGCTATGAGGAATCATGGAATAAGTGATATAATCCCTTAATATGCTATCTGGAGGAGATATCTATCAACTACCTTATGAATAAATCAAGACTGTATTCAGAAACCACTCTAGGGCAGTCAGGAAAAAAGATAGAGCTAGTCAAAGCATGAACAATACCCCTTCCTCTTAAACCTCCATTAAGAATGATATTGGAAACATGTTGGAGGATTTTAAAAGTGATATGTTGCACACATTTTCTTTGAAAATGTACACATTGAAGATCAAAATAAAACAAGAGGAAGCAAAAAGAGCCCTAGCTATATTTTTCCCTAGATGCACAAGAAAACACCCTAGGAATGAATGTCCAAATAATGTCATAGAAGTTTGCTCAGTCTATGAAGAGAACCATGTAACAGAAAAATTCCCTTCCTTACCTAGCCTAAAAGTAGTATATCAAGGGGTGGAAGGTGGACTTGAGAAACTCTAGTTCATAAATCAAAGAAGGCCTCAAGTACCTCGTCCATACCAACAGGGCATGTAAGGTGCACCTTATGCTTACTACCATTCAAACTAGAATGCACCATTATAGCCTTGGTATCCTTCCACTCATCCATCCTGGCCCACACCTCCTTCCTGGCCATATGCCCCTCCATATTGTCCTCAACTTGTCAATCAACCATTTCAGCAATATGTTCCTCAACCACCTCAGTGGAGCAACCCATCACAAGTGTGGAGGCCCCAACTCAACCAACCTCCTTCTTTACTACCTCCACCCCAACCTCAACCTCAACTCACTCATCCCGCTCCCCCTAAGCTACCTTAAATGCCTGCCAAACCAAATATGAACCCAAACAACAAGCATGCACAATAGGTCTACAGTGGAGAGACATCCTACCCAATCTATGCTGAGGATATCCATGAGATTAACCTTAGGTATGGGAGAGTGCTCCCAAACAATAATCCTCCATCTCCACCTAAAGAGTTTAAAGAGGAAAATGAAGAGAACATCCCTCAGATAAATCCACCTCATTTTCCTGAGTTATTGATCCACCCTAGCCAGCACACCTCAGAAGAGACTAAACTTCTGGGATAATTGAATAATCTGTGTGTACAGATACCCCTTTTCCAGACTATTAAGGATTTTCCAATATACATTAATTTTATCAAAGAAAACTGCTTCAAAAAGCATGGGATAAAGAAGAGAGACACCCCCACCATCAATGTTGTAGGTCAATTATCTAATTTGATGTTAGGGAGAGTGATTTTCATGAAATACCTGGACCCTAGGAGTCCAGTAGTTGACATACACATTGATGTTATCATTGTCCCCCATACATTAATCGATCTTAGGCCTGCCATCAATGTGATGAATAGAGAAACCATGTTGAAAATCAACCTCTAGGGAGATTTGATGAATACCACTATAGTTATGTAGCTCACAGATAGATCCACAATAACTCTTGAGGGATTTGTTGAGGATTTCATGGTCTCCATTGGGTCCTAGGAATATCCCACTGACTTCCTGGTACTTCAGCCCAAAACCATGTTCAAGGGTTACCCTCTCTTTCTATGACTAGCTTGGTTGTCTAATACTGATGCTTATATCAGTTGTAGGGCTGGAAACATGACTATCAAGAATGGGCCCTTGTAAAAACAATTGATATTACATCCTCATGCCCAACCTTCCATTGAACATGATATACATTTATGGTTGGAGGATGAAGAATAATATGAAGTGTACCATGACACACCCTACCTTATTTGTACCTTAGATGTTGTTATCAAATGGGGGAAACATGATGAAGATGACCTCATTGACCATATTCTTCAAAGAGAACCCCCCACTGCCATTCCACTTGATGACTTGATGTGATCATGTGTGTCATCCCCGGAGGAGAATGAAACCAACCTTAAAGGACATAGTAAAGGATGAATTACATAATTTTTTGGATGCAAGGTTAATATACCCCATATCGGACAATGAATGGGTGTCTCCTTTTGTCTTAGTCCCAAAGAAGAATGGGAAGTGGAGGATCTATGTTGAATATATAGAATTGAACAAAGCCAATAAGAAATACCATTTGCCTTTTCCTTTCATTGACCAAGTATTGGATAGTCATGTAGGAAATAAGTTCTTCTCTTTCCTCATTGGATTCAATGGGTACTATCATATTCATATTACCCATGAAGTCCAAGACAAGACCACATTCACATGTCCTTGGGGCACCTTAACTTATAGAGTTCTTCCCTTTGGACTATGCAATTCCCTTGCCACTTTTCAGAGAGCATTCTTGAGCATTTTTGTTAAGCTTGTCCATGATTATATGGAAATCTACATGGACGATTTCACTCCCTATGAGTATGATTTCTAGGAGGCTCTCTCCAATCTCGGTAAAATATTGAAATGAATATCTCTCTAAGCCTTGAGAAATGTGAATTCTTGAAAAATGTGGGGATTTCCCTTGGCCACTCCATATCTCAGGCAGGGATACAAGTAGACCCAAAAAAAATTTCCATCATAAAAAGGGCGCCTATTCCTCAGAAGCAGAGAGATGTTAAGAGTTTCTTAGGCTTTGTTGGTTACTATAGGAGATTCATCAAGGACTTTAGCAAGGTGGCATCACCATTGTTTGGATTTCTGGCCATGGATTCTGACTTTTGTTGGTCAAGTCTTTGTTAAGAGGCCTTTGATATCATAAAGGAAAAACTAACCACTGCCCCTATACTTTGAGGTCCCGACTAGGATCTGACTTTCCATATCCATACTGATGCATTAGTTAAAGCTGTGGGGGAAGCTTTGGGACAAATGGATGAAAATTTTCCCTATGCCATTTATTTCATCAACAAAAATCTTAGGATGAACTAAACTACATTATCACCGAGAAAGAGCTTTTAGCTGTTGTCCATTCCTTGAATAAGTTCAGAAATTATATTAATGGGTATCTAACTTTTGTGCATACTGAACATGCAACAATTAAATACTTAATGAACAAACCTAATGTAAATGCTAGAATTATTAGATGGTTATTATTGTTGCAACAATTTTATTTGACCATTATTGATAAGCCAAGGAAAGAAATTGTTGTTGCAAATTTTCTGTCTAGAGTCACTTTGCTTGCATATGATGAAGGGATGGTTGATTATCAGCTTCCAGATGAACACTTATTTTCTATCTCAATACTCTCTCCCTGGTTTTTTGACATAGCCAACTACCTGGTTGTTGGGAGGTTTCCTCCAAACCTTTCATCCAGAGAAAAGATCAGAATTGTAACAAAGAGAGCCCATTTCACTTGGATTGGTGGAAATATTTTTAAATTGGGACTAGATCAAATCCTCAGGAGATGTGTCAGGGAAGAGGAATTATTTGAAATCCTCTCAACATGTCATGATGGGTCATGTGGGGGTCATTTTGTTGCTAAGAGGACAACTTTCAAATCCTTGCAAGCCGATTACTATTGGCCTACTCTCCATCACAATGCTATAAGATACACCAGTAGATGTGATCAATGTCAGAGGATGGGGAAGCCTACACCGAGGGATGAAATGTCTCTACAACCTCAAGTGGCCTTCAAACCATTTGACAAGTTGGGCATGGACATCATTGGACTAGTTGATCCACCACCCAGAAAAAAGAGATAAATCATAATATGCACTGATTATTTGACCAAGTGGGATAAAACAAAGGCTGTCAAGGTAGCAACAGAAGAGAAGGCAACTGAATGTTTGAGAGAGAATGTGTTATACAAGTTTGAATATTCTAGGGATATAGTCGCCGACTAGGGGGCTCAGTTCACATCCCATTTAATTGAGAATATCATGAGGCAACACAATATCAAGCACAAGAATTCTACTGAATATCACCCTCAAGAAAATGGGAAGCTGGAATTGACCAATAGATCATTAGAGAAAATCCTTACCAAAGTTGTGAGTAGCAGCAGAAGAGATTGGGTAGACAGATTGGTGGAGGCCACTTGGGCCTACAACACCACCTTGAAGAAAACTACTGGGTTTACTCCATATGATATAGTTTATGGGAAGAAATATTTTCTTTCTATTGAATTTGAGTATAACACCCTCAAGATGGTAGCTCAATTGGAATTGGATATCACAAGGGCATAGTAAGAAAGACTAATTCAACTAAATGGGTTGGATCAGTTTAGGATGTAGACCCTCCTTCACATAGAAGTAATACAACTACAAAGGAAATTCTGGCATGACAAGCACATAAAAGAGAAGACATTTTAGGAAGGAGTTTAGGATTTGAACTATGAATCCAGACTTAAGGACTTCAAGGGAAAGTTAATGACCAGATGGCTAGGACCCTATCAGATAGAGAGATGCCATGAAAATGGAGCTGTTCGAATCAGAACCATAGATGAGGAGGGTATCCCTCTGCTTGTCAATGGTTACAGGCTGAAAATGTACAAGAGGCCCATGTACAAGGAAAAATTCATCAACACAATTAACATAGAGGTGAATGTAATTGGGAGCCTCATAGATTCAAGTCCCTCACCCTCTTAGAGAAAAAAATAAATAAATAAAATAAATAAATAAATATTCTTGTGTGAAAACCTTTCTGAGGCATCTAAGGTAAACTCTAGGATTGATAACCTCCCCGAGGAAATCATGGAGAAAAAAAAAAAAAAAAAAAGAGAAAAAGAAATAAAATATCCTTGGGTGAAAACCTATTTGAGACCCCCAAGGCAGACTTGTGGGTTGAAGAACTCTTCTGAGGCAACCCGATTGTCTTCAAAAAGGAAGAAAAAAGAGAAAAGAGGAAAAAATTAAAAAAATTTAAAATTTAATAACACCAAGGAAACTAGCTTGTTTATGTTTTACAGGTTGATGAACAGTGGCATATTACGAAAAAAGGTACAAAATTCCTCCATCTCCATTTCTCTCCTCTATCTATTCACTCCACATCCAAATCCGTCACTCATCCCATAATTAATTTCCACTTCCCTATGAGAAATAAAACTCAAATTTCTTCCTGTCTCTGTACTGCTATAGGATGTCCTAAAAAGCTATAGGAAACCCTGTAGTGTTACATGATGTCCTAAAAAGATACAGGAAACCTTGTAGTGCTATAGGAAGTCCCGAACACCTATATGAAGAAAGGCCAAGGCCAAAATTAGTCATCCAGGACCTTCTGATCCTAAGAAAAAACATAAAAAGGGTCACCCTACCTATGCCTACCACCCCGTCATCAACATGTCATCCCATACATAAAGATCCTCTTCTCTAACCCTCCATTCAACCACTATTGTAAAATAATTTTTTTGCACAAACACATGGCCTTTCTTTTCATTTTTCTTCTAAACGACACCACTACCTTAGAATCCTAACACCACCTACAACTTTTCCACACCATTCCCTCACCACATTAGGTCATTTTGGGCTCTAGAATCTACAGAAAGGAGACTGCTGCAGGAAGATGATCTCTTCCTGTAGAAAATTTGTGCAAACACCGGACTAATCTGACTATGGCTTGGCACATTCAGAGTAGTAGATAAAGGTTGAAGATTTGATCCTAAAGGAAACCATAAGACTCTAGGGAGAAATATACATCAACAACATCAACTTGAAGCCTCCAAGAGGTGCCTACAAAGAAAACAAACAAACATAGTAAACACCTAAAATAGGAAATGAAGACACAACAAGGATTAGATAATAAAGGAAGCTCCTATGATGATTGCTCCAATACTCCAACTCTCTTCATGAAAGACCCTACAAACAATTGGAAATGAGGTAAGGCTCAGGTATGACCCTCTCACCCTCTCTCTATGCATATTTGGATAAATGAATTAATGTCGAGGAGATGAGGTTTAATAAGCTAAAAGGTGGCCAGTTAACTTGGCCACCCTAGAAAGTGGAACTAAAAGAGTTTGATGGAGTTGGCATGCAATGTGGAGCTGTCACATCAGTGGAAATGATATCACAAAGAGTAGGAGTTGAATACGAGGCAGGAGGGAATAATCACTTTGAGTGGGGCCAATGGTCCAAATGAGGAAATATCGTGCGAGGGACATCTTATCACAATGCTCCAAGCCCACTTGAAATGTCATATAGCATACCTAATATCACTTCCCCTCATATCTATGCTCATTTAAAAAACAATTAAACAAAGGACGAAGTTGGGAAGCCACCGAGGATGTTCGATCATTGGTTATTTGTGCCTGTAGGAAGTGCTATATGAAAACTTGCAATCGCTACAGGAAGCTTCAAAGAGTGCTACAGGGTGCTGAGAAGAGCCATGAAAGCCACCAAAAGGGTCAATTACCAAAATAATACCACTCTCCATTCCAGAACATCTGTTCACGTAGGTAAGTGACCATTACCTCTATCAATTTCACAAAAATTCTCTAAATCATTTTGCATGCAGTAGTGTCATAATTGAGGTAATTAAGGAAGTTGTGTGAATATGTATGTGATAAGACATTCATTTTGAAGTTTTAAGAGCCTTATAACCCTTTTCACCAGTAAAATTGACACTAAGGCCATAGAAAAATACCTGTTGAACCCAAGGAAAACAAAACAAAGAGAAATGGGGGGAGGGTTTAATAGAAGTGAACCTACAGATACAAATAGAATTCAATTACACCCTCCTGTAGCAGACATTTTTAGGAGGCATCAATGGTTGGTTTTCTTTGAGCTCCTAAGGGGATATGATGATGATATAACTCAAGAATTTGCAATGGCTTTGCACTCTCAAGCAGATGTCAGTACCACTATTATGGTAAGAGGACTATCCATAACCATCACCTAAATCAAGAAAAAAATAACCACATTACCCCTAGGAATAAAGTGGAATAGAGAAGATAGATTCACTAGTGCCACTACCAAGATTTTTTTTTTTGGGCTAGTGAGAAGCACATAGATGAAAATAATGGGGTCAGAAGGGAAATTTTACCTCACCCATGGGATGAGGTAGCCTACCACATCCTGAAGTACATTTCTTGTGAAGGAAGATTGAGTGTAGTCTATGACTACCATTTCATATTGTTGCATGAGCTTATATTTAAGGAGGATTTGCCTTTGGATCAGAGGCTGAACATACCCTACTTCGTCCTCCACTCCATCAGAGACATGAGCCAAAGGGTTAGAGAGAAAATTTAATAACTAGCTCACCATGGCTTGATTAAACTAATAGTGGATGATGCCCTCAAAAAAATAAAAATTCCTATGTTATGGTCTAGTTTAATTGACATGGACAAGGAGACTCTAGTAGGGACCCAAAATATCACTCTTGAAGATACCCCTGCCTCTAGTCTTGGAGATAGAGATACTGTAAAAAATTAGGAAGAGATTGAGAATAAAAAATAATAAGAGACGGAGACAGAGGAAGGAAAAACAAAGGATGCAGATGAAGAGAGAAAAAGTGAAGAGGAGGAAAAAGAAAAGGAAATAGAGGAGGAGGCTTTGAGCCCCAAAATGACCACTAATATATCCCCTCAACAAACCAGTCTATTTCCAGGAAACACTAAGGATGAGGTGGATACCACCTTAGCCACTTTAAGAACCCCTATTAAACCCAAGAAGAAAAGGAAAGGACATGCTCCCATGTATTTTAAGACTAGGGATAACACTAGGGTGAAACAAGGAAAACCTCAAACTCCAGCAAAGGGACCCATTACCATTGAAGAGTCCCCTAGAAAGAAGGAAGAGATAGGGCCAGAGGAAGGAAAAATTGAAGAAGTTACTTCCTCAAATACCAAACCTAAGACACCCATGACCTATGTAAGAAGGAACTCTACTATATTAGCATCCTTAAAGCAGTCATAAGTACCCACAAACCTCTAAGGAGAAGAAAAATATATGCTAGAGGAAAAACATGGTGTGCTATAGGAAAGATAGAGTGTGTTACAGGAAAGGCAAAAAGTGATACAGGAAGAACATAATGCATAATGGGAAGGACAAAAAGCACCAATATAAGGGAAGAGTGCCCAAATTGAAGGACAAGAGGTACAAGGGGAGACACAAGTTGTAAAACAAAAACCACAAGAAGAAGCAACCTCTCCAAGAACTTTTCCAAAAAACATCACAGAGTTCCAAGAACCTACCCCAAAACCTTGTTGGGGCCCTTGTTTTTAATTTTGAATGAAGAACAGATTTTTGGGTTGCGGAACGACACATGGCAGCCGTGACCAAGCCGCAACTAGAGTGAGTAGCAGAGCCACGGAGGTTGCGGGGGAACAGGAGATAGTTGAAGAAAGCAGATACATAAGAGCAGACGAAGAGAAGATACAACAGAAGACAAAGAGCAGAACTCATAGACAACAAGAGAGAAGCTGAAGAATGCAAGAGGAACTAGCACTTGCGGCAACAGGTGAATAAATAGCCATCACCCAGATGAAAGAAGGGACACGGATGTAGGGAGATTGAAGAAGATCGAGCAGATGCTGTAGGAGAGATCGGTTCCGAGCATGATATCTTCATAGTTCCTAGGCTTCTCTTATCTATATTTCTGTCTTATGAGACATCTGTAACAGAATTGTAAGCTCTTCCTGTGGAGCGATGTAACTATGGATCTGATTGAAAGGTATCAATATATATGCAGGTTGTTATCTTACTATATGAGTTGCATGCATGTAAAGATGTCTGTGATGTCTTAAAATTTTATTTGCTTAGTATCTGTTCAATCCTCTGAATGTTCTTGCGTATATGATGATGTTTATGCAATCAATTCTATATTAATCATGAGTTGCGGATCCTTCCACTGCTATCGATGTATTCCCCTTCTGCATGTGGTCGCGGCACGCCTCGGGTGAGACTCTCTACTCTCTGGAGTATGGTGACAATGCTGACATGGTTCTAAACTACAGCGGATTCCCTTGTTGGCCCCAATCTCTGAACCTCGGTCTTGCCTGCGAGACCTGTTTCTTCGCCAACAAATGGTTCCATTGCCGGGACCCTACACGTTATGAGGGGAACTAGATCATGGTATCAAGGGTCTTTGAAGGAGAAACGGAGATGGTGGGATAACCATCTGGATCAGTTTATTTCTCAGCAAGCGGAGTTGACGAATCAAAAGGAGAAGGTGCTCAAGGATCTCATCCTTTTCTCGGATTCCACTAGTGATACCTACGAGATCCTCTGGGGAAAATTCCCTAGCGACCTCTATAATTGGTTGCGGAGGTTGCAGACCATGGTACCTAGGGATAGATTGCAGAAGATAAAACACAAGTGGGTGCACGGGGATCTAGTGGCCCTGCATCGGCTAGATACTGAATTGAGCCACGTGGTGGATTTTTGGGTAGAGACCACTTTGGATGGATACATTGTGGAGTTTACCACAGAGTGCTACCAATCCTTCTCGAAGGCTGAGGCTATCTTCTGCTCCAGGTTAAGAGGGAAGCTGCTCAAGGAGATTATGTTGTGGATTAAGGCCCTGATGGTGGACGAAGGGCTGATGGAATTCCAAAAGTTGAGCATGGAAGCATAAACCTCTAGGAAGGGTAGAGGGGACAGATGTGGCGTGAAGTGTGAAGCAGGGGAGTGGAGGAATGGATGTTGAGGCCACGAGGAGGTTGAGGGAGCGACGTGCACATCGGAGGGCACAGATCGCCGACAGGTGGCGAGAAAGGGTGATGCGGGAGTTGAAACGATGGGGAAACAATAGGAAGAACCAAGAGGAGGCACCTCAGAGGATAGGAATTATGGACACCCAGGCGAGTACCCTGGAGAGGGAAGGGACCGCTGTGGGAGTGCGGCGGGTGCATGGGAGCCTAGCTAGGAGAGGAAGGGAGATGACGACTAATGAAGATGGTGCAGGTGTGCAGCCTGAAGAGAGTTCCGATGGCGAATGGTGCGTTGCGATGCAGCGGTTGTTTCAAGAGTGGATGGAATTCATCTCTCCAGGAAGCCCTACTTCCCAAAATTTGCATAGCAAGGACCCCTACCTTCCCCTGGTACTCTATCAACCTTTAAGTAATATTTTTGTTAAGTTGCAAGCATTGAGTCGATTGCACAGTAGTTCATTTTCGACAACGACACACGTTATCAGCATCGTCACTAGTAGTATTTCATTTCCTAGTGGTATAGTCACGCAACTAGGACCTGGAGGGTTTATCTTGGTCACCCCTTCGCAAGTAAATATGGCGCGGTAATGACGATGTAGAGCAACACTGGTATCTCTGCGAAGCCATATGGAGGGCCAGGAAGACGCCAGACGCAGGGAAGCTAATAGAGTTCCAAAGCACGCTTAGAGAAAGGGCTCTATGATGGTTCATCAAGTGGTCCGAGGCCCATCCTAATCCAACAATCATGGACGTCAAGTAGGATTTTGTCTGAGAATTTAAGCTCCCCAAAAAAGACCAGTAGGGTCTGTCCGAGCTCTAGGAGATTAAGTAGAAAGAAGGAGAGACTACATGGGAGCTGATGCGTTGGTTCAAAAATGTGATCGGGAAACTTAGCTACCCGATCAACCCAAACCATCAGAGGGACTGGTTCATCAAGGCTCTGCTTCCCTTGACATGAACCCCCCTCACCCAGCAGAAGATCGAAAATTTGCAGGACACTTTGGAGCAGGCCATGAAGATAGAGGCAATGGAGGGCTACCCTCAGGAATATCGGGGAGGGTCGGCCCTACAGGATCCCTCCTTACTGGGATTACAACATCAGATTGCTAGTATGACTGAGAAACTTAAGGAGATGCAACCTATAAGACTAGCCAGGTCGAAAGTTTGGTGCACGCACTGTCTGGTCGAAGGGCATGTGGCAACTGAGTGTCCTCAGTTGCGTAGCTCGGGTGTGGGGCCCTTGGTCATGGAAATACAGGGGGTTCCACCTAGTGGGGGTGGCACGGTGATGAATCCACAGGGGGTATACCAGCCTCAAAATCCTTACGCGGGGTTCCCATCTCAACAAAACCAAAGCGCTATGGAATATTGCGAAATTTTCCGGACGATAGGGCATCAACCTCGGATGTGCCCAATATGGCAGAAGTACTCCAATGTCCCAAACAACATATACTGCGAGTTTTTTGCTACTACAACTCACAACACCGAGCAGTTTAGAGCCCTCGATGCACTAGTAGACCGATTGGACCGACCCTCCTATAGGGTGAACGAGGCTTCCAGGGGCAAAGGAGGCGAAATGCGCGGAGGCCGCACAGGGGGACAGGGTCCGCTGAAATTCTACAACTATGACCAGGAGGGTCACGTGGCCCGGGAATGCCCCCTTTCCAGACGGCCATGGTGTTCCCAGTGCCACATGAACACCCATGCAACAGAGGACTACCCTGAACTTATCAAGAAGTGGGAGGAACGAGCACGACAGAGGGGCACGAATCTGGTAAAATTCGAACCTCGTGGAACCACGACTTTGCATATGCAAAATGTAGCCATTGTGACGTGAGGCGGAAAGAAGACAGGGGAGGACGCTCGCGAGAAGGAGCCGGTACAAGGGATCTGGCCCGCCTCCCCGAAACAATTGATCAGGTCGGATGAACAGAAGAAGTATTTCTAGGAGGCAGTGGAGACATTTGCTTAGCTGGGGGGTGCGAAGGGCCTTGAGGTGCCCAGGATGACTGATACTAGGGAACAGAGTGCCACGGGGACCCTAATTGAGGAATGGCTCCAGTTATTCCTTAAGATTGTTGACAATGCTTCAATACGGGAACAGCTCAAGCGTACCTTGGAGGACGTACTGTAGTGGAATACGGGGCTGAGAGAACCTTTGAACACAACACCCCAGTACGTACAGTGGGTCAAGTGGAAAAAGTGAAGAACGAGAAAAGAATTTCAGCTTAACATGCAGGTTACGGGATTTTAGATTAGCAATACCATGCTTGACTTAGGATCTGATGTCAACATCCTGCTGCGGAAGACGTGGGAGGCTCTTGGGTGGCCATGGTTGACCTACTCGCCAATCTAGCTTAGAATGGCGAACCAGTATTGCATTGCGCCAATCGGCTGACTCGAGGGTGTCGAGGTCGACATTGCGGGGGTGAAGACTTACACGGACTTTGAGGTCATTGACATTATGGGAGACAAGGATCCTTACCCTGCACTGCTAGGAATCAACTGGGCTTTTGAGAACTACGCCATCATCGACCTCAAAAAGGAGCTGATGATTTTTTAAGATGGAGAGGTCCGAGTCACTTAGCCTCTCGACCCATATCAAGGCCCTATATATACAGAAACTATGGATAACCGGGAGGATGCTCAGATGTTGGAAAACCTTTATCAGATGATAGCAGGGAAATGAGAGGACTGTATTAATCTGACCGCAACCAGCTCCGTCAGCTGGTGCAGTGTCCAGATATCGGAGCTGGGATCGGAACTAGCCTAGGAAGACTGGTAGCAAGGTGGGTATGAGACCAGCACGTGGAGATGTGCCAACATTGCCTGAGTCTGTTGGATTGGTGCTGAGATCAGGGAGTACCCCACCCTATCGAACATGCAAGCTGTCAATACCTTTATTGCAAAGGTAGAAGACACAGTACCAGAAGGACGCAGACTACCACTTTTGGACGTAGCACTCCAGTCCACATCAGCCAGGTGGTGGAAAAATCACCGCAACACCCTGTCGTGGTGGAGTTGTGTGGCGGAGGCTTTGAGGGCGCGATTCAAAGAAGACAAAGGCCCTCGAAGAAGGCACAAGTACCAGGGAACTTCCGATCCGAGGGACCACCTCAAAACCTGTGAGGCGCAGTGGCAAAGTATAGGATATCCGGAAGAGTTGTGGGTACATCAGTTTGTCCACTCCTTATATACCATTCCCCATGCATGGTACTTAGAAGAAGAGCAAAAAAGAGGGACCAACTCTTGGAAGGAATTCACGCACAAATTTGTTCGGTGCTTTTCGTTCGAAGGGGAGATAGAGCTGGTGTCCCAGGCACTATAGGAAATCAAGGGGGTATTGTTTCTCGGTGATCCGGGGACCGACGGGAGAAAATTAGCACCAAATTTGAAGGGCAGGCATGAGCTGGCTTTCCAATGGTCAACGACGAGCCAAACGATGACAATCTAGAGGACCTGAGGCACCTATATTTCAAAGAGCAGGAAGGAGAGCAGAGCATCAAAGAAGAACCGACCACTGAAGGCGTCCATCTACTCCCGCTGAAGACAAAGAAGCTAAACATCGGCATGGAGGAAAAACCCAAGATGGATACAGTTGGGGACTACTGGGATGAGGAGATGACCAAGGAAATTTTTAGCCTCCTCCAGGAATACGAATACCTATTCCATTCATCGTTGCAGACTTAAAAGGCATCAAAGGTGACCTCATAGAAATGCGTATTGTGCTGAAACCAGACGCTAGGCCCGTGAAGCATTGACCTTATCGGTTGAACCCTCGGATCAAAGAAAAGGTCAAGATGGAGATTGATAAAATGCTGACAGTAGGTCTAGTCTTTCTGTTGGAAGAAGCAGAGTGGGTGAGTCCTATCGTCATTCAGAATAAGAAGGAAAAGTCAGAAATCAGCATCTGTGTCGACTACCGGAGTCTGAACAATTCTTGCATCCATGAACCATTTCCCACTCCATTCAGTGATGAAGTATTAGAACATGTTGCGGGGAATGAGGCTTACTCCTTCACTGATGGATTCTCAGGCTACCATCAGGTGCACATTGCGGAAGAGGACAAAACGAAGGCAACATGCACCGCTGAGTGGGGTTCGTTTGCGTACCACGTGATGCCATTCGGGTTGAAGAACGCCCCTAATGTGTTTTCTCGGATCGTCATCGCTGCTTTTCGGGAATACATTCATAAGTTTCTGGAAGTCTACATGGATGATTGGACCTTCTACAGTTTGCTAAAAAACCATGCCACCTTATTACACATCATGTTTGATCGGTGTTGACAATTGCAGATTTCCTTGAACCTGAAGAAATGCATCTTTGCGGTTCCTTTCAGAACGTTATTAGGACATGTGGTGTGCAAGCAAGGGGTCTGCGTCGACCCCACCAAGGTAGCCGTGATCGTCCACATGGAAGCCCCTGAAACGGTGAAGCAGTTGCGGGCACTGCTCAGGCACACTGGTTATTACAAATAGTTCATCAGAAATTACGCGAAGATCACCGCTCCTCTGGAAAAGTTATTGCGGAAGTCAGAAGTGTTCCAGTAGACGGAGGAGTGCAGGATGGCCCTTGAAACCTTGAAGGAGAAGCTGGCCTCAGCACCTATTCTGGTTCACCTAGACTGGGATAAGCAGTTCCACATGCATATTGACTCTTCCAGTATTGCTCTTGGGGCTATCTTGGCACAACGAGGGGAGAAGATAGTTGACCACCCAGTTTACTTCGCCAATCGAAAACTGTCTAATGCAGAGCAGAATTACACCACTACCGAGTGGGAGGCCCTTGCGATGGTGTATTCACTCCAAAAGTTCCGCCACTATCTTCTAGGAGGTAAATTCAAGTTCTTTACGGATCACTCCGCTTTAAAGTACCTGGTCAATAAGCCCGTTTTGGAAGGACAGATCTGTCGATGGCTTCTACTCTTCCAAGAATTCGTATTCGAAGTGATCGTCAAGCCCGAGAGGTTGAATTTCAGGCCTGATCACTTATCTCGGTTGGAAACGGGGGAGAACGACGGCTCTCTCGATGATCAGCTGCCGGATGCTGATCTTTTTCGGGTCGAAGCCATACCAGATTATCTGGCTGACATTGCAACCTATTTTACAACGGGGCAGTGCACTTGGTCGTTCGCGCTGCTGAATACCAATTGATTGTGGGGAAGTTGTACAAGTTGGGCCTTGATGAGGTTCTGCGTAGATGCCTACTCGACCACGAACGCGAAGCCATGATGTGGGAGTGCCACAGTGGCATTGTGGACGGGCATGTGGGGGCAAAACTCGTTGCCAGGAAGGTGCTCCAAGCTGGACTATGGTGGCCGACGGTCCATGCCGATTGTAAGACATTTTTTAAGAGATGCGATGTCTGTCAGCGAACAGGGAGGCCCTCTCACAGAGATGAGCTCCTGCTACACCCGGTGCATGTGTTGTGGCCGTTTGAGAAGTGGGCTGTCAACTTTATAGGTCCCATAGTCTCGGTAGCCAGGCATTCCAAGGCCAGGTACATCATTACCGCCACTGACTACCTCACCCAGTGGGGTGAGGCCACGGCGGTACGGGACTGTACAGCCGATACAGTGGCTCGGTTCATCTTTGAACACATCATCAGCAGGTTTGGCTGCCCACTGAGCTTAACTAGTGATCAAGGTACGCACTTCATTAATGAGACGGTCAAATCGCTGCTAGACACCTTCATGATTCAACATCACAAAAGCAGCCCATACCATGCACATGCCAATGGTACTGTTGAAGCATTCAACAAAATCCTCAAAAAGGGTTTGACGAAGATCTGCAATGCCAAGCGAGATGACTGGGATGAGCAGTTACCAGCTGCACTATGGGCCTACTGGACTACGGTGAAGCGCTTGACCAATAAAACACCATTCTAGTTGGTGTATGGCAGGGAAGCTGTGATTCCCGCCGAGTTCACCATATCTAGTCTTTTAATTGCCACATCCCTCAAGTTCTTGGAAGGGGAATTTCTACAGGAGCGCCTCCATGAATTACAAGAACTGGACGAGGCCTGGTTTCTGGCCAAGTTCCACCAGAAGGTTCAGAAGGACAGACAGAAGGCGTGGCATGACTGCCACATCAAGAACAAAATGTTCGAGGTTGGAGGAAAGGTTCTCCTATATGACAACATGTTTTAGAAGTTTCTGGGAAAACTGCAGATGCACTGGTTGGGACCTTACTTCGTTGTCGAGATTAGGGATTACAGAGCCGTTCGGTTGGCTTAGTTGGATGGTACTGTTTTACCTGGGTGGGTGAATGGCACACGCCTCAAGCCCTACCATGACTAAGTTTCTTTCACCTTTCATCAATAACTCTCACAACCAAGAGAAGCTGTAGAGTAGCGTAGATGGATAACTCTCCCGCAATTGGGATGAGAATAAATAGTGTTCATTGTCCATGCATAGGTCATCAATAACCGCTCTGTTGCGGGGACCGCACCTCAACCGATTATGGTCGGGGAGGGGCGTGTCCAGTGTGTCATCCCCGTAGGATCAGCAAATGTTTCAGTTTCAGTCCATATCATTTCAGTTAGTAATTGTGTCAGTCCGTAGGATCGACTAGATTTGCAGCATAAATTGCCATAATTAGAGGTAACCCTGCAATAATCATTTTGCCATAATTCGAAGTAACCTCAGCCGTCGCGTCTGCCCATTTTCCCATGCCACCGTCAGCAGATGTCAAAGTACACATCAGCAGGCGATTGATCGCATGATTATCACCGTGGAGAATGCCAGTGGGAATTAACTCGTTATGGGGTCTCATAAACCTCAATCGTGCCAATTAATTACATAACTTGCATGGAAAAAAGCATAAGAATGCCAGAGCAGTTAGAATTAGAAATTGGAGTAGAACCAGAACAGCAAAATTATTCGGAAGCACAGAGCCGAGAGAAGACATCGAGACCAATTCTCCAAGTGTATCAATGCCGAGCGAAGATGCCAAAAGCCAACCCAGCAGTCGTAGAACCACAGCTCGACAACAAAATTCATAAAATAGAGTCCCTCGTCAGGAAATACGACAATGCTGCCCTCATAGACGCAAACCTCACAGACTCTATCGAGTTCCTGGTACTTAAATGGCAGGTGTATATGGAACATTATACCACAGAAGCTAGGCATTCAGCGAATAGAATTTTTCCAGAGTTTCGAGGCCTATAGAAATCCTCCCTTTTGAACTTAAGAAATCTCCCGGTATTCAGGACAATAGGACTAGCCATGTAGTGCATTCACTGTGGTTGAATAAGGAAATTCCAATCCATGCCAAGGATATCCACCGGCTCACAGGGCTTTCAGAGAACGACCCGGATGTATCTTCTGCATGTTAGACCACTTCCAAGTAAGCAAATAAGTCAGGAGATGCGGACTATTATGCAAAATATGGCACTCGTCGGGGAGGAAAGGGAGCGAAGATGGAGCTTATCAACATGCTCGAAATCAAGTTCGCATGCTACCTCATTGCTAGCAAGACAATGAGGAACTACACGAAGGGAGAATGTACCCTGGATACTATTTCCATTGCAGAGCACTGTGTCTAGGGGGCGAAGTTGAACTGGTGCTCCTTCCTGCTAAAGGAGTTGTTCGATGCATGCGAAGACAACTACAAGAGGGCCACAAGCTTCATTTATGGGTATTTGATAGTTGTGTTTTCCATGTGGAAGTGACACACTCCCCTCATCAGGCTACCAGTGGAAATACCAGAGGGCCAGCCTCTAGCGATGAAGTTCGTCCCGTGGAAGGTGTCGGTTGATCCCAACACCAAAGAGGTCAATGCAGAGGCATTTTGGAGTTGGTATGGTTTAATGATAGATGTGGTAGCTGGCTAGCAAAGGGTGCCCAGGAACCTACTGGACGAGTACAGCGAGAACGTATGGTTCGGAATCAGCCACAGGCATACCTTCATCCGACCTACTTGCGTGCCGGAGGAGACATTTCACATGCGGCCACTGAAGTTCCAGCTTGAAGACACAACCTTCCACAATGAATTTTTCTCGTGGCCGGGGGTCGCAATGGAAATCTGAAACAGGGTACCCACTTACAATTTTGATCAGATGCTACCACAACAACGACCTGCTGAGACAGAAGCGGAGGCGGCACAACAGGA
Source organism: Pinus albicaulis (assembly GCA_034641835.2). NCBI lineage: Eukaryota > Viridiplantae > Streptophyta > Pinopsida > Pinales > Pinaceae > Pinus > Pinus albicaulis. Next base: position 722,768,932 of record CM076580.1, on the reverse strand, counting down.
CTCCACCGTGCAGCTTGTCCCCCTCATTCGCCACCTAAACACTCAGGTACGTAGTTTTAATGAAGTGGCCAAGGTTGTCTCAAGCGGTGTCATTCATTTTCCCGTTTTCTCTGAGTTACAGCTTTCTCAGTCCACATCGTGCCTCCACACAACTTCCATCACCTCCCCCATCCCTAATGTTTTATTTACTTCTCCAAGTCCAATGACTACCCCGATGGGGGAAAAGAGCAAGTCCACCGACCCCTTAGAAGCTCCTCAGGCCAAGCGGGCCCGAATCATAGAGTCGAGTCTGGTGGTGGACCTCACTGAGGAGGATCCACCCCAGCCACCGAGCACAGGGGTGCCTATACAGGAAGAACCACCCATTGACCCCTCCGATTTCATCAACATTAGGCTTTCACCACCACGTACTGTTCCACCTCCACCTACCACTTCATCCGCACCATCCAATTCATCCGCCACCGTGTCAGACCCAATCATCCAAGATCTACTTAATGGGGACCACGGGGCTGAGGTTGACTCAAGTACTGCAGCAATGGTACCACTGGTCGACCTTGCTGGGGAACCCCAAGTCTCTTTTTCTGATATCATTACACAGATGGCACAAATTGTTGCCGACTCAGCTGGGGCTCAGCCTGAGCCTACTGCATTTCCACAGACCACCCACACAGATCAGCAGGAGCGCCTGGACCTGAATATGGCCGACTCGGCACCTCATCAGACCCCACCACTGTCCCCTCAAGAGCACTCCACTTGATCAGTTGCCATTGGGCAACCCCTCCGAGAACGGCGGCTGGATCAAAGCACTTCGGGGGTTGCCAATTTAGAAACATGGGGTACGGCTCAGCTGTACCACTTTATCTAGAGGGCGTCCCATCAGGCAGAATGGATTCATTCAGAACTAAAACAGAGGTTCGAAGAGCAACAACAGAAAATCACGGTGCTTACTGAATAGCGTGAATAGCTCACAGCCGCACACGGGCAGCTACAAGGTCAGATAAACGAAGTGGCCACGGTGTTTTCAGGGCTATGGCTAGTTGTCAAGGCTCACTACACTCAACTGCCTGCAGATGTACCAGAGACAAATATCATAGAGCAGGCCCTCCACCTCAGGATCGCATTCAATCGCCTCCACAAGGAAAATGTAGAGCTCCAAGCAATGTTAGCAGCATGGCTAGCACTGCCCAATCCAGAGGCAGTTTATACAACACAAATTGCAGAGAAACAGGGCTAGGTCACCCAAATGCAGGAAACTATCAACTTTGCAGTGCACGATGCTTATGACCTCCTGAAAGGTCTCCAGGAGTGCTCAATGGCCCTTACGGTCAAGATGCAGCCCATTTCAGCACAGCTGCAACAACTTTCGAAGGAAATTCAAGATGACACGGACCCCTTGCGGTTGGACCAGCTCTACACTCAGGTGGATGCTCTGAAGGTCTAGATCCAGCAAACCGAGGCTAGCTCGGCGATGGCCAAGCAATAAATTCGAGAGTTCCACCCGTCCCTCCAACTCAGTGCCAAGACAATGCAGCAGTTAGCCACCGAGGCCGAAACCCAAATCGGCATGGTGTTCGGGACTGTACCTGCGCACGTCGGAGAGGCAGCTATCACCAAGATCACCGCAGAGACAGATGAATTATTACAATGGTGGAAGCAAGCTATTTCAACCTTCAATGAGCTTAAGGCTTCAGCGTTCAGCAAGGTCCCAGAGTTGGGGCCCTTGTTTGGGCAGCAGACTGAAGGTGCACAGCAAAAAAAGGGCACGGGTCCGATGGGGCGATGGAAATAGAGACAATGATTTGTGATTGACTCGGGACGAGTCAAAAAAATCTGGTCGGGGCCTATTGGGGCCCTTGTTTTGAATTTTGAATGAAGAACAGATTTTTGGGTTGCGGAACGACACATGGAAGTCGCGACCAAGCCGCAACTATAGTGAGTAGCGGAGCTACCGAGGTTTCAAGGGAATAGGAGATAGATAAAGAAAGCGGATGCATAAGAGCAGATGAAGAGAAGATACAGCAGAAGACAGAGAGCAGAACTCATAGAAAACAAGAGAGAAGCTGAAGAAGAACACAACAGGAACTAGCAGTTGCGACGGCGGGTGAATAAATAGCTGTCACCTGGCCGAAAGAAGGGACATGGATGTAGGGAGATTGAAGAAGATCGAGCGGATTCTGCAGGAGAGATCGGTTCCGAGCATGATATCTTCATAGTTCCTAGGCTTCTCTTATCTATCTTTCTGTCTTATGAGATGTCTGTAACAGAATTGTAAGCTCTTTCTATGGAGCGATGTAACTGTGGGTCTGATTGAAAGGTATCAATATATTTGTAGGTTGTTGTCTTACTATATGAGTTGCATGCACGCAAATATGTCTGTGATGTCTTAAAATTTTATTTGCTTAGTATATGTTCAATCCTTTGAATGTTCTTGCATATATGATGATGTTTATGCAATCAATTCTATATTAATCATGAGTTGTGGATCCTTCCACTGCTATCGATCTATTCCCCTTATGCATGTAGTCGCGGCACACCTCGGGTGAGACTCTTTGCTCTCCGGAGTAGGGTGACAATGTCGGCGTGGTTCTAGACTATAGTGGATTCCCTTGTTGGCCCCAATCTATGAACCTGGGTCTTGCCTGCGAGACCTGTTTCTTTGCCAAAAAACCTAGTTTGAGTTCTTTCTACAATTTCATTGAAGGAGGGAGGTTGATCCCTGAGAATCTCTCAATCCATATTTTTTATGAACTAGAGATAGAAAGAGGATGCACCCATAGGTGGATGCAAATTGCCAAATCCAGAAATGTTGAGGATGTGGGGATAATAGAGGAGAAATTTAATGAGATGGGAAAGGACTTAGTTGATGTTAGACTCATATAATCGGTGTTGAGAGAGAAGTTACAAGCAGAGCAAGCACAAAACATGAGACTGAAGGGGTAGTTACAATAGAAGGACGCACAAATTTCCACTATGGAAAATATTTTCATGGAGGCCATGCAATACAAAATCCCTTATAAATATTATGAAGTTTACTTGAAAGTAAAATGGTTGAAATTTCAGATTAAGACCTTAGCACAACATGGATCCTTACCCTTTCAAAATTATATATAGTTCATTGAGTTTTGCAGGCAGTTTAGTGTGGAAGAAAGGGCTAGGATGACAAAATTTTACATGCACAACCTCATTTTGACTGACATTAATACTTGGGACCCTAATTCAAGGTTGGGTGATATTTTGCTAATGGCCCTAGCATCTTGGGTAAGAAATGAAGAAACAAGGGCAGAAGAAGTCAAGACAATGATGAATAGGGAGGAAAGATAACCCCTCCAAATCAGGGTTGAATTCATAAGTCCTAGAGGGATCATCAACAATCACCAGATGATCGCCAATGATGTTGACCTTGCAACAAGATACATTAACACCCAAGCACAGGAAATATCACATTTTGATGACACCTATATATTAATAGGAGAAGAGAGCATGGAGGCATGCCAAAGAAGATTTCATGTTCTACCACTTGGCTTGAAGAACAGGGAGTACCATGCTCCAGATAGATTGAAAGTTGCCTTAGAAGGAACACCCTTCTACAAAAGAGAAATGTAGAGAATGAAAACCCACTGGATATGATTAAAGTTAAGCCCATCTTTGTTGTTGGGGCTACATGAAGGGAGAGATCAAATAGAGGACCAGAAAGAATGGGAAGAAGCATAAAATAATGTAAGGTTCTACCCACCAGGCGGAACTCCTTCTGAGCTACCTTAGGATATTAGGGAAAATACGAGAGCTTTGAAGGAAATCAAGAGAGAGGAATGAGTTGCTCAGAGGATGAGAAACCATTTCAGTAGGGGGGTGATGATGAGGCCCATCATTAGTTATATTTTAACGGGTTATAGTGTCACCTTTAATCTTATTTACTCTCTCTCTCTCTCACACACACACACACACACATTTGATTACAATTTTTTCATATTTTTATTAGTGAGAAAGGTGTAAGAGGATTATCATGAATTGAATCCTAACATGGTTTAATTGCATAAAATGAAGGGAATAAAGCTATTTTTGAGTAAAATTCCATGTAAATGCTTGAAATAGACAACAAGGAGCAATTTTAGGAGGTTTTTTCATCTTCTTAACTTCCAAAATCAACCCAATATCTACTAAGATCCTCCTTCAACAGTTTGAAGTCAAAGGAAGTCGAGCAAGTGAATGTTAAGAGGGAGAAAATCTCCACACCTCTCGAAGATCAAGGAGACAAATTCCTAGTTTTTAGGGAGTTGTTTGTAGCTGCCCATTAGTATAAATAAACAAGAACAATATCTCATTAGGATTTTATTTTGATAGGAAACTAGATAAATCTTGACTCTGTGTTAGAGATATTTTTATTGTCATTTTTGACGTAAGAGACTTGTTATGCAATAAGAATGATAAATTGGTAAACTTATCATTGAGTTGATTTTAGAGGACTGTAGCTTGTGGGTTAGGGCTCAATCCATGGGATGTAGTCTCTCTTGTGTACATTTATGTTTCCTTTTTGCTTCAATATTTTAGTTGATGTCATTTCATTTTATTAGCATCTGAAAATCATTAAAAATGTGTTGACAGTCCCCATCTCTCACCTCTTCCATTAGAGCTTGAGGAGGAAGGTCTCCAACCATTGACCAAAAATATTCAGTTTATGATTTCTCAGAAAGGATAAAGTATTTTTCATTTTTTTTTATCATGAATATGCTATATATTATAGGTTATATTTATGTTTTAGGTGAATGATGAACTTAAGTTAAATTCAACTCATCTTTTCCACTATTTACATGATAGTTTTTTAATGATCAGTGCATGAGTGAATGTATTGGTTCCAGGAATAGCTACAACATTAGATAAGGACCCCCTTTCAGCATCATCACTTGTGACTTCAACCCTCCTTTAGTTACCCTTACATTATGCTACCCACAACCCTGTTTTGAAGACCATCTTCACAACCACCGAGAGCATACTTCTTGGTGGAAGACAAGCCTTCCGAGGGTTCTGAGCTTGGAAAAGGGAGTTGGTAATACACCATGCACTTAGATACACCTTTTCCTCACTCTTCCTAACCTCCCATCCACCATTTCTATCATAAAACCCTCTCGGCATGTATCTTATAGCATTACAAGACTTCCTGTAGCAAAAAAAGGATATGTAGCAGATTCTTGTAGCAGCATTGGGAGCCACCTCCTTCACTAAAAAATCACTCCTCCACCTCACCTGAGCTTAGTATACGCCTTAATGGACACCTAGATCTGAATTCCTAGTTCAAGGACACCCCTAGGTCACCCAAACTCCTTTTTATCTTGTTGTAAAATAGAGTAGATTTAGTGTGTTAGTCCATCATAGAATACATCATTATCACAATATCTAGCATGTAGTAGATATAAGTCAATTCATCATTTATGCAGTGTGTGTGTGATTAGTTCCCTTCTTTCAAGTTGATTGATTAGTTCAGAGAATGAGTATAATCTAGTGTAATTTTCCTCCTTGTAATTAGAATAAGTGCTAGTCTTTTTCATTGTAAAAGTAGAAATTAAGTAGATGAATGAGTGCAATATAGTATAGCTTCTTTTTTTGTAAACATAATAGTGTTCATGATTTTCTTTCAGGTTTGAGTTGCAATTATAAGTACGACAAACTTCCTCCCTCAGATTAACCATAATTCCTAGCACCTCATAGTAGAACTAAGATGAAAATGGCATGAGTAGAGCTCATCTATTGTGCATATAGCACTGTCACCTCCAAGTTTGTACGAACCCCGGGTTGTTAAGTAAAGTTGACTAGCCTCTGGGAGTTTCAATACTCTTGGTGCAATACCAAGGCTCAGCATGAGTTCCTCTTCCTTTTGCTTAATATGTTGAGTACTGGTGGATCCATATTTTCTAAAAATTTTGATAGCATTTTCTTATCTAGTTTCTTGATTTGGAGGTAATATATTCATTATGTTTATGAATTCATTGTCTTGTTCATGCATTCTTTTGCTACAAGTCCAAACATATTACATGTATAACACCTTACATGAGAAGAGAAGGGGGAAATGGAATCATAATATTTTTGCTTCATATTTCTCCTATTGCAATCAATAACTTTGTGACCAAATACATTGCATGTAAAACAATACCCCTTAAAGAAACTTGAGTATTTGGGAACTTATGATCTTCTTATGGAGAGACTATTTGCTTGAGGCATGAAATTTTTTTTTCTGCAATTGGTTGCAATGTTATGACAGATAAAACATTCAATATCATTAACCAAAGGAGAGAATAGATTGTTATTTCTATTATTGAGAGAAAATGATTTCCTTTGAAAAAGAACTTCTCTCGATTACTGATTTGGTTGGATTCTTAATTTATTTTCATGGTTTTCGAAAATTTCTTTTTTATCCTCATAATTGTATGCACAAGCTTGTGAGGTGCATTCTCCCTTGAAACCAAGACTAGATTTAATGGATTGAGACCTTTCACTATTAAGAATATTATCCAATATCTTTGAGCTATCGTGAAATATAAAATGTTTGTCATTTTATGCTACTTTACCTTTTATTATAACCTCAACCTCTAATATTTGATATTGCTTCCTCATTCCTTCTTAAAATTTTCTTCCTTCTTCCAATTGTGTTGTTAGCTCGATAATTTCTTCTTTAAGAAAATTCTCTTGTTTTTCAAATACTTGAAGTATCTCCTCATATCATTTGTTTGAATTTTCAAGGTCATGTTTGAGAGAGATGATCTCTACTTCAAGTCCTTCACAATATTGCTTCTTTTCTTTAAGTTGTTTTGTTACTGCTGCAGTGGTTACAAATGCATCATGGTTCCTAATTTTATATTCCTGCAACTTAATCTCAATATTGTCAATCATTTTCAAATAAGAAGCAATTTTTCTTCTAAGATTAAACACTTCTTCTAACCTTTCTTCTTTTGAATCAATAACTACATATGATATAGTAAATGATGTTTCATGATCACACTCATCTTCAAATAGACTACAATTTCCTTCAGATTCATTTAATGTTTTAGAAAAAATATTACCTATCGGTTTACCTAATGTACAAAATTCCTTCTTTACCATTTTTCCTTTTCGTTCATGAATGTCCTATATATTATCCCATACCTCGTTTGTAGTTTCATAGTGCATAATTTTCTCTAATACTGAATTAGGTACACTACAAAATATTTCATTTAATGCTTAACTATTATTTTGGAGTTATTATCCTGATGGTGGAGTTTATTTATAAAAATTACAAACTAAATCCCAAACATAAAATCCGAGAGACATTATCCCAGTCTTCATATTGTATTTCCAATATTAATAGTTAGCATCACTAAGTATGAGCATACCTTTATTATCCATAGTTTCTGACTTGCCTTGTTCTGTGACTGATTGTCCTTGATTGATGATTGTAGATATTTCCATAGCATTGGATACATCATTGTCACCGTCAGAGTTGTTCTGAACTTACTTCTTTCTTCAACCTACCTTCTTCTTGTGCTTGCTTCCCATGGTCCCTAATATACTCACAAGTGAAAGATTTATTGGAGAGACATTCTACAATACCAATTGCTATAAATACTAGGGGGGCGGGGGGGGGGGGTGGGCCGAATACATATTTCATTCCCATTAATATTAAATTGCACTTTATGAAATTTATACATGAATTTACTTCAAGAAACTCACATATGTATATGTTATTAATAAACATAAACAACATATATGTAGTTTACTTATTTTCATCAATTTCATTAATCATTATTTAATTACTTATTCATTATGTAGTAACCATGAGTAGTAAATATTAGATAAATCATAACACATAATAAACATATCAATAGATAGGGACACCGATATTTTTAGGTGGAAACCCAATTTGGGAGAAAACCACCATTGTTGTCATCTTTGTCTTCTTTATTACTATAAAGAAAATATTCTTACATCTTGTACTGGTGCAAAATATTACCTGTACGTAGGCTCCTACCTATGGGAGGTTACCACCTCTGATTTCTCCAGCTCCAACTTGAAGGAAGTTGTTATGCCCCGATCAAGTTTACCAACTCCTTTAGGAAGGAAACTCCTACTCCCTCAACAAGTTTATCAGCTACCACCGAAAGGAAGATCCTACTTCCTCACTAAAGGCTCGAATCCTCAGCTCCTTTATGGACCATGTTTCAGAATATTTTACACTTGATCCACCTGACTCGAACACACATCAAAACATGTAGGCTACCTTTCATCAAATTTTTAAACTGGACCCACACCCAACAATATGCTTAATCACTAAGTACCAGTAAGCCAATAACCTCTCTAAAACCATATATTGAATTTATAATACCAGGATACCAATATTTCTGCATTCAATCATTGATCAAACCAAGATACCAATCTACAAATAATCACTAATAAAAAAATATCATCACCAAAAAATCAAGACAACTATCAGTGTACTCAATAAGACATCCTTGATAATTATCAACAAACAATACAATACTCATTCACTGTCATTACCAAGTAGTACCATTATTTCCATGCTCAAGTCAGAATATGTATGCAACTATCATTAAGTGGATTCGCGTATATACACGCTTCTCATGCATAATATTGGCATACTGATCTCATTCCATTGAATAAAAATTATTCAACCCATTATGTTTGTTTAAAGAAAATTTTTCATTATCATATACATTAGTTTGTAGAAATAACAACTGCCAACAACCCAGATCAGGAAACATTAAAACAATTATTATCTCAAAATTTATATGTGATTGTTATGAAGAGGATCTGCATATTTACGTGACATTCAGGAACACAAGCAGCGTACATATCTTAGATCAAGTAGTTAATAACCTTTTTTATATAGAAAATCACAAATTTTATGCATAACCATTACCAATACTCAAATCAACAATCAACCATATTTTCCATGCTCATAGAAATGACAACATACTCTCTCTATCAACCAATCAACCACAAATCCAACAAAGAAGGACAAGTCATTTCTCATCCCTGCATACACACACTATCAAAGTAATGTTTGCAAACATATTTTCATAGATCTATGTAACCTCTGTATAATCCCCCATCAAGCTCAAATACTGACACACAATCATACTTATCTAAAATCAATCCATAAAACATTAATAGACCACACCTACAATAACCAAATCAAGCATATCCATTAGCTTTCCAATACACCTTCATATCTCTCAGATCTAGGTCTCCTCTTTGTGCCCTGGTGCATGATTGTTTCATATCATATCACACATGAATAACCCATCAAATGCACACATACTACTACTCAATTTCCTTCTCCTTTTATAATATTTTTCCTTGCCAATACCACAGGAAAATCCTTTGGGTTTGTTGTTAGTAATTTTTGATGGGATCCAATAGACGTTGTCGACACAAAATTGTGGGAGATTACCATGGGAAATGTTCATGGTTTTTATTTTTCCATGTGAAGGGTTGTATACATGACTCTTGTTAATGAGACCTGTGTATGTACACAACATTGCTTCACAGTAGCTTCGTATGCTTTTCAAAATTCACATTTTTCATGCATCCTGTGACTAGGCTACCAATACAATTCCTTATCCTCTGCAATAATTGTAAAAACATTCATGTCATCTACAACATTTCAAAATATATTTGTAATCATCAAGGACAACACATGTTGACATCAAGGACAACACCTTTGAAATTTGGGTTGAAATCATATTATTTATAGGTTGACATCAAGGACAACATATTAGCCATAATGCCAACAAATTATGAGTCAGATGTGTGACTAGGGGTATGATATTACTTTTCACTCCAAATTTTATGAGATAAAAACATAAAACACAGGGAAGGTAATAGCAAAGGTTTTAAGGACTCCAAGTAATGTGTACATACTCAATGAGGAAAATGATAAGTGTTGCATGGGGAAACTTGATGAGAGTTGTCTGCGGTACAGAAGATTAGGACATTTGAACATTGATCATATGGTGAAACTCAACAAAAATAAATCTGTAAGAGAATTGCTAAAGATTTCAAATACAAGCAATACAATTCACATATAATGTCAACATTAGGGAAATTTTTAGGTATAAAATGGGCCTCCTAAGGAAAATAATAAAATAATAGTTATAATTTTTTAAAGAAAAGGAAAGGAAACTACCTTTATTATTATATTTTTGGCTTATCTCTTTATGGGTTTATCCAAATGTCAATTTTAGACACTCATTTGATGTGGAATTAAATCCACATACATGAGTACCCATTCTACATAATTCTGAGTAGACCCAAATCGAAAAAATTGAAAATACATGAAAAATAGTGTCAAACATGTATTTTTCATGTATTTTCAATTTTTTTTTATGTAGGCCAACTCAGAAGTATGTAGAGTGGGTACTCGTTGAATGAGAAATTTATTTTTTCATCCAATGGGTATCTACACTTGACATTTGAGTATACCTAAGATCAGTCAAAAATACAATTAAAATTTTATTTTTTTTCTTTTCCCTCTAGAATATTTTCCCCTAGGGATGACATCATCATCTTGAATCCTATTGGTTATTTTAAAGTTAATTTTGTTAATAAATTTTTTGTTTTGAGCCCCAATTTTTACCTCAAAATTCCCCTAATGATTGGTAAAAAAATTCAACTACCCTTTAATACTAAGGAAAAATCATCAATAGAGCCTCTATAGCTAGTTCATACAGACTTATGTGGACCCTCAAGAACTGAAACCCTGAGTGGAGAGTGATATGTCATGTTGATTATTTATAATTATAACCGAATTACTTTGGTTTCATTTTTAAAATACAAATCTCAAGGGCTTGATAAGTTCAAAGTTTTCAAATTCCTCTCTAAAAACCAAACTTATTGTAAAATAAAATGCCTAAGGTATAACTGAGGTGGAGAGTTTAACTTGAGTGAGTTTTATGATTTTTGTGAAGAACATGGAATAAGAAGGCAATTCTCAATTGCAAACACCCCACAAAAAAATAGAGTAGTTGAAAGGAGGAACAAATTTGCGCGGAAAATGGGTAGAGCAATGTTGGACAAGAGAAATCTTCCAAACACCTTTTGAGTTGAAGTTGTTCATACAACAATTCATATTTTAAACAAATCACACTTCAAGTTGATTGGTGAAAAAATTCCATATGAGTTGTGGTATGGAAAACCAACCTCAATCAAGCACTTCAAAGTTTTGTGGCAGTAAGTGCTATGTCAATATTAATGATGAAAAGTAAGTTTGATGATAGAGCTAATGAAGGAATATTTATAGGATATTCAACTAAGAGCAAAGGATATAAATGCTATAAAAAAATATTATGCAAAAATATTGATAGAATTAATGTGAAGGTGGATGAAGCTTTAACTTTCAAAAATACGCATCCAAGATATATCTGTCCAGTTGATCAAATTAGCAGTGAGTATGAGGATGAACAATATAAGTAATTAGAAGAGGAGGAAGAAGAAGAGGCAACATGCTCTCATCCAAAACCTCCTTCAAGTTATGCACACAAGAATCATCCTAAAAATCAAATTGTTGGTTATTAGGAAGTAGGAATTCAAACTAGAAGAATTTTGATAGGTACTTCTAGTCAAACACATATTTTCATGTTATCTATGACTGAACACAAATATTTTTATCAGGAAAGTTGAGATAAGCACTTCGTAAATGCCATGAAATAGGAATTAGATTAGATTGAGAAAAATTAGACTTGGGAATTGGTTCCAAGAATTATAAATAAAAATGACATTGGCACAAAATGGGTTTTTAGAAACAAGTTAAATGAGGATAGACATTATATAAGGAAAAAGACAATAATAGTTTACAAAGGATATGCCTAGGCTAAAGGAGTAGACTTTGAAGAAAATTTTGCTCCTATTGCTAGATTGGAGATGATAAGTTTTTTTTTAGAATTTTCCTTCAAAAAGAAGTTCAAAGTCTATCAAATGGATGTAAAATCAACTTTTCTAAATGAAGAACTTGAAGAGGAAGCATATATAGATCAACCTAATCAATTTAAATTGTTATATAATATAGATAATGTATGCAAACTTTAAAATGCTTTGTATGGAATAAAGCAAGCACTAAGAGCATGGTATTTCATATTGGACAAATACCTACAACAACAGGGTTTCAAAAAAGGGCCAGTTGATAGTAATAAGGGAAAAATGATAGTAATATATACATCAAATCTGAAAATGAAAATATTTTAGTCCTTATTATTTGTGTTGATGACATAATTTTTGGAAGTGGTGCATATTTTATAAGCCAAAAAATTGTAACTGAAATGCATGCTAAGTTTGAAATGTCAATGCTAGGATAAATATCTTTCTTCCTTGGTTTGTGGATAGAAAAATCAACCATAGGATTGTTTATCTACCAAAGAAATTACCTCAAGGATATATTGAAAATGTTTGAGATGGAAGAGTGTTCACCTATTAACACTCCCATGGTCAATGGTTGTAAGTTGAGAAAAGATGATGAATCACCTGAGGTGAATCAAATGATGTTCAAATTAATGATTGGTAGCCTCCTTACCTAAAAAATTCAAGGATAGATATAATGAAAGGTATTTTATTAGTAGAAAGGTATCAATTAGCCCATAAAAAAGAGTCATTTATTAGATGCAAAAAGGATCTTTAAATATTTGACGACCACAATGGACTTTGGTATATGGAATACCAAAGGTGATAAATTTTCCTTAACTTCATATGCATATGTTGATTGGGATGGCAATGTAGTTGATCAAAAGAGCACACGTGGTGATGCTTTCTTTAAAGGAGATCATTTGGTAACATGATTAAGCAAAAAGAAAACATCAATTTTCATTGTCCACAACTGAAGTCAAGTAAATAATAGTTGTTGCGTGTTGCACTCAAATTCTGAGGTTGAAGCAAACATTGCAAGACATGAAGGTAATATATGATGAACTTGTTCCCATAGTGTGTGATAATTGCAGTGCTATAAGTATGTCCCATAATCATTTTCTTCATTAAAAAATGAAGCATATACTCATAAAGTACCATTTTCTTAAAGAACATGTGGTTGATCATATTGTAAGGTTGGAATATATATTGTAACAACCTCGGGTTAAAGTTCCATCTAATAAAGGATAATAAAGGAAAAATAAGACCAGGGTTGTGGGACACGTATTCCAAGTTGAATGTTGGGAAAACACTTTAGTGGGCATCACTTGTGGTTTATTAATGGCTATGGAAATTGGCAAAGGCAAAGAGGAAATAAATGACATTTAATTATGAGATATAAAGGAAAATAGGAGAAAAGGAAGGTGAAGAGACACAAATTTGAATGCTAAGGGAAATTAGAGGAAAAATGAAGAAAAATGGAGACATCAATAATAGAAATGCATAAGAGGATCAGTTCACAAATTTTTTCAGGTCAGTTTTGGATCTCTCCTTTCATTCTCTCTCTCATACACTCTTGCACACTTAGAGTATTCTTAAAGAATTTTTTCATTCACTTGGATTTGGAGAAAGGAAAACAAATGAAAGCAAGGGAGAAGGTTGGATCAACAACTTCAACAAGAGGATTTTGCAAGTAACCGGTTGCATGTGTGATTTCCTAGTTGCAGAGGTGTGAATGTTTGGTTCATGCATTTTTTTATTTGGTTCATTTGTTTTCATTGGCATGGATTTTTCTTGGTTTGACGATGGTCTCAACCTTGCCTTTCGATTTCCTTGATATCCATGGTGTGATTAGATTCATTTTTGGTTGAGATTTGAAGTGCCAAATGTGCCAAAAACTTTCCAAAATTGTTAGGGTACTTGTTGATCAAGGGCTTGAGGCATGAAGAGACACCTCAGCAAGTATGTCTAACCTATCCTTCTCCTTTTTTTGTCTATCCTCCATAGTGTTTTATGTCCAAGAAAACCCTAGGGATAAGGTAGATGGGGATGGGGACTGAAAATAGGTCTAGGGAATAGGGATTGGGTTGTGAAAATTTAAGTAGATGGGGGAAGGATTTATGGAGTTTTGGGAGGTGATAGGAGGTCAAGATATTTAGGGAGTTGAAATGATAATTGGATTACAAGTTTGAGGTAGTGGCTGCCTAGGAATTTTAGTGACCTAGGACTTAGGTTTTATGGGAAAGGGATTTAGGGACTAGGAAAAATTAGTGTATGGGTAGGAATGGTTTTAATAGTGATGTAGGATGGTATTGTATGGTTTATGAGCAGAAAATTGATGATAAGGAGATGAAACTAGGGGTTTCCCCTAGTCAAAATATCAATTTTACTTAAGAACAAAAACACTATGAAAATGATGTTTATAATTGAAAGGAGGCAATAAATTGGTATTAATTACTTGAAAGAGGATGTTACAACCCTTTTCTGAAAATTTGGGAGTATTTGGTTGAGTTTTGGTGCTTCTAGGGCTTGCTGGAAATAAGCGCAACGCTAGAAGGATAAGCGCAACGTCAGAAGGGTAAGTGCAATGCCTTTTTTCAGACTGCCTTTGGAGGTCTTCCCTGTGTCCAAATTGGGCCAAATATAGCTTGTTGAAACGATATTGAAGTATACTTTCCAAATATACCTTTATGTTTCTGATTGGAGTTGATTTTCCATGTCAAAAGTTGATTCTCCCAAGACTGGTCAAAAAGTGTTGAATGAGGGTGCAGAAATGCAGAGTGCTGGTGCAGGAAACTTTTGGAGGCCTTCCTCAACTCAAAATTGAGCTCATGATAGCGCATTGGAAATATACCTCTGTCTAGTTATCATTTTACTCATCAATAAATTCATTTGGACAATCCAGCTATGAGAAAACTTGATTTTTCCAAGGTCAATCCAGAAGTCCAACAACTCTCCTGTGGCACCTATATTTTTGATATTTCTCTAAAACCATGACACCTGTGTAAAATATGAAGGAGGTTTTTCTTCATTGACCTATTATAAACAAAAAAATCTCTCACTTTTTTCGAATTCATATTTTTTTGGTTAGAAACATAGTTTTAAGAAAAACTGGCCCTATGAGTGGCAAATGACTTGATTCTTGGAATGATTTCTAAAAAATGATGGAGACATGATATTATGAGTTGGAATGGCCTCATACTTACTTATATGACCTACCCTATGGCTCCTCTACTCAAATTTTTGTTTTCCATAACAAACCCTAGCTTAGTGGGAGAGGAAATTAGGGTTTAGTGCTTGTGAACAATGATGACTTGGGAACCCTTGGGAAAAGACAACTTCATTTGAAATTTAATGTGTTGGAATGTGGAATTATAAGCTGGAAGCCTTTAGGAGACTGAATAATTATTAAATTTGAACTGACTGAAGAAAATCATGAGTTTATTCTGGGTCACCTTCACACCTTCTGTTGTCCTTTATTGAAAATGAGACAATGCAATGATTTGACCTAATGAAACTATAGTGACACCATGAGAAATGAAAGAGAGTAGAATTTTCTTCAGCATGATGAAGAAATGGAAGAGGGTCAACAGTAATATACTTGTGAAGGAAAATGGGACACTTAACAAGGAAAACCACCAATGGAACAATTTTATATCATGATCTAATGGAATGGTTGAAAATTTCTTCAGAGTGGGACACCTAAGATGCTCATGAAAAAATGTGTTTTGATCCCTGGTGGAAGTATGAAAATACTGACACTAACATTGGCTCCATTTGAGGATGGTAGCTCCTTGGGGGTGCCAAGAACACCGTAGACCATGTGCCTATTCATTGGGCATGGAGTCAAATTTGTAAACTGAAACTAAAATTGAAACTGAAAACATACTGCAAAATTCAACCCACACTAACAAATCATCAAAGCCTTAGGGCCTTCACCTCGGGCTTCAAACCTTGATGAATTCTATCAACACTTGCTAAAAATAAAATAAAATCAATCTGAAATGATACCAACCTACTCTAATATTTTGTACAATTTCCAATTAGGTGAAATGATCCTTCCAGTGTAACCAATCTAGGAGATGGCTACTTACCAAAGTTTTCCTCTTACTTTCCTCGAGCAGGTAAAATTATGTACATGTAGGAAACTCACAATAAACATTGAAACCAAGGCTTATGATGAAAAAAAAACAACATTAATATTCTCCAATGCTTGCAAAAGACTACTGAAGGGATTTTGAAAATCCTGAAGCATTACCTTGTCTTGAGATCCAGCAAAAAAAATACCAGTATTCCCTTCATTCTGATCTTAAAGAACACTTGCTTGTTGATCCATAGAAAGGCATAGGGAAGTATAACCTTCTGCTATCTAAGTGTTGGCTGAAAATTCCTCAAGCATGGGTAACTTTGATCCTATCTTTGGCATACGGTCTCCCTCTGGTTCACATTCCTCAAATTCATAGTATAAGTCATCCTTAAACAAGAAAAATTATTCAGAATTATCAAACACGACAACCCTATCATATTCATGAAAGAAAAAAATATCTACAAGCTAATCTCCCTGCAAGGAATCATCATCATAAATTGGTTTACTCACAAAAAATTCTTGTATACTTTCATCAAGCTCCTCATCAAAATTATCTTCAGATTCATCATACTTATGAAAATCGGATTGAGGAGAAACTTCATCAAATATGAAAATTGAAAAAGGATATTTTCTTTCTTCACGATGATCTATAAAAATGGTTTCAGGACTGTCCTCATTTAAACTTAGATTTTCATTTTAAAAAATGGAAGAAGTTTTACCAATACTTTCTTGATTATGTGAACTCAGAAAACCTGCATTATCTTGGGTTGTAATATGACTATTTAGAAGCTTATCTATCTCATCTTCAGACAGAAGAGAAAGTAATTTTTGTCTTCTTTTGATAACACAGCAATTGTCTTCTTTCTGTCCTAAAGTTTCACAAGGATGTTGAATATCTTCTTTAACCTTTGGCTGATCAACTTGTTGTACTGCTGCAGGAATTGTCTCCTGTGGGAAGACTTTATGAAAGTCAAGAAAATGTACATCATATTTTTCTTCCATGCGAGAAAACACTTGCTTTTTTTGGTGATGAAAAGGATTGTCATGCAAAGCCTCCAAGATCTCTTCATCCATGAACTCATTATCATCATAAGAATCTTCTAGGTTTTGAATGAAAACCTCAAATTGATCACAACGATTATTAACCAAAGATAAAGAAGGGTAGGATTACTTGTATTCTTCATAAAATATTGAATGGAAAACTCTAAGAGAACAAATACTTGTAGGTGGCAAACCTTCATACCAAGATCGTGATTTTCCTTCAAGAGAAGCCATGAAAATATTTAAGAGAGAATCTTCAGGAAATTTGACCTTCAACTTGCGTGTGCATGTGAAATTTAACCAAATGTAAAGTAACATCATTCCTATCATCATATTTAAACATAGGAAAATTCCTTTTCCAATCTAACTTAGGCATTTTATTTGGGAAACCTGGAATGTGATCCCAGCTCATGGGAGCATACCTTCTTGCAACAATTTCCATCTTGAAAATTTTTGAAGCTACTGATCTTCATGCAGTGGAGTCACCATGAGGCATTGGTTTTCTGGATCTTCTGCCAATGGAGTCTTTGATCAACCTGAAATGTGTGGAGTCACCAGGTGGATGATTTCAGCCTTCATATGCATATGACCGTTGTCCACCATCAACTATCGGATCTGAAATTTGATGATCTTTCCCAGGGAAGATTTGATCTTACTTTTCTCCTCAATATGGTCACCAAAATGTTATCAATCAGATATAACCTCAGGCAGAGAAAGGCAATTCGGAGGTAACCTCAAACAACGCTTAGCCAAGTAGCTAGCCCTACTAGGCCAGGAGAGGGATCTCTCCATATAGATCGTTGTCAAGATGACCGAGGAAAGAACATATTAGGCTAGGTATAGTAGCTCAAGATTTTTTATTTTGATTGTGTAGGTTTTTGATGGATCAGTAGGAGTCATGCAGCTAGGGCAAGGAAATTAGGTCAAGATTTGCAGGGTGTTCTATGGGGCAAGGTAGGAACAATGTTTATAACTTTAGGGTTTTGATGATGATATGGTTAAGATAGGTGAGGAGCTAGAAAGAGCATGGTGAATTCATGGTTTCTTTCTAAACTGAAGAAATTACAAATTATGAATGTTTACCCAAAACAGAGCATATAAGTTATGGATTATGTTCATATAACTTGAAAAAATTCATTCAATTGCAATGGAATGATGGATTAAGTAAAAAAACATTCTAACATATTATCAAAAAAGAAGAAACTAAAAATAAACACAATACCACATGGATCCCATAAAAATAGTTGCAAATTTGATTAATGTCCAAGCCAAAAATGATACAAAAATATGTCTCTTGAGATGCCAAAGTTCCAAGTGAATCCAACCCCTACAAATCACTGAGAAAATACATCATATAGATGTCAAAATGACTCTCCCTAGCCTCAAGGAGTCGAATCCATGAGATAGGGATCAGTTTCACCTACTCCCAAACAAGAAACTGAAGACTAGGAAGACCCAACAATTTGCCTCTAAAAGAGAGGAAACTGATTCATTTGACCTCTAGAGGACTTATCTAATGTATCTACCCTATATAACAATAAAAAAATGACATTTTAATTTATCTTGACCTTTTACATTAGTAATTTCTCATTTCGTAAGATAAAAATTCAAACTGGAGTGAAAAAAAAAAAAATTACTGAAGATGGTGAAAATGCAATTTTTCTGGCAAAAGCGCATCACCATGACAGGAAAAATGACCTCTTTTGTAATAAACTTTTGGAGGCCTTCCAAGTGTCCAAATAAGCACCATTATAGCTCATTGGAAATCTATCTGAGTCTAGTTTCCAAATATGCCACCAGTTTCCAAAATGATGCTCATTTTCTCTGTCAAAAAGTGAATCTCCCAAGACTGGTAAAAGCGTAGTGCCAAGGTAAAAAAGGAGGCAGAAACATGAAAATTTGGTGGTTTTTTTCACTTTCGAGGGCCCAGGTTTCGTCCAAAGTTTTTGAAACTTGCTGGGGTTGATTTCTTCATTATTTTGAACATGACGGTGGTGGCCATTTTTCCATTGGAGGCTCCAAGGAAAAGCGCAGCGCCAAGGGCGCTGCGTTTTTGTTAGATTTTCTGTGTGCCAAGATTGCTCAAAAACCAAAAATACACTAAAGTGTCAAATATGCCAAAAAATTCCCAAAATTTTTAGGGAAATTGTTGATCAAGGGCTTGAGGCATGAAGAGACACCTCAGCCAGTATGTATAACCTCTCCTTCTCCTTTTTTTGTCTATCCTCCATAGTGTTTTATCTCCAAGAAAACCCTAAAGATAAGGTAGATGGGGATGGGGAGTGAAAATAGGTCTAGGTAATAGGGATAGGGTTATGAAAATTTATGTATATGGGGGAAGGAGTTATGGATTTTTGGGAGGTGATAGGAGGTCAAGATATTTAGGGAGTTGAAAATGATAATTGGATTACAGGTTTGAGGTAGTGGCTGCCTAGAAATTTTAGTGACCTAGGACTTAGGTTTTATGGGAAAGGGATTTAGGGACTAGGAAAAAATAGTGTAGGGGTAGGAACAGGTTTAATAGTGATGTAGGATGGTATTTTAGGGGTAGGGCTTATTAGCATAAAATTGAGGATAAGGAGATGAAACTAGGGTTTTCCACTAGGAAAAATGTCAATTTTACTTCGGAACAAAAACACTATGAAAATGATGTTTAGAACTACAACAAGGCAATAAATTGGAATTAATTACTTGAAACAGGGTGTTACAAGCCTTTTCTAAAAATTTGGGAGCATTTGGTTGAGTTTTGGTGCTTCTAGGGCTTGTTGTACATAAAAGCAACACGAGAAGGATAAGCGCAGCGCCAGAAGGATAAGCGCAAAGCCTTTTTTGCAGACCACATTTCTAGGTCTTCTCGGATTCCAAATTGGGCCCAGGATAGCTTGTTGGAGATATCTTGAAGTTTAATTTCCAAATTTACCTTTAATTGTCTTATTGGATTTGATGTACCTTTTCCAAATGTGATTCTCCTAGGACTGGTCAAAAGTGTTGAATGAGGGTGCAGAAATGCAGAGTGTTGGTGCATACAACTTTTGGACACCTTCCTCAACTCCAATTTGAGCACATGATAGCTCATTGGAAATATCACTCTGTATAGTTATCATTTGATGCATCAGGCAAGTCATTTAGACACTCCATCTATGAGAAAACGTGATTTTACCAAGGTCACTCCAGAAGTCTAGCAACTCTCCTGTGGCACTTGTATTTTTGATATTTCTCTAAATCCATGACACCTATGTAAAATATGATGGAGTTTTTTCTTCCTTGACCTATTATGAACAAAAAATTTCTCACTTTTGTCAAATTCATCTTTGGTTGTTCAGAAACATAGTTTGAACCAAAACTAGCCCTATGAGTGGTAAATGATTTGATTCCTTGAATGATTTCTAAAAAATTATGGAGACTATATCTTATGAGTCGGAATTGCCTCATACTTACTGATATGACCTACCTTATGGCTCCTCTTCTCAAATTTCATGTTTCCTTAGCAAACCCTAGCTCAGTGGGAGAGGAAATTAGGGTTTAGTGCTTGTGAACAATGACTTGGGCACCCTTGGGAAAATACAACTTCCTTTGACATTTGATGTGTTGGAATGTGGAATTATGAGTTGGAAACCTTTGGGAGACTGAATAATTATTACATTTGAATTGACTAAAGAAAATCATGAGTTTATTCTGGGTCACCTTCACACCTTTTGCTGCCCTTTATTGAAAATGAGATAATGCAATGATTTGACCTATTGAAACCCTAGTGACCTCATGAGAAATGAAAGAAACTGACTCAATGAGTGACTTTGACTAAAAGTGGAATGAGATCAGACTTGTCTTCAACATGATGAAGACATGGAAGAGGGTCAGAAGGCATATACTTGTGAAGGAAAATGGGACACTTGACAAGGACAACCACCAGTGGAACAATTTTATATCATGACCTAATGGAATGATTGAAAATTTCTTTAGAGTGGGACACCTAAGATGCACATGCAAAAATGTGTTTTTATCCCTGGTGGAAGTATGCAAATACTTACACTAACATTGGCTCCAGCTGGGGATGGTAGCTCCTTGGAGGTGCCAAGAACACCGTAGACCATGTGCCTATTCATTGGGCATGGAGTCAAATATGTAAAATGAAACTAAAACTGAAACTGAAAACATACTGCAAACTTCAACCCACACTAAAAAATCATCAAAGCCTTAGGGCCTTCACCTTGGGCTTCAAACCTTGATTAATTCTATCAACACTTGCTGAAAATAAAATAAAATCAATCTGAAATGATACCAACCTACTCTAATCTGTTGTACAATTTCCAATTAGGTGAAATTATCCTTCCAGTGTAACCAATCCAAGAGATGGCTACATACCAAATTTATTCTCTTACTTTCCTCGAGCAGGCAGAATGATGTACATGTAGGTAAGTCACGATAATAATTGAAACCAAGGCTTATGTTGACAAACAAAACAACATTCATCTTCTCTAATGCTTGCAAATGACTACTGAAGGGATTTTGAAAATCCTGAAGCATTACCTTCTCTTGAGATCCAACAACAAAAATACCAGTACTCCCTTCACTCTGATCTGAAAGAACACTTGTTTTTTGATCCATAGAAAGGAACAGGGAAGTATAACCCTCTGCTATCTGAGTGTTGGCTGAAAAATCATCAAGCATGGGTAACTCTGATTCTATCTCTAGCATATTGTCTCCCTCTGGTTCACATTCCTCAAATTCATATTCTAAGTCATCCTTAAACAAGAAACATTCTTCAGGATTATCAAACACGACAACCCTATCATATTAATGAAAGAAAACAATATCTACTAGCTAATCTCCTTGTAGGGAATCATCATCATTAATTGGTTTACTCACAACAATTTCCTGTATAGTTTCATCAAGCTCCTCATCAAAATTATCTTCAGATTCATCATACTTAGAAAAATCAATTTGAGGAGAAACTTCATCAAATATGAACATTGAAAAAGGAGATAGTCTTTCTTTATGATGATCTATAAATCTAGTTTTAGGACTATCCTCATTTAAACTTAGATTTTCATTTTAAAAAATGGAAGAAGTTTTACCAATACTTTCTTGATTATGTGAACTCGGCAAACCTGCATTAACTTGGGTTGTAATATGACTATTTAGGAGCTAATCTATCTCATCTTCAGACAGAAGAGAAAGTAATTTTTGTCTTCTTTTGATAACACAACAATTGTCTTCTTTCTCTCCTAAATATTCGCAAGGATGTTGAATATCTTCTTTAACCTTTGGCTTATCAACTTGTTGTATTGCTGCAGGAATTGTCTCCTGTGGGAATGATTTATGAACTTCAAGACAATAAACATCATCTTTTTCTTCCATGAGAGAAAAAACTTTCTCTTTTTGGTGATGAAAAGGATTGTCATGCAAAGCCTCCAACATATCTTCATCCATGAACTCATTATCATCATAAGAATCCTCTAGGTTTTGAATGAAAATCTCAAATTGATCACAACAATTATTAACCAAAGACAAAGAAGGGTAGGACTCCTTGTATTTTTCATAAAATATTGAATGGAAAACCCTAAGAGAACAAATAATTGTAGGTGGCAAACCTTCATACCAATATCGTGCTTTTCCTTCAAGAGAAGCCATGGACATCTTTAAGAGACAATCTTCAGGAAATTCAACCTTCAACATGCGTGTATGCATGTGAAATTTAAACAGATGTAAAGAAACATCATTCCTATCATCTTAATTAAATATAGACAAATTCATTTGCTAATCTACCTTAGGCATTTTATTTTGGAAACCTGGAATGTGATCCCGGCTCATGGGAGCATACCTTCTTGCAACAATTTCCATCTTGAAAATTATTGAAGCTACTAATCTTCATGCATTGGAGTCACCATGAGGCGTTGGTTTTCTGGATCTTCTACCAGTGGAGTCTTTGAAAAACCTGAAATGTGTGGAGTAGCCAGGTGGATGACTTCAACCTTCATATGCATCTGGCCGTTATCACCATAAAAAATCAAATTTGAATTTTGATGATATTTCCCAGGGAAGATATGATCTTAATTTTCTCCCCAGTATGGTCGCCATAATGTTATCACTCGTATTGAACCTCAGGCTGAGAAAGGAAATTCCGAGGTAACCTCAAACCAGGCTTAGCTAAGGAGCTAGCCCTAGTAGGCCAGGAGAGGGATATCTCCATATCAATCACAGTCAAGATGACTGAGGAAATAAGATATTAGGCTAGGTATAGTAGCTCAGGATTTTTGATTTGATTGTGTAGGTTTTTGCTAGATCAAGAGGAGTCATGCAGATAGGGCAAGGAAATTAGGTCAAGATTTGGAGGGTGTTCTATGGGGAAAGGTAGGAACAATGTTTAGCACTTTAGGGTTTTGATGATGAGATGGTTAAGACAGGTGAGGAGCTAGAAATAGCATGGTGAATTCATGGTTTCATTCTAAACTAAAGAAATTACAAATTATGAATGTTTACCCAAAACAGAGCAGAGAAGTTATGGATTCTGTTCATCTAACTTGAAAACATTCATTCAATAGTAATGAAATGATGGATGAAGTAACAAAAAATTATAACATATGAGAATAAAAGAATAAATTGAAACTAAACACAATACCACATGGATCCCATAAAAATAGCTACAAATTTGATTAATGTCGAGGCCAAAACTAATACAAAAATATGTCTCTTGAGATGCCAAAGCTCCAAGTGAATCCAACCCCTACAAATGAGTGATAAAATACATCATATAGACCTCAAAAACACTCTCCCTAGACTCAAGGAGTCGAATCCATGAGATAGGGATTAGTTTCACCTACTTCCAAACAAGAAACTGAAGACTAGGAAGACCCAACAATTTTCCTCTAAAAGAGAGGAAATTGATTCATTTGACCTCTAGAGGACTTATCTAATGTATCTACCCTAGATAAAAATAAAAACATGACATGTATATTTATATTGACCTTTTACATCAGTAATTTATCATTTCCAAGATAAAAATTCAAAGTGGAGTGAAAATCAAAAAATTGCTGAAGATGGTGAAAATGCAATTTTCTTGGCAAAAGCACAGTGCCATGACAGGAAAAGTAGCCTCTTTTTCAAGAAACTTTGTGAGGCCTTCCTGGTGTCCAAATTATCTCCATGATAGCTCATTGGAAAGTGATCTGAGTCTAGTTTCCAAATATGCCTCCATTTTCCAAAATTATGCTCATTTTCCTTGTCAAAAAAGTGAATCTCCCAACACTGGTAAAAGCGCAGCGCCAAGGTAGAAAAGGAGGCAAAAACATGAAAATTTGGTGGTTTCTTGCACTTTTGAGTGACCATTTTTCCTCCACATTTTCTGAAACTTGTTGGGGTATATGTCTTCATCATTCTTAACATGATGGTGGTGGCATTTTTTCCATTGGAGACTCCAAGGAAAAGTGCAACACCCTTTTTGGCAGATTTTTTGTGTGCCAAAATTGCTCAAAAACCAAAAATGCACTAAAGTGCAGCGCCCTTTTTGGCAGAAAGTAGAATGAGAGTAGACTTTTCTTCAGAATGATGAAGACATGGAAGAGGGTCAGTAGGCATATACTTGTGAAGGAAAATGGGACATTTTACAAGGACAACCACAAATGGAACAATTTTATATCATGATCTAATGGAATGGTTAAAAATTTCTTTAGAGTGGGACACCTAAGTTTCACATGCAAAAATGTGTTTTGATCCTTGGTGGAAGTATGCAAATACTCACACTAACATTGGCTCCAGTTGGGGATGGTAGCTCCTTGGAGGTGCCAAGAACACTGTAGACCATGTGCTTATTCATTGGGCATGGAGTCAAATCTGTAAACTGAAACTAAAACTAAAACTGAAAACATATTGCAAACTTCAAGTCACACTAACAGATTAGAAAAGCCTTAGGTCCTTCACCTTGGGCTTCAAAACTTGATGAATTCTATCAACACTTGCTAAAAATAAAATAAAATCAATCTGAAAAGATACCAACCTACTATAATCTTCTATACAATTGCCAATTAGGTGAAATGATCCTTCCAGTGTAACCAATCCAGGAGATGGATACTTACCAAAGTTTTCATCTTACTTTCCTCGAGCAGGTAGAATGATGTACATGTAGGCAACTCACAATAAAAATTGAAACCAAGGCTTATGCTGACAAAAAAAAGAACATTAATCTTCTCCAATGCTTGCAAAAGACTACTAAAGGGATTTTGAAAATCCTGAAGCATTACCTTGTCTTGAGATCCAGCAACAAAAATACCAGTACTCCCTTCATTCTGATCTGAAATAACACTTGTGTTTTGATCCATATAAAGGCATAGGGAAGTATAACCTTCTCATATTTGAGTTGTGGCTGAAAATTTCTCAAGCATGGGTAACTCTGATTGTATCTCTGGCATACTGTCTCCCTCTGGTTCACATTCCTCAAATTCATAGTCTAAGTCATCCTTAAACAAGAAACATTCTTCAGAATTATCAAACACGACAACCCTATCATATTCATGAAAGAAAACAATATCTACAAGCTAATCTCCCTGCAAGGAATCATCATCATAAATTGGTTTACTCACAAAAATTTCCTGTATACTTTCATCAATCTCCTCATCAAAATTATCTTCAGATTCATCATACTTAGGAAAATCATATTGAGGAGAAACTTCATCAAATATGAACATTGAAAAAGGACATTGTCTTTCTTCATGATGATCTATAAAAATAGTTTCAGGATTGTCCTAATTTAAAAAAAAAAATTCATTTTAAAAAATGGAAGAACTTTTACCAATACTTTTTTGATTATGTGAACTCAACAAACGTGCATTAGCTTGGGTTGTAATATGACTATTTAGGAGCTGATCTATCTCATCTTTAGACAGAGGAGAAAGTACTTTTTGTCTTCTTTTGATAACACAGTAATTGTCTTATTTCTCTCCTAAAGATTCACAAGGATGTTGAATATCCTCTTTAACCTTTGGCTGATCAACTTGTTGTATTGCTGCAGGAATTGTCTCCTGTGGGAAGACTTTATGAAAGTCAAGAAAATATACATCATCTTTTTCTTCCATGCGAGAAAACACTTTCTCTTTTTAGTGATGAAAAGGATTGTCATGCAAAGCCTCCAAGATCTCTTCATCCATGAACTCATTATCATCATAAGTATCCTCTAGGTTTTGAATGAAAACCTCAAATTGATCACAACAATTATTAACCAAAGAAAAAGAAGGGTAGGACTCCTTGTATTCTTCATAAAATATTGAATGGAAAACTCTAAGAGAACAAATAATCGTAGGTGGAAAACCTTCATACTAAGATCGCTCTTTTCCTTCAAGAGAAGCCATGAACATATTTAAGAGAGAATCTTCAGGAAATTCAACCTTCAACTTGCGTGCGCATGTGAAATTTAACCAAATGTAAAGTAACATCATTCCTATCACCATCTTTGAACATAGGAAAATTCCTTTTCCAATCTAAATTAGGCATTTTATTTGGGAAACTTGGAATGTGATCCCGGCTCATGGGAGAATACCTTCTTGCAAAAATTTCCATCTTGAAAATGCTTGAAGCTACTGATCTTCATGTAGTGGAGTCACCATGAGGCGTTGGTTTTCTAGATCTTCTTCCAGTTGAGTCTTTGATCAACTTGAAATGTGTGGAGTCACCAGGTGGATGATTTAAGTCTTCATATGCATATGACCGTTTTCCACCATCAACTATCGAATCTGAACTTTGATGATCTTTCCCAGGGAAGATTTGATCTTACTTTTCTCCCCAGTATGGTCGCCAAAATGTTATCACTCAGATTGAACCTCAGGTTGAGAAAGGAAATTTGGAGGTAATCTCAAACCACGCTTAGCCAAGTAGCTATCTCTACTAGGCCAAGAGAGGGATCATCATCTTTAACCACACTTAGCCAAGTAGCTATCCCTCAGGTTGAGAAAGAAGATTTGATCTTACTTTTCTCCCTATAAGACTTTATGAAAGTCAAGAAAATATACGTCATCTTTTTCTTCCATGCGAGAAAACACTTGCTCTTTTTAGTGATGAAAAGGATTGTCATGCAAATCCTCCAAGATCTCTTCATCCATGAACTCATTATCATCATAAGTATCCTCTAGTTTTTGAATGAAAACCTCAAATTGATCACAACAATTATTAACCAAAGACAAAGAAGGGTAGGAATCCTTGTATTGTTCCTAAAATATTGAATGGAAAACTCTAAGAGAACAAATACTGGCAAGTGGCAAACCTTCATACCAAGATCTTGCTTTTCCTTCAAGAGAAGCCATGAACATAGTTAAGAGACAATCTTCAAAAAATTCAACCTTCAACTTGTGTTTATGCATGTGAAATTTTACCAGATGTAAAGCAGCATCATTCCTATCATCATCTTTAAACATAGGCAAATTCCTTTGCCAAGATACCTTAGGAATTTTATTTGGGAAACCTGGAATGTGATCCTGGCTTATGGGAGCATACCTTCTTGCAACAATTTCCATCTTGAAAATTCTTGAAGCTACTAATATTAATGCAGCGGAGTCACCATGAGGCGTTGTATTTCTGGATCTTCTGCTAGTGTAGTCTTTGATCAACTTGAAATGTCTGGAGTCGCCAGGTGGATTATTTTAGCCTTCATATGCATCTAACCGTTTTCCACCATCAAAAATCAGATATGAACTTTGATGATCTTTCCTAGGGAAGATCTGATCTTACTTTTTTGCCCAGTATGGTCGCCATAATGTTATCACTCAGATTGAACCTCAGGCTGAGAAAGGTGATTCCCAGGTAACCTCAAGACACGCTTAGCTAAGTAGCTAGCCCTACTAGTCTAGGAGAGGGATCTCTCCATATAAATTAGAGTAAATATGACTAAGGAAAGAATATATTAGGCTAGGTATAGTAGTTCAGGATTTTTGATTTTGATTATGTAGGGTTTTGCTGGATCAAGAGGAGTCATGCCGCTAGGGCAAGGAAATTAGGTCAAGATTTGTAGGGTGTTCTATGGGGCAAGATAGGAACAATGTTTATCAATTTAGGGTTTTGAAGATGATATGGTTAAGACAGGTGAGGAGATAGAAATAGCATGGTGAATTCATGGTTTCTTTATAAACTGAAGAAATTACAAATTATGAATGTTTACCCAAAATAGAGCATAGAAGTTATGGATTTTGTTCATATAACTTGAAAACATTCATTAAATAGCAATGAAATAATGGATGAAGTAAAAAAACATTCTAACATATGAGAACAAAAGAAGAATCTGAAACTAAACACAATACCACATGGATCCATAAAAATAGCTACAAATTTGATTAATGTCTATGCCAAAATTGATACAAAAATATGTCTCTTGAGATGCCAAAGCTCCAAGTGAATATAACCCATAAAAATGAGTGAGAAAATACATCATATAGACCTCAAAACCAATCTCTGTAGCCTCAAGGAGTCAAATCCATGAGATAGGGATTAGTTTCACCTACTCCCAAACAAGAAACTGAAGACTAGGAAGACCCAACAATTTGCCTCTAAAAGAGAGGAAACTAATTCATTTGAGCTCTAGATGACTTATCTAATGTATCTACCCTAGATAACAATAAAAACATGACATTTACATTTATCTTTATCTTTTATATCAGTAATTTATCATTTCCCAAGATAAAAAGTCAATCTGGAGTGAAAATCAAAAAATTGTTGAAGATAGTGAAAATGCAATTTTCCTTGCAAAAGTGCAGTGCCATGACTGGAAACATAGTCTCTATTGCAAGAAAATTTTGGAGGCCTTCTCGATGTCCAAATCAGCTCCATAATATCTCATTGGAAATATATTTGAGTATATTTTCCAAATATGCCTCTAGTTTCCAAAATGATTCTGATTTTCCTTGTCAAAAAGGGAATCTTCCAAGACCGGTAAAAGCGCAGTGCCAAGGTCAAAAAGGAGGAAAAAACATGAAAATTTGGTGGTTTCTTGCACTTTTGAGGGACAAATTTTCCTCAAAATTTTCTAAAACTTGCTGGGGTTGATTTCTTAAAAATTCTTAACATGATGGTGGTCGCCATTTGTCTATTGGAGGCTTCAAATAAAAGCGTAGCACTTAGATTTTCTGTGTGCCAAAATTGCTCAAAAACCAAAAATGCACTAAAGTGCCAAATGTGCCAAAAAATTGCCAAAATTTCTAGGGTACTTTCTGATCAATGGCTTAAGACATGAAGAGACACCTCAGCATGTATGTCTAACCTCTCCTTCTCCTTTTTTTTGTCTATCCTCCATAGTGTTTTATGTTCAAGAAAACCCTAGGGATAAGGTAGATAGGGAGTGAAAATAGGTCTAGGGAATAGGGATAGGGTTATGAAAATTAATTAGATGGGGGAAGGATTTATGGAGTTTTTGGAGGTGATAGGAGGTCAAGATATTTAGGGAGTTGAAAATGATAATTGGATTACAGGTTTGAGGTAGTGGCTGCCTAGGAATTTTAGTGACCTAAGACTTAGGTTTTATGGTAAATGGATTTAGGGAATAGGAAAAAGTAGTGTAGGTGTAGGAATGGGTTTAATAGTGATGTAGGATGGTATTTTATGGTTTATGAGCAAAAAATTGAGGATAAGGAGATGGAACTAGGGTTTTCCACTAGGCAAAATGTCAATTTTACTTGGGAACAAAAAAACTATGAATATGATGTTTAGAAATACAATGAGGCAATAAATTGGTGTTACTTACTTGAAAGAGGGTGTTACAAGTATTTTCTGAAAATTTGGGAGTATTTGGTTGAGTTTTGGTGCTTCTAGGGCTTGCTAGATATAAGCGCAGTGCCAGAAGGATAAGTGCAACGCCTTTTTGATGACCACATTGGGAGGTCTTCCCACTGTACAAATTGGACCCAGGATAGCTAGTTTGAAAGCACTTGAAGTATAGTTTCCAAATATACCTTTATTTTTCTGATTGGAATTGATTTACATTGTCAAAATTTGATTCACTCAAGACTGGTCAAAAAGTGATGAATGAGGGTGCATAAATGTAGAGTGCTGGTGCAGGCAACGTTTGGAGGCTTTTTGCAACTCAAAATTGAGCTCATGATAATTCATTGGAAATATCTCTCTGTATAGTTATCATTTGATGCATCAAGCAAGTCATTTGGACACACCAGCTATGAGAGAACTTGATTTTCCCAAGGTCACTCCAGAAGTCCAACAACTCTCTCGTGGCACCTGTATTTTTGACATTTCTCTAAAAAAATGACACCTGTGTAAAATATGAAGGAGGTTTTTCTTCCTTGACCTATGATGGAAAAAAAATCTCTCACTTTTTTCAAATTCATCTTTGTTTGGTCAAAAACATAATTTGAAGCAAAACTGGCCCTATGATTGGAAAATGACTTGATTCTTGGAATGATTTCTAAAAATGATGGAGACATGATCTTATGAGTTGGAATGGCCTCATAATTACTGATATGACCTACCTTATGGCTCCTCTGCTCAAATTTCAAATTTCCATAGCAAACCCTAGCTCAGTGGGAGAGAAAATTAGGGTTTAGTGCTTGTGAACAATGATGACTTGGGCAACCTTGGGAAAAGACAACTTCCTTTGACATTTGATGTGTTGGCATGTGGAATTATAAGTTGGAAGGCTTTGGGAGACTGAATATTTATTACATTTGAACTGACTGATGCAAGTCATGAGTTTATTATGGGTCACCTTCACACCTTCTGCTACCCTTTATTGAAAATGAGACAATGCAATGATTTGACCTAATGAAACCCTAGTGACCCCATGAGAAATGAAAGCAACTGACTCAATGAGTGACTTTGACTAAAAGTGGAATGAAAGCATACTTGTCTTCAACATGATGAAGACATGGAAGAGGGTCAACAGGCATATACTTATGAAGGAAAATGGGACACTTGACAAGGAAAACCACCAGTGGAACAATTTTATATCATGACCTAATGGAATGATTGAAAATTTCTTCAGAGTGGGACACGTAAGATGCACATGCAAAAATGTGTTTTAATCCCTAGTGGAAGTATGCAAATACTGACACTAACATTGGCTCCAGCTGGGGATGGTAGCTCCTTGGAGGTGCCAAGAACACCATAGACCATCTGCCTATTCATTGGGCATGGATTCAAATATGTAAACTGAAACTAAAACTGAAACTGAAAACATACTGCAAACTTCAACCCACACCAAAAGATCATAAAATACTTAGTGCCTTCACCTCGGGCTTCAAACCTTGATGAATTCTATCAACACTTACTGAAAATAAAATCAAACCAATATGAAATGATACCAACCTACTCTAATCTACTGTACAATTTCCAATTAGGTGAAATGATCCTTCTAGTGTAACCAATCCAGGAGATGGCTACCTCCCAAAGTTCTGCTCTTAATTTCCTCGAGCAGGAAGATTGATGTACATGTAGGCAACTCACAATAAAAATTGAAACCAAGGCTTATGCTGACAAAAAAATAACATTCATCTTCTCCAATGCTTGCAAAATACTACTGAAGGGATTTTGAAAATCCTGAAGCATTACCTTGTCTCGAGGTCCAGCAACAAAAATACCAAAACTCCCTTCATTTTGATATGAAAGAAGACTTGTTTGTTGATCCATAGAAAAGCATAGGGAAGTATAACCTTCCACTATTTGAGTGTTGGCTGAAAATTCCTCAAGCATGGGTAACTCTGATTCTATCTCTGGAATACTGTCTTGATGATCTTTCCTAGGGAAGATCTGATCTTACTTTTCTGCCCAGTATGGTCGCCATAATGTTATCACTCAGATTGAACCTCAGGGTGAGAAAGGCAATTCCGAGGTCACCTCAAGACACGCTTAGCCAAGTAGCTAGACCTACTAGGCCAGGAGAGGGCTCTCTCCATATAAATCATAGTCAATATGACTAAGGAAAGAAGATATTAGGCTAGGTATAGATGTAGCTCAGGATTTTTTATTTTGATTGTGTAGGGTTTTGCTAGATCAAGAGGAGTCATGCCGGTAGGGCAATGAAATTAGGTCAAGATTTGCAGGGTGTTCTATGGGGCAAGGTAGGAAAAATGTTTATCACTTTAGGGTTTTTATGATGAGATGGTTAAGACAGATGAAGAGCTAGAAAGAGCATGGTGAATTCATGTTTTCTTTCTAAACTGAAGAAATTACAAATTATGAATGTTTACCCAAAACAAAGCATAGAAGTTATGGATTTTTTTCATCTAACTTGAAAACATTAATTCAATAGCAATGAAATGATGGATGAAGTAACAAAACATTCTAACATATGGGAACAAAAGAAGAAACTGAAACTAAACACAATACCACATGGATCCCATAAAAATAGCTGCAAATTTGATTAATGTCCAGGCCAAAACTAATACAAAAATATGTCTCTTGAGATGCCAAAGCTCCAAGTGAATCCAACCCCCACAAATGAGTGAAAACATACATCATATAGACCTAAAAACCACTCTCCCTATCCTCAAGGAGTCGAATCCATGAGATAGGGATCAGTTTCACCTTCTCTCAAACAAGAAACTGAAGACTAGGAAGACCCAACCATTTGCCTCTAAAAGAGAGGAAACTCATTCATTTGACCTCTAGAGGACTTTATATCTAATGTATCTACCCTAGATAACAATAAAAACATGAAATTTATATTTATATTTATCTTTTACATTAGTAATTTATCATTTCCCAAGATAAAAAGTCAATCTGGAGTGAAAATCAATTTTTTTTTAAGAGGGTGAAAATGCAATTTTCTTGGCAAAAGCGCAACACCATGACTGGAAACATAGTCTCTATTGCAAGACAATTTTGGAGGCCTTCCCGCTGTACAAATGAGCTCCATGATAGCTCATTGGAAAGATCTTTGATGCTTTTTTCCAAATATGCCTCTAGTTACCAAAATTATGATTATTTTCCCTATCAAAAAAGGAATCTTCCAAGACCGGTAAAAGCACGGCGCCAAGGTAAAAAAGGAGGCAAAAACATGAAAATTTGGTGGTTTCTTGCACTTTTGAGGGACCAAATTTCCTCAAAATTTTCTAAAGCTTGCTGGGGTTGATGTCTTCATCATTCTTAACATGATGGTGGTCGCCATTTGTCCATTGGAGGCTCCAAGTAAAAGCGCATCGCCCAGATTTTCTGTGTGCCAAAATTGCTCAAAAACAAAAAATGCACTAAAGTGCCAAATGTGCCAAAAACTTGCTAAAATTTTCAGGGTACTTGATGATAAAGGGCTTGAGGCATGAAGAGACACCTCATCAGGTATGTATAACCTCTCCTCCTCCTTTTTTTTGTCTATCCTCCATAGTGTTTTATGTCCAAGAAAACCCTAGGGATAAGGTAGATAGGGAGTGAAAATAGGTCTAGGGAATATGGATAGGGTTATGAAAATTAAGTAGATGGGGGAAGGAGGGGAGTTGATTGGAGGTCAAGATATTTAGGGAGTTGAAAATGATAATTAGATTACAGGTTTGAGGTAGTGGCTGCCTAGGAATTTTAGTGACCTAGGACTTAGGTTTTATGGGAAAGGGATCTAGGGAATAGGAAAAAGTAGTTTAGGGGTAGGAATGGGTTTAGTAGTGATGTAGGATGGTATTTTAGGGTTTATGAGCAGCAAATTGAGGATAAGGAGATGAAACTAGGGTTTTCCACTAAGCGAAATGTCAATTTTACTTAGGAACAAAAACACTATGAAAATGATGTTTAGAACTGCAAGGAGGCAATAAATTGGTTTTACTTACTTGCAAGAGAGTGTTACAAGTATTTTCTGAAAATTTGGGAGTATTTGGTTGAGTTTTTGTGCTTCTAGGGCTTGTTGGACATAAGCACAATGCCAGAAGGGTAAGTGCAACACCTTTTTGATGACCACATTGGGAGGTCTTCCCGCTGT
Organism: Pinus albicaulis; assembly: GCA_034641835.2. Taxonomy (NCBI): domain Eukaryota; kingdom Viridiplantae; phylum Streptophyta; class Pinopsida; order Pinales; family Pinaceae; genus Pinus; species Pinus albicaulis. Next base: position 722,735,039 of record CM076580.1, on the reverse strand, counting down.
CCAAATTGGGCCCAAGATAGCTAGTTGGAAAGCGATTGAAGTATAGTTTCCAAATATACTTTTATTTTTATGATTGGAATTTATTTACCTTGTAAAAAGTTGATTCTCCCAAGACTGGTCAAAAAGTGATGAATGAGGGTGTAGAAATGCAGAGTGCTGGTGCGGGAAACGTTTGGAGGCCTTTCACAACTCAAAATTGATCTCATGATAGCTCATTGGAAATATCTCTCTGTACAGTTATCATTTGACTCATAAAGAAATTCATTTGGACACTCCAGCTATGAGAAAACTTGATTTTCCCAAGGTCACTCCAGAAGTCCAACAACTATCTCGTGGCACCTGTATTTTTGAAATTTATCTAAAACAATGACACCTGTGTAAAATATGAAGGATGTTTTTCTTCCTTGACCTATGATGGAAAAAAAATCTCTCACTTTTGTCAAATTCATCTTTGTTTGGTCAGAAACATAATTTGAAGCAAAACTGACCCTATGATTGGCAAATGACTTGATTCTTGGAACGATTTCTAAAAAATGATGGAGACATGATCTTATGAGTTGGAATGGCCTCATAATTACTGATATGACCAACCTTATGGCTCCTCTGCTCAAATTTCGTATTTCCATAGCAAACCCTAGCTCAGTGGGAGAGAAAATTAGGGTTTAGTGCTTGTGAACAATGATGACTTGGGCACCCTTGGGAAAAGACAACTTCCTTTGACATTTGATGTGTTGGCATGTGGAATTATGAGTTGGTATCCTTTAGGAGACTGAATACTTATTAATTTTGAAATGACTGAAGCAAATCATGAGTTTATTCTGGGTCACCTTCACACCTTCTGCTGCCTTTTATTGAAAATGAGACAATGCAATGATTTGACCTAATGAAACCCTGGTGACCCCATGAGAAATGAAAGAAGCTGGCTCAATGAGTGACTTTGACTAAAAGTGGAATGAGAGCATACTTGTCTTTAGCATGATGAAGACATGGAAGAGGGTCAACAAGAATATACTTGTGAAGGAAAATGGGACAACTAACAAGGACAACCACCAGTGGAACAATTTTATATCATTACCTAATGGAATGATTGAAAATTTCTTCAGAGTGGGACACGTAAGATGCACATGAAAAAATTTGTTTTGATCCTTGGTGGAAGTATGAAAATACTGACACTAACATTGGCTCAAGTTGGGGATGGTAGCTTCTCGGAGGTGCTAAGAACACCGTAGACCATCTGCCTATGCATTGGGCATGGATTCAAATATGTAAATTGAAACTAAAACTAAAACTGAAAACATACTGCAAACTTCAACCCACACTAACATATCATCAAATCCTTAGTGCCTTCACCTTGGGCTTCAAACATTGATGAATTATATCAACACTTGCTGAAAATAAAATCAAACCAATTGAAATGATACCAACCTACTCTAATCTGATGTACAATTTCCAATTAGGTGAAATGATCCTTCCAGTGTAACCAATCCAGGAGATGGATACCTCCCAAAGTTCTACTCTTACTTTCCTCAAGTAGGCATAATGATGTACATGTAGTTAACTCACAATAAAAATTGAAACCAAGGCTTATGCTGACAAAAAAAAACAACATTCATCTTCTCCAGTGCTTGCAAAAGACTACTGAAGGGATTTTGAAAATCCTGAAGCATTACCTTGTCTTGAGATCCAGCAACAAAAATACCAGTACTCCCTTCATTCTGATATGAAATAACACTTGTTTTTTGATCCATAGAAAGTCATAGGGAAGTATAACATTCCACTATCTGAGTGTTGTCTGAAAATTAAGCATGGGTAACTCTGATTCTATCTTTGGAATACTGTCTTCCTCTGGTTCACATTCCTCAAATTCATAGTCTAAGTCATCCTTAAACAAGAAAAATTCTTCAGGATTATCAAACATGACAACCCTATCATATTCATGAAAGAAAATAATATCTACTGGCTGATCTCCTTCCATGGAATCATCATCATAAATTGATTTACTCACAACATTTTTCTGTATAGTTTCATCAAGCTCCTCATCAAAATTATCTTCAGATTCATCATACTTAGGAAATTAGTTTGAGGAGAAAATTCATCAAATATGAACATTGAAAAAGGAGATTGTCTTTCTTCATGATGATCTATAAATCTAGTTTTAGGACTATCCTCATTTAAACTTAGATTTTCATTTTCAAAAATGGAAGAAGTTTTACCAATACTTTCTTGATTATGTGAACTCAGCAAACCTGCATTAGCTTGGGTTGTAATATGACTATTTAGGATCTGACCTATATAATATTCAGACAGAGGAGAAATTGCTTTTTCTTCTTCTTTTGATAACACAATATTTGTCTTATTTCTCTCCTAAATATTCACAAGGATGCTAGATATCTTCTTTAACCTTTGGCTGATCAACTTGTTGTACTGCTGCAGGAATTGTCTCCCATGGGAAGACTTTATGAACATCAAGACAATATACATCATCTCTTTCTTCCATGAGAGAAAATACTTGATCTTTTTGGTGATGAAAAGGATTGTCATGCAAAGCCACCAAGATATCTTCATCCATGAACTCATTATCATCATAAGAATCCTCTAGGTTTTGAATGAAAACCTCAAATTGATCACAGAAATTATTAACTAAAGACAAAGAAGGCTAGGAATCGTATTCTTCATAAAATATTGAATGGAAATAAGAGAACAAATACTGGCAGGTGGAAAACCTTCATACCAAGATCGTGCTTTTCCTTCAAGAGAAGCCATGAACATATTTAAGAGACAATCTTCAGGAAATGAAAAATTCAACTTGTGTGTATGCATGTGAAATTTAACCAGATGTAAAGTAGCATCATTCCTATCATCATCTTTAAACATAGGCAAATTCCTTTGCCAATATACCTTAGGCATTTTATTTGGGAAACCTGGAATGTGATCCCGGCTCATGGGAGCATACCTTCTCGCAACAATTTCCATCTTGAAAATGCTTGAAGCTACTAATCTTCATGTAGTGGAGTCACCATGAGGCGTTGGTTTTCTGGAACTTCTACTAGTGGAGTCTTTGATTAGCCTGAAATGTGGGGAGTCGCCAGGTGGATGATTTCAACCTTCATATGCATCTGACCATTGTCCACCATCAACAATCAGATCTGAACTTTGATGATCTTTCCCAGGGAAGATCTGATCTCACTTTTCTCCCCAGTATGGTCGCCAAAATGTTATCACTCGAATTGAACCTCAGGCTGAGAAAGGCAATTTCGAGGTAACCTCAAACCACGCTTAGCCAAGTAACTAGCCCTACTAGGCTAGGATATGGCTCTATCCATATAAATCATAGTCAAGATGACTGAGGAAAGAAGATATTAGGCTAGGTATAGTAGCTCAGGATTTTTGATTTTGATTGTGTAGGGTTTTGTTGGATCAGGAGGAGTCATGCAGCTAGGGCAAGGAAATTAGGTCAAGATTTGCAGGGTGTTCTATGGGGCAAGGTAGGAACAATGTTTAGCACTTTAGGGTTTTGATGATGAGATGGTTAAGACAGGTGAGGAGCTAGAAAGAGCATGGTGAATTCATGGTTTGTTTCTAAACTGAAGAACTTACAAATTATGAATTTTTAACCAAAACATACATAGAGGTTATGGATTCGATTCATCTAACTTGAAAACATTCATTCAATAGAAATGAAATTATGGATGAAGTAAAAAAAAATTCTAGCATATGAGAACAATAGAAGAAACTGAAACTATACACAATACCACATGGATCCCATAAAAATAGCTGCAAATTTGATTAATGTCTAGGCCAAAAATGATACAAAAATATGTCTCTTGAGATGCCAAAGCTCCAAGTGAATCCAACCCCTACAAATGACTGAGAAAATACATCATATATACCTTAAAACCACTCTCCTTAACCTCAAGGAGTCGAATCCATGAGATAGGGATCAGTTTCAGCTACTCCCAAACAAGAAACTGAAGACTAGGAAGACCCAACAATTTGCCTCTAAAAGAGAGGAAACTGATTCATTTGACCTCTAGAGAACTTATCTAATGTATCTTGACCTTTTACATCAGTAATTTCTCATTTTCCAAGATAAAAAATCAAAGTGGAGTGAAAATCAAAAAATTGCAGAAGATGGTGAAAATGCAATTTTCCTGGCAAAAGCGCATTGCCATGACAGGAAAAATAGTCTCTTTTGCAAGAAACATTTGGAAGCCTTCCCAGTGTCCAAATAAGCTCCATGGTATCTCATTGGAAATATCTTGAGTCTGGTTTCCAAATATGCCTCCAGTTTCCAAAATTATGCTCATTTTCCTTGTCAACAAGTGAATCTCCCAACACTGGTAAAAGCACAGCACCAAGGTAAAAAAGGAGGCAGAAACATGAAAATTTGGTGGTTTCTTGCACTTTTGAGGGACTAGCCTTCCTCCAAATTTTCTGAAACTTTTTGGGGTTGATGTATTCATCATTCTGAACATGATGGTGGTGGCCATTTGTCCATTTGATGCTCCAAGAAAAAGCTCATTGCCAAGGGCGCTGCGTTTTTGGCAGAATTTTTGTGTGCCAAAATTGCTCAAAAACCAAAAATGCATTGAAGTACCAAATGTGCCAAAAAATTGCCAAAATTTTTAGGGTACTTGCTGATCAAGGGCTTGAGGCATGAAGAGACACCTCAGCAAGTATGTCTAACCTCTCCTTCTCTTTTTTTTGTCTATCCTCCATAATGTTTTATGTCCAAGAAAACCCTAAGGATAAGGTAGATGGGGAAGGGGAGTGAAAATAGGTCTAGGGAATAGGGATAGGGTTATGAAATTTTAAGTATATGGGGGAAGGAGTTATGGAATTTTTGGAGATGATAGGAGGTGAAGATATTTAGGGAGTTGAAAATGATAATTGGATTACAGGTTTGAGGTGGTGGCTGCCTAGGAATTTTAGTGACCTAGGACTTAGGTTTTATGGGAAAGGGATTTAGGGACTAGGAAAAAGTATTGTAGGGGTATTAATGTGTTTAATAGTGGTTTATAATGGTATTTTAGGGTTTATGAGCAGCAAATTGAGGATAAGGAGATGAAACTAGGGTTTTCCACTAGGCAAAATGTCAATTTTACTTAGGAACAAAAACACTATGAAAATGATGTTTAGAACTGAAATGAGGCAAAAAATTGGATTTAATTACTTGCAATAGGGCGTTACAAGCCTTTTCTAAAAATGTGGGAATATTTGGTTGAGTTTTGGTGCTTATAGGGATTGCTGGACATAAGCACAGCACCAGAAGGATAAGCGCAATGACCTTTTGTAGACCACATTTGGAGGTCTTCCCAGTGTCCAAATTGGGACCAGGATAGCTCATTGGAAATATATTGAAGTATAATTTCCAAATATACGTTTATGTTTCTGGGTGGAGTTGATTTACCTTGTTAAAAGTGGATTCTCCCAAGATTGGTCAAAAGGTACTGAATGAGGGTGCAAAAATGCAGAGTGATGGTGCAAGAAACTTTTGGAGGCCTTTTGAAACTAAAAATTGAGCTCATGATAGCTCATTGGAAATATATCTATGTATAGTTATCATTTGACTCATCACGCAAGTCATTTGGACACTCCAGCTATGAGAAATTGTGATTTTCCCAAGGTCACTCCAGAAGTCCAACAACTCTCCCACAACACCTGTATTTTTGAAATTTATCTAAAACCATGACACCTGTATAAATTATGAAGGAGGTTTTTCTTCCTTGACCTATGATGGAAAAAAACCTCTCTCATTGTTTTCAAATTCATCTTTTTTTGGTTAGAAACATAGTTTGAAGCAAAACTGTCCCTATGAGTGGCAAATGACTTGATTCTTGGAATTATTTCTAAAAAATGATGGAGACATGATCTAATGAGTTGGAATGGCCTCATACTTACTGATATGACCTAAATTAGGGATGATCTACTCAAATTTCACATTTCCATAGCAAGCCCTAGCTCAGTGGCAGAGGAAATTAGGGTTTAGTGCTTGTGAACAATGATGACTTGGTAACCCTTGTGAAAAGACAACTTCCTTTGACATTTGATGTGTTAGCATGTGGAATTCTGAGTTCGAAGCCTTTTGGAGACTGAATAATTATTACATTTGAACTGACTGGAGAAAATCATGAGTTTATTTTGGGTCACCTTCACACCTTCTGCTGTCCTTTATTGAAAATGAGACAATGCAATGATTTGACCTAATGAAACCCTATTGACCCCATGAGAAATGAAAGAAACTGACTCAATCAGTGACTTTGAATAAAAGTGGAATGAGAGCAGACTTATCTTCAACTTGATGAAGACATGGAAGAGGGTCAATAGGCATATAATTGTGAAGGAAAATGGGACACTTGACAAGGACAACCACCAGTGGAACGATTTTATATCATGAACTAATGGAATGATTGAAAATTTCTTCAAAGTGGGAAAAATAAGATGCACATGAAAAAATGTGTTTTGATCCCTGGTGGAACTATGCAAATACTGACACTAATAGGTTCATCAGTGTACTTCCATTAAAATTTGAGGATCAGATCGAGTATGATGAGCCTTGGTCATTGGGAAATTGAAGCATTGTTATGACAAGTCAAATCGTAAGTCTGAGCCTAGGAGAGATTGGAAAGGGAATGAGAAGTGATATCACTCCAATAATTCTCAAAGGGTTGCTTTTATTTTTTGGTTTAAATAATATTAGATGTAACCAAAAACCTACTTTTAAGCCTTAGGATCTAGCCTTCCTAATGTTCAGAGAGGGCTCTTTCTATATGATTTATATTTGTTGATTGTATTTAATTTTAGGCTAGTTATGTAGGATTACTTGGGATTTTGATTTTGGATTTGAATTTTTTGTGAAATCACTTACTTAGAGGATAGATGTAGGTTTGTAATCCATTGGGCTAATGGAGTCAAAGTGTCAAGCAGTAGAAGCAGGATCAAGGTTCTAAAGGGAAGTATTCACGGGGCAAGATAGTTTAGTCACTTCACATCCAGATAATGAGTGAAAAGACAAAATTCAATCAAAATAGGGGAGAAATTAAGAATTTCCTAATCTGGATATCAGAAGATAAACATATAAATGATAAAAATTTCAAGACAGAGAAATTAAAAATATTATGTAATAACATTCCAGTTATATCATTTAGATTAAGTAAACATATGAGCATGTGAAAACTTCAAAAAAAACAATTTAACAAATAGAAACTACTTCACTGTAGTGGCCCAACACATGAATCCTGTAACATAATCTCTTTATTGCTTTAATCCAGTCCACTGACTTGAAATTGGTACAATCACCCTCAGGTTCCATAATAGTACAACTATAGAAGTTTTCAACAATTCATCCACCCTTAATACTTCGAAATGTGAAGTATTTATACAAAAAATCCTACAAAATATCCTAAAACAAACTTAGGAATTATTCAAGGAAAAATATTCATGCAAGAAGATAGAGACATCTATCTAACTAATGCAAGCTTTCCCTACTTTTATTGATTTGTTGTTTAATTGTTGATATTTTGCTGCTGATTTGTCTCTGATTGTTGCTCAACGAAGGCTGCAGTTGAGTGTCTCTCACGCTGGTAATCTTTATCTCTGCTTTGTAATTTCTGATTTGACTTTAACTTTGACTTTTACTGATACTCATTGACTCTTATACTCTTTCACTATCATGTTTTCACTGCAAACCGTTACTGCCCTGTTTTATCTTTACTACTCTTTTTAATGCAAACTATTTTCATAGTAAATCAATCATCTTTTCCCAAAATTCTACCTCTCGCAATTTGATCTTCATCATCCTTCTGAATATCTCATCAGCCTCTATGTATTTTTAGAATGTAGGCTTGTTGATAAATAAGTGCTTTACCTCTTGTTGTAGGTAAAAAAGGTTCTCAAAGCTTTTGCAAAGTACCTTCCCTGTTGGAATTCCCTACATGACTGAATTATTAGCTTGCTCCTTAGCCACTTCTCTCATCTTTTTATCACAATCATCCTGCTTCATTAATCTATCATGAATGACTAGTAGATTTGGAAGGCCTTTTGTCTGAGAGTGTCAAACTTCATTATGAACCTTGTGATGGCTATCTCCATGTTTTGAAATTTTTCTTCTAACTGTATCATCAAGTTTATTTTTGAAATCACTTTCCTGACTTCAAGAATTGTATCTGTCCTGTTAGCTATACCAATTTATTCCAATTCTTCTCTATTATTTGAATTACAAAACTTGATAATTTCATTAGCCTCTTCAGGTTTCTTGCCAAGTTATTCTTTTATCTTCTGAATGGATTCTCTTGCTGCTTTGACTAAATCCTTTTGTTCATAGATAACCTGTATGAATGGTCAAATATCATTGACAGATTCAATGATATTGGCCCATAGTTGTTGCTTGGCTTGTGCCATGGGTTATTTCAGTGTTAGATCATTCTCTAACTTCTTCAATTTCTCATTCAACCTGTTTGCTTTTTGTTCTTCATTCTTGTGCATAATCTGTATTAGCTTCTTCTCATTCTCCAGACTTTTCAGCTGTTCTTTAAGTCTATTAATTTCATTTGTCTGAATAGGCATGTCCTACATTGCTTTAATTAACTTATGTGCCTTGTCTATAGGCTATGCTACCGTTGTTGAAGACTCTATTGCTGAAGTTGTTGATGAGGTGACAGAAAGTGTTGTAGCCATTGGGACTATAGGAGCCAATGATTCTGCTAGTGTAGAAGGCACAATTGTTGTGACTATAGGAATTACAGTTACAGGGAATTTTTCTCTGGCCTTTTTTTCCTGGACCAACTTATCCATTTTTTTTATCTCGGCAGTCAAGTGAATAATGAGATTCATCATCTCATATTTCTCATTTTCATCCTGTAACACTTCCTTCACCCGAGGATGTTTAGTAGGAGGAAACTTAAGTTGCTTCTTTAATGCAACAATGTCTTCATTCTTCTTTTTTATCAATTTATCTGCAACTTTTACATTTGTTGGATCATATCCTACTTCAATAATCAAATATTCCAGTTATTTGATTCTGTATCCTTAGCCTGTGAGGATGCCTTTTCCAATTTGAGTTGATCTTTGATGTTTCCAAGAGTGTTTTGTAGCTTCTGTACACTCATGGCTTTATTTTTCATGGTTGAATAAAGCATTTCACCAACTTGTTTGTGAAATTCTATCTGATCAATTAGATGAATATATTCTGCTTGAACTTCATATCATGATTTTTTGTAATCAATAGATGTTTTGGGATGCTTTACTTTAGGCTGTAGGAAGGTCATTTGCATCTTCCTAGTTTTGTAGTCAAAAGCAAAAATAAATTTTCTTTGGTCACCGGGTGACTCCAGTATTATTTATATGTATCAATCTTAAAGGCTTCATTTCTCATCTTTATCTCTTTGTATTTATGCATAATGTCCATCTCCTTCTCTGTTGGTTTTTTGGATAAGAATACTTCAACACTGTGTTGTTTCTGAATCATTTGAGTGTTTGAAGTTGAAGGCTGGTGTGTTCTTTCAACAACTGCAGGTGGTACATTATCTTTCACCACTGTTTCTATATCAATTACTTCTACTGTTTCCACTTCTTCATTGATAGGATTTAATTTCGTCTTATTCATGTACATCAATTTAAATTTAGCTTCAGTGGTCGATGGTGTAGTGTATGATCCTTCTTCTCTGATTCTTTTTGAGTTTCTATCTTCTTGGGCTAGAGTTTGAAAGATTTTACTAGTATCACCATGCTTCTTTGCCTCTGTCAAGGTGTTCTCCAACGGTCATTCGTAATGGTTGGAGTATTTCTTAATGTCTAGTTTCTTCTCATGTACATAAGGAGTTAGTTTGAATTTAACTCTCAATTTACTTATTACTCCTAGAGGATCATAATACCACAGAAAACTCTTACTGGATTTAAACTCCTGCAAATACTTTTCAGCTTCTGGACCTCCATCTCTACTATTACAAATAAAAGGGCCAAATTGATTTTTTATTTTGAACTGTGTCTTCTTCTTAGCTGCTACGAAATTGATTCCATCAAAATTAAGAATCTGTCTGATATACTCAAGGGAAAATAACCTCATTTGGAGATATTTGGGCAGCTTATATGGAATAAGATTTGATTTATATACCCTTATATATGTATGGTTTTGATACAAGTACCAATATCCTCCCATATTATGCTCTGAAAATTGTAGGACCTTCTTAATTTCCTCATTGATTCTTGGCTGCATGCCATTGTTCAGCATATTGACCATAGGATGAATGAAAGAATCAATAAACTCTGTATAGGTGGACTGTGTGGAGTCTTTTATGATTAAAGGAGTCCAAAATATAACTGATTGTGGGTTACCTTCAACATCAAGATTTTATTTGAATGAAAATACAAAAACATGTGGAATATGACGGATGAATACTTGAAAACACCTTCTTCAGGAATTTTAACAAGTTCTTCATGCATATTGTTAGCAAGGTACTGGGAAAAATTAAAAATGGTAGCAGGAGGCTGACCAAGTGTGAAAGTGGATAGGAAACCTAATATTGTAGCATCAACATGTTCATCTGTAAAATATCCTAGAATGAAAGACACCATGGAGATGATATGTCTTGTTCTCTCAGAAAATATTGTAGATGAGTAAGGAGGATTTGTCTTATGAGTTTCCACAAATGAAGGCATGAAAGTTTGAAATATCTGGAACCTCTTGGGGAAATCTAGATTTAGGTATAACGGTGTAAGAGCCTCAATGGACAAAGGGGTTTCATCTGGCCTGGATTGGATGTGAAGCATTTGATTGATTGACTCAGCTGTAATAGTAAACATAATTTCCTTTTCATGGTTTATTATGTCTCTCTGGTCTAGGAAATAGCAATATTGACAGAGTCTAATCACTTCTGGGCACTGAAAAGTCTGTGGGAGAAAATTATTTGGAAAATTAGACTCCCAGATGAAAACCTCATCTACTTGATCTATGGATTTGTCATGGCTCCAGCAGTGGAGCTCAAGAATATTAAATTCAATGATTGTTTCATTAATTTTAAAATCTTTGTCAGCCAAAGGAGTATGTTCTACATCTACAACTTAGGGTTATAGAGGTTTGACATATACAATGATTTTGGAAGCCATTCTTTTCTCAAATTTCTTCAATTTATTAATATTTTGACTCAAGAAATGGGTTAAGGCTTTTTGGAGCAACTCATAAATATTATTACAGTTTGCAGACTAATTTAAGAAGCCAATTGGTCAATTATTACTCTTTGTAATAAAAAACAGTCTCAAGCCTTGGGAATCTTGTGAAAATAGGTCCAGGGTTTGTAGAAAAAAATTATTTGGGAAGCTACAGAGATTTATTTTAGGTCTGCAAAGGTTTAAACTTCTCAAACTGATCAAGCTGTACTCTCTGTGACAAAAAGCAATCTCAGGACCTCAGAATTTCTGTGAAAGGAATACAAGGGTCTGTAGAAAAGGATAGGGAATGCAATAGGTGATTTTGATCTGCTAAAACTCCTAAACTGATTCAATTACTTGAATTACTTCCTCTTGTCTTTAGGAACAAGCCTAATCACTGAAGAATACCTAGATAAAATGAATATTTTTAAGCTTGCAAAGGGTTTCTGAGGCAACGAAGGTTTTCTGAGGCTTTAGGGGTCTTTATAATACTTTGGACTGGCTCTACAACAGTTGTAGCAGCGAATGGTTGAATTCTATTTGAAATTTGGTTTAAAATGAGGTTGGAAACAATTCATTAGGTTGGCAAAGGTCCTTCTTCACAAAAGTCTTACATAAATGGTAAAAAAGGGTGTAATGGGAGGATATATGGCTTTCTTAATCAACAGTGATTAAAAAATTGAATGTGTGGGTCAATTTAAATGAAATCATTTTCACAACAGGAAGCAGAAACTGTTCAGTGGTTTTTGCACTGTCCAAAGGTGGTTGGCGGTATAATTTGGATCGATGCAATCGAATAGAAACTTGCCACATAGCCAGGAGCAGAGCACCGAAAACCACAGATATCACAAGGTCTTGTGTTTGTTAAGGATCGGGTAATTGAATGTGCGATAGGCGATAAGGGCCATCGGATTTGATCGGTTAAGATATAATGGTTGGGAGAATGCGATGGAGTCATCAGGATTGGATAGGCGTGGGCCCCGGGATATTTCATGCTATGCGGGTTATGTAATATAATTTATGATTTTTAATATGTATGGTCAGGTTTTAAGTTATGCGATAGGGTTAAATGTATAACCAATAGGGTTAGGGAAAGTGGGACTTTATAATAGGTGGGCCCATGATATTTTCACAGTGGGGGATTTAAACTATGTATTAAATTTAAAATAAAGGGTTGGGGATAATATATATAAAGGAATTAATTAAATACGGGATTTACGTGTATTTAAGGGAATTAATACATAAATTTAAATGTTAACAATGAAATATGAGCAGGATTGTAAAAAAGACACTAAGTTTCTAATGTAAAATTGATATCAGGGATGGATATTTTCATAGTGGGGCCTGATATAAAATTTAAGCATTTATACTTCGAATATTTGTATTTTTTGGGTTTTATGAGTAAAAAGGGATTTGAATAAAGGATTTTTTACTTTTCCAAAGGAAGATATGCATTTTAACTTTGTAAAAGGGGTTTTATAAGGAAACATGAGTGTCTTAAGGGGAAAGAATAAAAATGAAGGGGAAGGGGTATTTTTACAAGGGAAATGATTTTGAAGGGAAATTAGTAAATGAAATGACCAATTTTCTGCTATCCATGACTTGTGAAAACTGTTTTTGCCTACCCATTAGCTACCCTAACATTTTTTCTTCATTTACATGGGTGCATTTAAGCTTGCAGACCCTTATTCATTTTTCTTTTAGCATCAAACTATCTATGTCTATCCTTATTTCTTCCAAGGGCTCAGATTAAACTGTTGAGCTCCTTATTATTCTCTACCTAACTACTGATCTTCCAAGATGAAACATTTTGGCTAGATCTTTATTATCTATCTATCAACATAAAATTTAAAGCATGAAAGGTCAAGATTAAGCAGATTGACTTTCATGGATTGTGGCATTTTTTACAAGATGCACACAATATTATTTTGCAAAGTGAAGTAAAAAGTAGTGGCACTTGAATTTGCATCACTTTCATGATCTATTTTATCTCTTTTTTTTGTTTGGGTTTCATTTTTTATATTCTTTTTGATCATTTTCTTTCAAGTCCTTTGATTTTTATTTTAGGACTTTTACCCTCTTTACATTTTTTAATTTTTTCAATATGGGGATGGCATTTCCTGGTGAAATGTCAAGAAGTTTAAGATCAGTGGTCTTGAATTTTGACTATGCTTTTGTCTTGGAAATGATTTCTAAGCTGTGCATTATTCATAGTTATGATATTTTGTCTTTCAAAGCTTAGGGCCTTCTCTCCGGGCTTCCACTTTGCAAGAAAAACATCCAATCCAATATAAACTCTATAATGTTATGTAGAATGAGAAAAGTAAACAAAATGTACTACTATTATTCTGGAGAATAGTAATGCTTCATAATTCTACCATTGATAAGTCCACCTGGCAGATCTGATCCATCCAACTCCTTTAAAAAGAATGCATTATTACCTCTGTAACCATAAATGACATAAGGACCTTTCCATAGGAAATAAAATTTACCATGTTTACCTTTCTCTTCTCTCATGGAATCCCACTTAAGAACTTTGTTACCTATGTAAAAATCATCTTCCTTAGTATTCTTGTCAAATATATTTTTAATATTATCTTGAATAACTTGTGACTTGAGATAGACTTCCTCCCTGGTTTGCTTCAAGTGTATGGTTTGATTTATCCTTCTCTGGATATCATTGGTTTCTACCTGCAGTTCTTGGATCATCTTCATCACTGGTACTCCTAAAGAGGATGGAAAAACATCATTCATCCCATATACAAGCTGATAAGGGGATGTACCAATGGAATTCTTTGTGGTGAGTTTGTTCGCCCATAAGGCATTAACTAACCTTTTGTTCCAGGTCTTCTTATTGTCTTCCAGTAGTTTCTTGATGATATTAACAAGGCTTTTATTGGAGGATCTTGCAAGACCATGAACTTGAGGGTAATAGGAAGTGGAATGGCCAAGGGTAATGTGGTAGTTATTACATAATTCAATCATCTTTTTAGACTTGAAAGCAATTGCACTATCAGTAATGAGCTTTTGGGGGCATCCAAATCTAGACAATATATTATTTTCTAAAAATGAGATTATGACAATATCAGTGGCTTGCCTAGAAGGAATGGCTTTTATCCACTTACTGAAATAGTTTGTGGTTGCCAAAATACATTTGTGTTGGGCTAAGGATGGTAGGTGAATTTCACCAATGAAGTCAAGGCCCCATTATTGAAATGGTATTTCTGTGGAGATGGGTTTAAGGGGTAAAGGTAGTAGCTTTTTCTTCCTTTCAAATATTTGGCATTTGTGACAAGAGGTCACATACTTTTTCACATCTGCAAAAAGTGTAGGCTAGTAAAAACAAGGTCTCGAGATTTTATCTGTATTTAACTTCCAGTAAAGGTGTCCTCCACAATCACCTGCATGAAACTCTTCCATAACTTTATTAGCTTCATATTTAATTAAACAATTCAATAAAATGCCACCATGATCTTTCCAAAACAGAGCATTATCTATGATATAGAATTTCATTGCTTTTAAATTTAAAAATCTATATTTTGTTCTTGAAAATCCAAGAGGAGCTTGTAAATTTAGTAATACAAATATAATATTTGCATACCATGGTGAATCTGAAAAGGCTTCATTGATATGTGGATTCACCATCTCTTCCTGATCATCTAATTGGCCAATAAAATTTATATCTAAATCATGACAATTTGATTCAACCATAAGTTTGGCTAAACCTTGACCTTTAATGAGTCTGGTTGGCTTAATTTCTATGTCATATTCCAAAATGGTGGCAATCCATTTGCCTCTTTTACCATCAAGCCCATTCTGAGTCAGAATGTCCTTCACTACTGAATTTGCAACATAAGAAATGGTGTGTGAATAAAAGATGTATACTCTAAAGTGTTTTATAGCCTTCACTAAAGCTAGTGCCTGCTTTTCCATTATGTTATACTTCAATGTGACATCTCTAAGTGATTTTCTGAAAAAAGAAATGGGTTGCTCATAGCCCTGATCATTTTTCTGCAGTAAAACTGCAACAATAGTAAGTTCTGAAGAAAAAGAAAAAATAATGAAATCTTTTTTCAAATCAGGACGTATTAGAACTAGTGTTCTTGTAAGGGCTTGTTTGATTTATTCAAATGATTTTTTGGCCTCTATAGTCTATTTAAGTGCTTAGTATTTTTTCAACATTTTATTGAGTTCTCTAATAATTTATGCTAAGTTTGAAATGAATCTCCTGAGAAAATTAATTTTACCTACGAAAGCCTGCAATTCTTTAACATTTCTAGGATGGCTTATGTTCAAAATGGCCTCTATTCTAGTTGGGTCTATCCTAATTACTTATTTGATATAATATGCCCTAATAGTTTTCCCTCTTTAAGTCAAAAGAGAGTCTTTTTGGGATTTAAAGAAATACTAAATTTCCTGCATTTGATAAACACTTGTCTTAGATGATCTAGATGTTCATTATCAGTTTTTGAAAATACAGTTATATCATCTAGATAGATCACAAGAAAATCATGAATTTCTTTAGCAAAAGCTATATCCATAGCTCTCTGGAAAGTGGCTCCTGTATTCATTAATCCAAAATGCATTTTCAAATACATGAAAGTACCCCAAGGAGTAGTAAATTTAGTTTTTGGTTGGTCTTATGGTTGAAATAAAATCTGGTTATACCCAGAGAATCCATCAAGCAATTAAATCCTGGATGAACCTACCACCCTCTGTAAAATATGATCCATTTTGGGGAGAGAGTAGTTGTATTTTAGGGACACTTTGTTTAAATTTTGGAAATCAACACAAAGTCTGATTTCCCCTGTTTTCTTCCTAGTGGGAACTAGGTTTGAAACCCAATCAGAATATCTGATAGGTGAAATTATCTGGGCTTCATACATTCTCTTTACCTATTTTTCAATCAAAGGCATTAAAACTGGATTGATTCTTCTAAGATTCTATTTGAAAGGTTTTTTATCTTCTTTTATAGGTATGTTGTGTTGTATTATGCTAGTGTCATAAGATTTTAAGTCTTCATAACTCCATGCAAATACATCCTAAAATTCCTTAAACAGAGCTATGTATTTTAGTTTTTGTTCTTGAGGTAAGGCTTTTGAAAGTTTGATGAGTTTGGGCCTTTTTCTTGTTCCTATATTGCATTCTTCTATATCTGATCTTAATCGTTCCATCTTTGGTTTTCTTGCAATGTCATTTGAATCAAAAAGATCTTCTAATGGGGCTAATCCCTTAAGTAAAAAGTTATTTTTAAGGTTTAAAATGTCAGAATCATCATCTGCTAATTCTTCTATTTCTACCTTTTCTAGTTTATCTATTTCTACCTGAGTGAATTTAGTGGGTTCAGTAAAATCTAAATTATTTGCATCTATCTCATTGTCTATTTTATCATCTATTGTATAATCTGTGTCTATATTACAATTATGGAATTCTCCCTCGGCATTCATGAAATGATAGATTTGAGTATCATGTGAAAAATTTTGCCAATATTTTAAGTTGTCTAGTATAGTAGGCTTGTGCCTTACCTTTGTTGTATATTGATGATTTGGTTGAAAAGGTAGATTATAGGTACTAGCAAAAGTTGCTAAACTGTGTGTTTGTATGGTTTTTGTTTAGGAATTACAGCAAAGTCACATTCAAGAAATTCTTTGATCAGATCTAAAATTGTTTCTCTATATTGGCTTAATCTAGGATTATATACAGAATATTATCCTCTAATTTTTTTCACAATTAAATCAGAGTCTCCAATGATAGAAACTATTTTTCCTCATAAATTTCTAATAATATGCAGTCCTAAAATCAAAGCTTCATATTCAGCCATGTTGTTTGTACATTTGAAGTTTAATCTAAAGGCATGACCTTCAGAATGACTGTTTTCCATGTTGTGAATCCAAATTCATGCTCCTGCTCCTAATTTGTTCACTGATCCATCAAAATCTAGGTGCCACATTGATTCATGAAATATGTTCTCACTGTCTAGGTATTTCTTTTTCTTTTTTAATTCTGTGTTGTTCTCTATGCCGGTTTCAGGATTACATAGAATGAAAGAGTCCATATCAGTAGGTGTAGAATAAATAGGATAGTTTCAAGGTCTTTCTACACTACTAACCATGTACTTCATTAATGTCCCTCTGTAAATTTTTTTGGGTTGACCAAATACTGAAATAGTGGCATAAGGCGTCTAATTGTAGAGATCCATGCAGTTTTTCTCCCCATGAGTGAGACAACAAAATTCCATATTTAGGAGGGATACCAGCTACTACAATATCCATGACTGTACTTTTTCCAGTGTATTAGACTAGAGTGACACATAAATATTTGATTAAGCCTAGAAATTTCACTTTACTGGAATCAAATGAGAAAATATCTTTATAAGGTCTAGTGATGTCTAAATTCAAATTTTCCATAATGGCTTTTGGCATTAAATTATGTGAAGCTCCTGAATCTAGCATAACATTATGTAAAATCTGATCATGAATAGTCACACTAATTTAGAAAGGAGGAACTCCTCCTTCTTGGTGTTTTCCATTTACCTCAGGACCAAATATTAGTTTGGGTTGGTAATCACTCAAATTAACAGAGTCTTCTCCTTCATTTATGTCTAATGTGTCAGTGGTCTGTGATTTGTATTAATCATGCTTTACCAATTTTGTTAAAGGAATTGGTATCTTCAGTTTGGAAATTTCAGTTTGGATGTTGAATGGTGCTTGTGATTTTCCTAACTGAATTATTTCTTCTTTTGTAACTGAAGTTTTAGTATGTTTCTCTTTTTTTTCTACAGTTGGTTTTTCATTTTCTGCTTGTGTTTCCACTCTTTTACTACTTTTTATCTTCTTTTCAAGGACAATTTGAGTTGCAAGGTTAATTTGATAGTTTTGGAAGTTTCAACAACTATTTTGGAAATAGCTATTTTAGAATCAGCTGATTTTGGATCAGTAGTAGATGTTTTTGGATTTGAAATTGTTGTTTTTGCAGAAGTTGTTGTTTTAGTAGCAACATATTTTTGAGGATTAGCTGAATTTTGAACATCAGTATTTTTAATGTCAACAATTTTAGGACTGGGTGTAATTTTAGGACTAGAAATTTTATGATTAGGACTTGAATTTTTCTGATTTGAACTAGAGTTTTACTGCCTTTCCCTAGGAAGAATTTGCAGTAATTTGGTTGTAGGAGCTTATACTATTTTCTTTGTTTGAGTCTGGGTAGATTTCTCAGTAGGGGCTTCTACATTTTTCTTACTCCTAAGGTTATATTGCTTATGAACTTCATTAATGGAAAAATCATAACCTTGCTTGTAATCAAAAGACTCACCAGATTCTAACTGTAATTGTTGTAGTTCGTATAATTCTTGTTCTTCTTGTGTAAGAAAAATGGTATTATCATCATTAATTCCCATTAGATTAATCTGAGTGTCTGCATCATTTTCGTTTTGTTGAGAACTTTCCACATTGTTCTCTTGGAAAGGTGGTCTTATTGTTTGATCAGGTGCTGATTCTATAGATTTACCAGTGTTGGTGTTTTTCCTAAAATTGGGATTTCTTATTTGAGGGCCTTGTTGTTGATTATCCCATTGTGGCTTCCTTTCCATATTGTCTAATCTATCCATCATTCTTTCTAAGGTTTTTTCTAAGCTATCTATTTTTCTATCTAATGTAGATGTTTCCTCTTTTATTATCACTCTTCTTTCATTTCTCAATCAAGCTTTCTTGGCTAACAAGTTTGCTTCTACACTTACAACATTACTTTGCTTCTGCCCTAAGGTTTATGGGTTTCTCTCTCTTAGTTGGTAATCCATATCTGTATCAAATCCATCAGTGAATTTGATCAGGGCATAGTCTGGAGGAGGTTTAAGATTAGCAGGGATTGCATTGTAAATACTGGTATATCTTGTACAATAGTCCTGAACTGTTTCATTAGGTGCTCTTTTTATGTTTTCAAATTCAGAAAAAAATTGTAATGGATTTTTATTTTTCATCCATCTATTAAGAAACATCCTATGGAAAGCGGCTAAATCAACAATACTACCGGCAGGAAAACCTTTAAACCACTTCTTTACATCACCAGCTAAAGTTTGAGAAAAAAAGTCTTATTTGAACATCAACTTCATCTATTTCATGAAGTTCAAAGTAGTCTGTCATTTTGTTAACATGTTGTTGGGCAGTGTAATGACTAGTACCATAAAATTGAAAGATTTTTCTTTGGTAGTCTTGGGGCATGGCATGTAGAGGGGCTTGTAGTACCAATGGGGCATATCTGGCAGCCGTAGCTAAGATATTGGCGGAACTAGGAGGTAAGTTTGAAGTACTTGGTGATGAGGTTGAATTACTTGTAGAAGGGGTTGGTACACTAGAAGATGTGCTTGGAAAGGTGGTTGAAGTGCTTGAAAATGCAGCAGCAATGCTAGAGGATGAACTTGCAGTATTTGGGGATGGAAATAAAACTCTAGGTTGAAGAGGAAGCTTAGGAATGAAGGATTATGTGGAATGAAGTGTGGTGGAAATAATAGATGAGGTGGTACTAAACAAGGATGAACCTATAGATTTGTTGGAACAGGGTCTCCTACAAAAGCTACGAATTTGGTCCATTTTGTATATTTTTTATTATATTTAGTCTAACACAGGGGTTTTAGGGTGGGTCAAAGCCCCTAATGCATTGCAAGTGGGTCAAGGGTATACCATTAGATGCATAGGCTAAAGTATTATAAGTAATTAAACCTTTTTTGAGTTGTAAGGCAGACAATGAATTAAGATCGGTGCGAATTGCAAATTAGTAGAGTTTTTTTGGGTTTTTTGGGAAAGGACTCCTATTGGCTATGTGCGCGGAGATCCTCAGTACTTCTATGTGCGGACCCTGCTGATGTGTGCGCAGGTTGGGTTTTGGGTATTGTAAAAGGATCTGAAGGATTAATGAAAGAAGAAGGTTTTTGGACTCTATTTTATCTATTATGTTATGCACGAGTCTATGTTGAGCTCCACAAGTAACTGTGTTAAGTACTTATGATGCGTTGAAAATTGATTTGAATATGCTTGTTAGACTTTATGCAAGAATATCTGCGACAGTTGCTTTATTGTCTTGTATCTATTAATTATTGTGATTATATATGGTATTGCGCATGTGGATGCGAAGGGACTGATAGATCTGGGTTTTGTAATATGCGATCTAATATTTTTGAAGTCGAATGCAGCTCTTCCTGACTTAATTGCCCTCTCCCAGGGTCGGAAAACCTGGTTCTAGCACCCTCCCATACTGCTTCAGGTGAGAATTTGGCCTGCACAAGCAGGTCACTGCCGAAAGGGCCAGTAGTATAGGGGTTTGTTGGAAAACCTTAACCTCAGAACCTAGGTCAGGACCCCTCGAGCCAACAAATGGTTCTGTTGCCGGGATCGGGAGAATTTTGAGAGAGGGATCAGGTAATGCCAAGGCTATACTGGAAACCTGAAAGAAAAGAAATTCATGAATGGTTCGAAAACCGAAAAGAAAACCGCAGTAAGAGTTTTACCACCGAAGAGTGGAAAAATAAGTATATTTTCAGAGATATCTATGAGATCTTATTCGTAACCATTGCGATCGAGCTCTAGGAGTGGCTCACAAGGTTGGTCAAATTTTAGAAGTGTTGGAAGGATGAGCGGGTCACACAGTAGACCCCAGAATTGATCCAGCAATTAGAGAAGGCTGATAACAACATCACTCGCATAATAGACCATTGGGTTGACAATGTGCTAGGAGGATCCGTGATAGAATTTTCCATCGATCAGTTCGTCTCCTACTCTAAAGCAGAGTGAAGATCCTTCAAAGGATTTAGGGGTAAGTTTATAAAGGCTTTACCATTGTTGATTAAGATATTATTGTGCAAAAAAATTATTCTATGTAGCAACACCGAATTAATGACCTCTGATCTAGATGAGAGTACGACACGAAGTGGAAAATACTATCAGACCAACTAAGAAGGACGTAGATTTGTCTACAGCATGGTAAGAGAAGAAGCTGTGCAGAGTCCTCCAGCCACACCATTTTCAAGCCAACATAGGGGTAAGAATTCACCTACAACTCCACCACCAGAAGACGACATGGATGAGTACATGAAGTTTCCTACATTTAAGGGTGTGGGATACGAGGATATGGATCAGTTCTGGTTTGTCGTAGAATCGGTATGGAATGTACAGAACGTAGCTAATGATGCGGTGAAGAGGGCACAACTGTCCCTTGCCTTCGAAGGAAGAGCTTTGGATTGGTACATGGGATACATCAGACAGCATGCAAACTCAACCATTGAAGAGATCAAGAATGCCTTGAAACAATAGTTCAAGAAGCCTAAGTCCTATTCTCAAATAGTGGTCGATCTAAAGGATTTCAAGCAAGGGCCTTTTGAGTCTGTGTGGGAGGCCGATCAATGACTGAAGAAGGTGATCATTGCTATGTTTCTGCCTCACCTGCGCGTACCTATGGGTCACCAAAATTTTGAATCATTGGAAAAAGCCCTGGAGGTCGCTATGAAGTTAGAAGTTGCGCCCAGAGATGATATCCAACTAGGCGTTCAGCAGTCCAAGGACAACTGGAGGCGATGCACATGGAGTTCCAGAATCTACGAAAGGAGTGAGATGCAGAGGCTAGCCCTAAAAGATGGTGCATACGATGTAGGATGAACGGTCACACCAAGGATAACTGCCCTCTATTAACAGACTACATGCAAGCTGGGGGACCTAGTCCGTTTCGCCCTAGGGAAGTTGTAGGACCAAGTGGGCTGGCACTATGGTGCGATGATTTCCACATTGCAGGGCTGCGCGACACAAACCATTGTCCCCGCCTTGTTGTTTACATCCCAGAAGTAAAATAGCAATGGTGTAGGTTCTGCAGGTCGGTAGGACATGATGAAAAAAATTATCAGACGTATGATTTGATGATCGATTGAGGGAATCTCTATAGGGTGCAGTCGGATCCATCCTCACCAAGATCCCTCTCAAGTGCAGGGGGCTCCCCAGCAAGGGGCAGGGGAGGCAAAAGTGCTGGAAGCGCAGGTTGAGGATGAGGGCAACTAATATATTATAACTGTGGGGAGGTAGGGCACTTCTCCAGGGACTGTCCAAACCCTACAAGATAGTCCTGCTGGTATTGCAGGCAGCTAGACCATGCGATTGAAGACTGTCCAGTCTTTATAGCGAAGATGCAGGAAAAGCAGCCTACACCTACGCAGAATGTGCAGAGGGTTAAGGCTGAACTACAAGACAAAGATCCAAGTGTGAATGTCATAACACACAGTGGGATGGCCACCGGGGGGCCTGGGAAGAAAACTACAACCGAGCCTCTGATCCGACCAACAGTTATCAAACAAGAATGTTTGGATCTAAAAAAGGAGAAAGAAACATTTTTTGCAGCTCGCAAATACTTTGCTGAGGCAGAGGCATCTACTTCGCATATGCCTGAAGACCTTAAGGTCGATGAGGAGGTCAAACCCTTTTTACAGGCATGTATGAAGCTGCTGCGCAACCCAAAGGCTGTGGAAAATCTTTAGGAATTGATAGATAGATGCGCAACACAACCTATCCTCCCTCCGGAATTCAAGGACGTACACAAAATCTATAGATATAAGAAACACACTGGTAGGGATATGTGATTGACTGCGCAGATCGATGATTACGAGATGGATCAATTTATTTTGGACGTAGGGTTAGATGCGAATGTATTACCTAAATAGACTTGGCAAAGAATGGGGGAACCTAAGTTGGAATGGCCCACTATATATTTGTGTATGGCCAATCAACAGAAGATCATACCCTTGGGAAGACTATCGAAGATTGTGGTGGATATCGCAGGGGTTAAGGTCTAGGCTGATTTTGAAGTAATTCAGATTATCAAAGATGTGAACCCTTACCCTGTACTCCTAGGCTTGGATTGGGCGATCGATATGGGGGGAACGATTAACCTAAAGAAGAGAAGCATGTTATTCGAGAATAACGGTACAAGGGTAATAGTACCATTAGATCCTGCAGAAGGTGAACGATACAAAGAACTAGTGCGTGACGAAGAGGATGTGGATCAAATTTATAAGTTGACTACACGAGATGAAGATTGGATCAACCCCACGGTGGAGGGGGTACTCTGCTGGGAAAAGAACAGTGAATGTTTCTCCGAATTTGATGGGGAGATAGAGAATTGGCAAAAATGACTACATGATGTCTCTGCGCTGCGGTGTCTTCGAATCACGAAGAACTTCCATTGCATCTCCTCAGAGGTAAGAGATCTACCTTATTTCGATGGTTCTGGTAACGTTAGGGAATTTTTGTGAGCATTTGAAGCTGAGGTTCCCAGGGAATGAAGGTTATGGGCCCTTAACCTAGCAATGTGTGCAACCCCTACACGATGGTGGGAGACGCATAAGGAAGCGTTCCTAGAGTGGGAGGATTGTCAGTGCATGATGCTCCTACGATTTGAGACTCTGATGGAGGTATGAGTCAAGTTGTTCCTTGGCCCAGGATATCTGCATGAACACGTGTTTGCATGGATGGAGGCGTGGGGTGACCGAACTACAGAAGAGTGGGTTCACTTATTCACTCAAGCGTTGGGTTCAATCCCTACTGCCTGGTACCTAGATGAGGAGCTACATTAGCGCACCCGCCACTGGGAAACTCTAAAGAATGACTTTATAGGAACATTCAAACTGATAGGGGGTTCTGAGGAGCTTGAAAAAGGTCTGTAGGACATAGATACATTCGTGTTTGGCAAGACCGGCTCTTTTGTAGTATTTAGGACGCCGAGATGGGAAACGCAGATGCCAGATATTGTCAATTTTCGTAGCTTGGCAAGAGAGGAAGGTGAAGATGATCCGTGGTCTGTCTCTATCCCACATTCGGAAGTGGAGTGCGTCGTTGAAGGACCTTCACTAAAAGAAGTGGATGTCACTAAGCCTCTCAAGTTGTGCGAAGTAAACATTGGGACGAAAGAGAACCCTAAGTTGGCTACGATTAGGGACTACTGGGATGAGAATACAGTAGGTAAAGTGGCCGAATTACTTACAGAATATTAGGACTTGTTCCCTACAAATTTTTCTGAGGTAAAGGGGATAACGGGGGACTTAGGGGTCATGATTATCACTCTCAAACCCGATGCGCGACCCATAAAGCAACAACCTTATAGGTTTAACCCCAAGTATAAGCAGAAGGTCAAGGATGAGCTCGATAAAATTCTTGCTGCAGGTATCATCGAACCTGTTGAACAATTAGACTGGGTCAGTCCAATGGTGGTTCAGGAGAAAAAAAATAAGGAAGAGATTTAGATCTGTGTGGACCTACACAAGTTAAATGATGCCTACCATTCTCAAACGAAATCTTAGACAGTGTGGGAGGATAGGAAGCATACTCTTTCACGAATGGGTTCTTAGGATACCATCAGATAAGAATTGCACCTGAGGACCACAAAAAAACCATGTTTTCCACTGAGTGGGGATATTTTCAGTATACAATCATGCCGTTTGGACTCAAAAATTCCCTTTCTATCTTCTTGCGGGTCATTGTCGCAGTGTTCAAAGAATTCATTCACAAGTTCCTCAAGGTTTTTTCGATGATTGGACTATCTTCAGCCTGGTCAAAGCACACGTCTCAAACCTGCGCATGATGTTGGATGCCTTCCAGAAACACCAGATTTCCCTAAATATCAAGAAGTGTATCTTCTACATATCCTTCGGAATCTTGCTCAGCCACATAGTTTTTCGGCAAGGACTAATGGTAGATCCTGCCAAAATAATAGTTATCATAAATTTTCCAGTACCAACCATAGAGAAACAGCTACGCTCGATCCTTGGACACATGGGCTACTACAGAAAATTCATTCAAGGCTATGCGGTGATTACTTCCCCTATGGAAAAATTGCTCAAGAAGGATGTTTTGTTCTTTTGAAATGATGAATGTCAAAAGAGCTTCGAGCTGCTAAAAGAAAAGATGGTATCGGCACCTATTCTCATATTTCCAGATTGGGAGAAGGTATTTAATTTTCACGTCGATGTGTTGGGCATTGCCCTTGGGGTTGTCCTTAAGCAGCCAGGAGAAGCAGATATTGACCATCCAGTTGCCTTTGCAAGTAGGAAGATCTATGGGGTGAAAGCGCAAGCAATAAAGGATTGTACTGCAGATACCGCTATGCATTTCATCTTTTAACAAATCCTGACCATATTTGGATGTCTTAAGGTTCTCATGAGTGACAAAGGTATGCACTTTGTTAATGAAACAATCCAAACTTTGACCGAGGATATGTGGATCCATCATGCGAACTGCACGCCATATCACCCCCAGGCCAATGACACAGTTGAAGCTTCTAATAAAATCTTGGAGCAAGCACTGACCAAGGTATGCAATGTTGATCGCAGCGATTGGGACGTGTGCATCCCATTGGTCCTCTAGGCCTATCGAACAACCTGCATGAAGTTAAGAGGAAAAACCCCATTCAGGATTATTTATGGTAACGAAGTTGTTATGCCCATGGAGTATATTGTTCCTAGTCTATGTATCACAACATTTACAAACATGGCAGAACCGGACATCATGGAGGAGCGATTAGCGCAACTTATGGCTTTGGAGGAAGATCAGTTTATTGTGAATTTCCATCAACAAGTCCAGAAGGCCTGCGATGAAGCCTGCAATGACCGACACATTCGCCAAAAGACATTCATGGAAGGAAAATTGGTCCTTTTATACGATAGCCAGTTTGCAAATCATCCCGGGAAGTTCCGGCAGCATTGGCTTGGTCCCTACATAGTTAAGGAGATTCACCATCGAGACCAGCAAGTACACCAACAACTTGGTATGGCCGAACAAACCATCGCATAATAGAACATAGAAGTACTCTTTGCTGTCGCGCAGCAAGCATAGCTCAAAAATTTGATCCACCAGCTCTACACAGAGGTTACAGAAGAGATCCCGGCTGCAGCCACCCCCCTAGCTAAAGTGGAAGGATTGGTCACAGCATTGAAGGCTTCTAGGATGGAAATGCAGGTCATTAAGACACAGTTGGAGCAGCAAATCACTAACTTACAGGCCAAACTATAGCCCAAAACACCCCTGGAGGTATGAGCCCAGCGCGCTGCACTAGTGACCGCGGCTACAAACACCATTACAGGACATATTGCTCAAGGCGCGCAGTTACTTGAGGATGCCATGCAGCTCTGGACCAAGGTCCAGCGCGATCCAATCCTTCAGAAAATCAATCAGGACTTACGACAGAAGGAGGATGCTTTCGAGCAGATCGAGGCTACATTACCTACCTTGGTCCCTCCACAACATTTGGCGCGATTGAGGACCAACAACACCCTCCAAGATGAGATCGAGGGAATCCACCATAAGAAGCATGTTATCAGAGAACGCTTGAAGCCTTGGGCTGCTGCAGCCCTCCAACTCTCACAGGATGTTGATGGTGTTGTGAAGCAACTAAATCAGACACTGGAGAGTGTCACGGCTACGATAGAGGGACCGACATCACAGAAGCTTGTAGATATTGCGCAGAGTGTTGTTGCTTAGATTCAAGAAGTGCTGTACCCCATCGGTTGCAGCCGTCAATGCACTGCATGCGCAGGTGGAGACCCCACCACCAGAGTGACTGGGGACGAGTCACAAGATTGTGTTGGGGGACTGTTGGAACAGGGTCTCCTACAAAAGTTGCAAATAGGGTCCATTTTGTATATTTTTTATTATATTTAGTCTAACGTAGGGGTTTTGGGGTGGGTCAAATCCCCTAATGCATTGTAAGTGGGTCAAGGGTAGACCAAGAGTCCGCAAACCATGGTTTGTGGACCATTGGATGCATAGGGTAAAGTATTATAAGTAATTGAACATTTTTTGAGTTGTAAGGCAGAAAATGAACTAAGATTGGTGTGAATTGCGAATTAGTAGAGCTTTTTTGGGCTTTTGGGGAAAGGACTCCTGTTGGCTGTGTGCACGGAGATCCTTAGTCCTGCTGTGTGCGGACCCTGCTGCTGTGTGCGCAAGTTGGGTTTTGGGTATTGTAAAAGGATCTGAAGGATTACTAAAAGCAGAAGGTTGTTGGACTCTATGATATTTGTTATGTTATGCATGATTCTATGTTGAGCTCTGCAAGTAACTGTGTTAAGTACTTATGCTACGTTGACAATTGATCTGAATTTGCTTGTT
Source organism: Pinus albicaulis (assembly GCA_034641835.2). NCBI lineage: Eukaryota > Viridiplantae > Streptophyta > Pinopsida > Pinales > Pinaceae > Pinus > Pinus albicaulis. Next base: position 722,707,761 of record CM076580.1, on the reverse strand, counting down.
AGACTTTATGCAAGAATAGCTGCGATAGTTGCTTTATTGTCCTGTATTTGTTAATTATTGTGATTATACATGGTATTGCGCACATGGATGCGAAGGGACTAATAGATTTGGGTTCTGTAATATGTGATCTGATATTTGCGAAGTCAAACAGAGCTTTGCCCGACTTACCTTCCCTCTCCCAGGGTGTGAAAACCTAGTTCTAGCACCCTCCCATACTGCTTCGGGTGAGACTTTGGCCTGTGCAAGTAGGTCACTGCCGAAAGGGCCAGTAGTATAGGGGTTTCTTGGAAAACCTCAACCTCCGAACCTGGGTCAGGACCCCTCGAGCCAACAAGATTCTAAATGATTGGTATTTGAATGACTGGTAGAAGGTTTAGGGGTATAGGAATATAAAGCAATCAATTAAACTAAATGTTGAAAGTATGTTTCATCAATTTCCTTAATCAAAGTTGCAGTTAAAACATCAAGTTTATCATAAAATTCTAGGGCTTTTTCATCTGAATCTAGTGAAACGGTTTCCTTCTTACTTTCAATAAATGAAATGAAATCAGGATCTATTACATTATTATGTATATCAATTTTTTATTTTTTTTGAAACAAATATTGCTCAAAAGCTAAATCAAATTCAGTGTCTTGTAAACTTGATAATTTATTGGGAAGAGAATTTTCTTTGATCAATGAATTTTTATTACCTAAACTTTCTACTTTTTTGTTTTTATTTAAAATTCTATCAGGATTATCTACTATGATAGCAGGTTTTGGATCTAGATTAGACCTGGTATAGTAGACTCTTATAGAAGCCAGAATTTCAGTTTTTTATGAAAATTTTACCTAACAACCCTTTAAAACAATCTTAAGGTGAAAAAATAAGTAAATGTATTTATTTTAAGATTAATTTTAAACACCAAGGACTAGTTAGTTCCCTAGTATGGTCACCAAGATGTTATCACTCCAATAATTCTCAAAGGGTTGTTTTTATTTTTTGGTTTAAAGAATATTAGAGGTATCCACAAACCTAATTTTAAGCCTTAGGATCTAGCCTTCCTAATGCTCAGAGAGGGCTCTCTCTATATGATTTATCTTTGTTGATTGTATTTGATTTTAGGCTATTTATGTAGGATTACTTGGGATTTTGATTTTGGATTTGGTTTGGTGGTGAAATCACTTACTCAAATGGATAGATGTAGGTTTGTATTCCATTGGGCTAATGGAGTCAAATTTTCAAGCAGCAGAAGCACGATCAAGGTTCTAAAGGGAAGTATTCACAGGGAAAGATAGTTTAGTCACTTCAGATCCTTAGGCTGATGGTGAAAATGGTTTCAATCGGGGTAAGAGAGCAATTAAGGGTTCTCAAATCCGGATAATGAGTGAAAAGACAGAGGTCAATTGAAATAAGGGAGCAAGTAAGAATTCCCTAATCTGGATATCAGAAGAAAAACATATAAATGATAAACAATTCAAGATAGAGTGTAATTAAAAATATCCTGTAATAACATTCCAGTTATATCATTTTGAATAAGAAAACATATGAGCATGTGAAAAATTAAAAAAAAAACAATTGAACAAATAGAAAGTACTTCACTGTATTGGCCCAACACATGAATCCTGTAATATAATCTCTTTATTGATTTAATCCAGTCTGCTGACTTGAAATTGGTACAATCACCCTCAGGTTCTAGAATAGTACAACTATAGAAATGTTCAGCAATTCAACGACCCTCGCTACTTCGAAATGTGAAGTATTTATACAAAAACTCTTAAAAAATATCCTAAAACAAAATTATGAATTATTCAAGGAAAAAGAAATATCTTCATGCAAGAAGATAGAGACAACTATCTAACTAATGCAAGATGTCCCTGCTTTTATTGATTTGTTGTTTAATTGTTGATATTTTGCTGTTGATTTGTCTTTGATTGTTGCTCAATGAAGGCTGCAGTTGAGTGTCTCTCACGTTGACAATATTTATCTCTAATTTGTAATTTTTTATTTGAATTTAACTCCGAATTTTACTGATACTCTTTGAATCTGATACTCTTTTACTATCATGTTTTCATTGCAAACTGTTATTGCCCTGTTTTATATTTACTGCTCTGTTTTTACTGCAAAACATTTTGACAGTAAATCAGTCATCTTTTCCCAAAATTCTACCTCTGGCAATTTGATCTTCATCATCCATCTGAATATCTCATCAGCCTCGTATGTTTTGAGAATGTAGGCTTGTTGACAAATAAGTGCTTTACATCATGTTGCAGGTAAAAAAGGTTCTCAAAGCTTTCGTAAAGTACCTTCCCTATTGGAATTCCCTGCATGGATGAATTATTAGCTTACTCCTTAGCCACTTCTCTCATATTTTTATTATAATCATCTTGCTTCATTAATCTGTCATGAATTACTAGTGGATTTAGAAGGCCTTTTTGTCTGAGAGTGTCAAAATTCATCATGAACCTTGTGATGGAAATCTCCATGTTTTGACATTTTTCTTCTAACTGTATCATCAAGTTTCGTTTTGAAACCACTTTCCTGATTTCAAGAATTGTATCTGTCCTGTCAGATATACCAATTTCTTCCAATTCTTTTCTATTCTTTGATCTAAGAAACTTGATAATTTCATTAGTTTCTTCAGGTTTCTTGCCAAGTTCTTCTTTTATCTTCTAAATGGTTTCTCCTGCTGCTTTGAATAAATCCTTTTGTTCATAGATAACCTGTATGGATGGCAAAACATCATTGACAGATTCAATGATATTGGCCCATAGTTGTTTCTTGGCTTGTGCCATGGGTTCTTTCAGTGTTAGATCTTTCTCTAACTTCTTTGATTTCTCATTCAACCTGTTTTCTTTTTGTTCTTCATTCTTGTGCATATATGTATTAGCTTCTTCTCATCCTCCATAATTTTCAGTTGTTCTTCAAGTATGTTAATTTCATTTGTCTGAATAGACATGTCCTTCATTGCTTTAATTAACTTACTTGCCTCATCTGTAGGCTGTGCTGCTGTTGTTGAAGACACTGTTGCTAAAGTTGTTGATGACGTGACAGGAAGTGCTGTAGCCATTGGGACTGTAGGAGCCAATGATTTTGCTAGTGTATAAGGCATAGCTGTTGTGACTACAGGTATTACAGTTACAGGGACTTCTTCTCTAGCCTTTTTTTCCTAGACCAACTTGTCCATTTCATTTTCCATTTCTTTTATCTGGGCAGTCAACTAAAGAATGAGATTCATCATCTCATCTTTCTGATTTGCATCCTATAACACTTCTTTTTCCTGAGGATGTTCAGTAGGAGGAAACTTAAGTTGCTTCTTTAATGCAACAATGTCTGCATTCTTCTTTTTTATCAATTCATCTACAACTTTTACATCTATTGGATCATATCCTACTTCAATAATCAAATATTCCAGTGATTTGATTATGTTATTCTTAGCCTGTGAGGATGCCTTTAAAAATTTGAGCTGATCTTTGATGTTTCCAAGAGTGTTTTGTAGCTTATGTAAACTCATGGCTTTATTTTTCATGATTGAATAAATCATTTCACCAGCTTGTTTGTGAAATTCTATCTGATCAATTGGATGAAGATCTTCTACTTGAAATCCATATGATGAATTTTTTTAATCAACTAAAGCTTTTGGATTCTTTACTTTAGGCTGTAGGAAGGTCATCTGCATCTTCCTGGTTTTTTATTCAAAAGCAGAAATAAATTTTATTTGGACACTGGTTGAATGTTTCCAATGCTAGTTATATGTATTAGTCTTCAAGGCTTCATTTCTCATCTTTATCTCTTTGTATTTATGCATAATGTCCATCTCCTTCTCTGCTAGTTTGCTAGATGAGGATACTTCAACGCTGTGTTGTTTCTGAATTATTTGAGTGTTTGAAGTTGAAGGTTGGTGTGTTCTTTCAACAACTGCATGTGGTACGTTATCTTTTACCACTATTTCTGTACCAATTACTTCTATTTTTTCCACTTCTTTATTGAAGAGATTTAATCTAGGCTTCTTCCTTGTTACACTAAAAATTGTCACCTTGACATTCTGCTGACTGTATGAGCTCATTAACACTCATACATGCCTCCTCTGCAAGTCTTACAACCTTTACTCCTCATGTCAAGCCCTGAAACAGGAGGAAAAACCCTAAAAATATCTGAAACTTTGGGTACGCAGGTAACATGAGGCCTGCCTACGTTCCTAGCTTGGGTACGCATGTAATACACTGCTTACCTGCGTTTTAGAACGCATTTTTCCATTGCAATGCCTGCGTACCCTCCTCAAAGTAAAAAAGGTGAGAAAGTAAAGTCAAAAAAATGATTTGAGGTCAATTCTAGAAGGTTCTAGATGAGAATTTTTGGGGATGAGTACGCTTTGATAAGGTGCATGTATCCCTCACCTTAAGGAACTAATCCCTTGATGTGAGGAGTCTATCCCTTTGAAGGAGGATTCTATCCCTACAAAGGTGGAATCCTAACCTCCTCATTTGCTCTATAAAAGGAGGCATTGGGTAGCCTCAAAGGGTTAAGAAGTTTTTGGAGATTGAGATTTTGGAGATTGAGAATTGGAGTTCAAGATTTATCTGTGATTGAGCTGAAGTGCTGTTGAGATTTAGACTTCTTTCTACTGAACTTTTGAGAGGAAAGATCACATACCTCTATGTGCTCCTGGAGGAAGAGTGCAAGACTTATCAAAGTAGAGGAGATTCCTGCTTCGGACCCCGGGAAGGCCTTTCGAACATCAAGGCTAAGGTTGTAAGGTTCTTCTGTATATTTTAAGATTAATACAATCAAGTTCCGTTTTTCTCAACAAATTGTCATTCGATTGTTTATTTCAATAAGCTGTCGTTTGATCATTTATTTCATATATTCCTTGATCACTATGATAGGTATTTTTTATAATTATTTGTTATACAGGTGCTATTTAATATTTTCTTGTTTGTGATTGCAGGTCGACGAAAGACGACACTTTCTTGTGAAGAAATAACTCTTGTTGCGACGAAAGGATCATTGTTGCGATGAAAGAACTCTTGTTGCGACGGAAGGATTTTGATGCGACGAAAGCTTTGCGACCGCAAATAAGCATTTGGATCTAAGGTAGGATTGACACCTTCATAGCATTTATTTGTAAAATGAATATACTTAGAGAAAGACAAACTTAGTTGTTTGTTTGTTGCTAGATTGTCTTCTGACACTAGGGAGATCGGTCTTGTCCGCAAGACGGATTTATCCGCCAAAATTCCTGTACATCAATTTAAATTTTTTTTCAATGGTTGTTTCTGCAGTGTATGATCCTTCTTCTTTGATTATTTTTGTGTATCTGTCTTCTTGGGCTGGAGTTTTCAAGATTTGACTAGTATCACCTTGCTTCTCTGCCTTTGTCAAGGTGTTCTCCAACCATTTAGACTGGTTGGAGTATTTATCAATGTCTGGCTTGTTCTCATGTACATAAGGAGTTAGTTTTCATTTAACTCTCAATTTACTTATTACTCCTAGAGGATCTTAATACCACAGAAAACTCTTACTAAATTTAAACTCCTGCAAATACTTTTCAGCCTCTGGACCTGTATCGCTACTGTTACAAATAAAAGGGCCAGCCTGATTTTTTATTTTGAACTGTGTCTTCTTCTTAACTGCCAAGAAATTGATTCCATCAGAATTAAGAATCTGTCTGATATACTCAAGGGAAAATAACCTCATTGGGAGGTATTTTGGTAGCTTATATGGAATAAGATTTGATCCATATACCCTTATCTCTGTATGGTTTTGATACAAGTATCAATTTCCTATCTTGTTATGCTCTGAAAATTGTAGGACCTTCTTAATTTCCTCACTGATTCTTGGCTGCATGTTTTTTTTAGCATATTGACCATAGGATGAATGAAAGAATCAATAAAATCTGTATAGGTGGACTGTGTGGAGTCTTTTCTGATTAAATGAGTCGAAAATATAACTGATTGTGGGTTACCTTCAACATCAAGCTTTTTTAGGTTGATGGAAAATTTATCTGACTGAAAATACAAAAATATGTGGAATAGGACTGATGAATACTTGAAAACACCTTCTTCAGGAATTTTAACAAGTTGTTCATGCATATTGTCAACAAGGTACTGGGAAAAATTAAAAAATGGTAGCAGGAGGTTGACCAAGTGTGAAAGTGGACAGGAAGCCTAATACTGCAACATCAACATGTTCATTTGTAAAATATCCCAAAATGGAAGACATCATGGAGATGATATGTCTTGTTATCTCAGAAAATATTGCAGATGGGTAAGGAGTATTTTTCTTAGGAGTTTCCACAGATGAAGGCATGAAATTTTGAAATATCTAGAACCTCTTGAGGAAATCCAGATTCATATATAACTGTGTAAGAGCCTCAATGGACAAAGGGGTTTCATCTGACCTAGATTGGATCTGAAGCATTTGATTAATTGAATCAGCTGTAATAGTAAACCGAATTTCATTTTCAGGGTTTATTATGGCTCTCTGGTCTAGGAAATAACAATATTAACAGAGTCTAATCTCTTATGGGCACTGAAAAGATTGTGGGAGAACATACTTTCGAAAATTAGACTACTAGATGGAAAACCTCATCTGCTTGATCTATGGATTTGTCATGGCTCTAGCAGTGGACCTCAAGAATATTAAATTCAGTGACGGTGTCATTAATTTTAAAATCTTTGTCAGCCAAGGGAATATGTTCTACATCTAAAACTGGGGGTTGTAGAGGATTGACATATACAATGCTTTTGGAAGGAATTATTTTGTTAAATTTCTTCAATTGATAAATATTTTGACTCAAGAAATGGGTTCAGGCCTTTGGGAGCACCTCAGAAAGATTATTATAGTTTGCAGATTGATTTAAGAAGCCAATTGGTCAATTATTACTCTTTGTAATAAAAAACAGTCTCAATCCTTGGGAATCCTGTGAAAATATGTTGAGGGTTTGCAAAAAAAACCATTTGGGAAGCTACAGGAATTTCTTTTAGGTCTAAAAAGGTTTAAACTACTCAAATTGATCAAACTATACTCTCTGTAACAAAAATAAATCTCAGGACCTCGGAATTTCTGTGAAAGGAAGACCAGGGTCTGTAGAAAAGGATAGGGAAGGAAATAGGCACTTTTGGTCTACTAAAACTCCTAAATTGATTCAATTACCTGAATTAATTCCTCTTATCTTTAGGAACAAGCCTAATCACTAGAGAATACCTGGATAAAATGAATATTTTTAAGCTTGCAGAGGGTTTCTGAGGAATCGGAGGTTCTCTAAGGCTTCAGGGGTCTTTATTTTGGACTGGATATGCAATAGTTGTAGCAACGAATGGTTGAATTCTATTTGAAATTTGGTTTAAAATGAGGTTGGTGGCAATTCTTTAGTGTAATGTTCCTTTTTCAGGATTGCTCATAAATCATGCACTGACAAATGCATTTTTAGGAAAATATGCAATGGAACAGGAAAATGACTCTTGGATCCTTTATATCAGTCAATAAACAAACTAAATCCAAGATTGCAGCAGAAACAAATAAGACTAGGTGGGTTAAACAGATCTCCCACACCTAGTTATCTTCAAGAGAAGGCCCAATGAGGGGCTACAGCAAATTGAAATTCTCTAATGGAAGTGAAGAGAGCTATCAATGCACAAAAGGTTCTGATATACACTCAGCAACTTATTCCAAGTTAAGAAGCAACTTAGATCTAAATTTAGGATCCAAAAAGTGGGGAAAAGCAGTGATTTCGACCCTAAAATAGATGTATTCATAAATCTGCATAAAAATAAGGGAAATTACGGGATTTTATTTCATATTAGGTCATGAGGGACCTATGCTCCAAATTTCATCTCAAACAAAGCATTCTAGCTATGTTAGACAGTTCCTCCATCCTCATATATGCCTAAAAACGCTGATTTGCCATGACTTTGAGTATGCAGAAAATGGCTGAAGCATGCAGAGCGTAATTTATGAATACATTAGACAAAATATGTCTGAAAAATCATATCTGAAGTTTATTATCACTGAGCATGAATAAAAATGGAGATTCAGCTCCTTTTATACATCAAAAGATCACCCGGCAAGGGGATTTCATGAAAGAACAAAATAAAAGTTTCAGACCTGCAGAATATGGATCTGGAAAATGTAGAATCACTGAAACTCTGATTACATGAGCTGAAATGTACAAAATTATATAATATTCTGAAGTACAAACTTTCCAGAAGAAGGGATGGCCCTTCCTCAAGGAAATGAGGACCAAACTAGGGTAGAAACCCTACTGCAGCAATGCACTGGAAAATAACACAGTTTTTGAAGTATACTACGCAGTTGATGTTGGAAGGTCCTTTGGCCTGATGCCAAGATCTGAAACTTAAGCTCAATTCTTCCTCTCTAATTATCCATAGAAAGGAATGTTCCCTTTTCAGCAAAACTAGATCTGGAAGTGGTGTTGAAAACCCCTCACTGCAACACCCAGCAACACAGTATTATTCTGCTGCAGAAATAACGTTGTCTTGATGGAGGAAGCTTAGACTCAAGCCTAGATGTGAGGAATTTCATAACATACTCCTTCAAGAGCTCCTCAATTAAGGAGGAGGAATTCCTAAACATGAAATTCCTCTCTCTAGCTAAACAGCCAAGAGAGTTTGAGTTTCCCAAGCAATCTCAAAATCGAATTATATTCAACAGACTTTTCTTGTGGCCTTCCTCTTTATTTTATAAAATTAGGGTTTTGAAAACCGTAAAACACCTCCAATTAGTTAACCCTTTTCACATGAAGGATCTCCATCTAAAACTGTGCTGATCAATAAGGAGGTTCAATGCATCTAGACACTGCTGAGATTTGGTCCTATTGACCTAGTCAACCTTCTCCATTCCTTTTCACACATAAGTGTATTTTATTGAAATGGCCCAGATTTGTCCATGTTCACATAGGGAATTGATTTATTTTGTTTATTAGGAGTTCTAGAGTCCCTTCTTTACACTTTTATTCATGAGTTAAGAAAATTGAAAATAAAATGCAATATTCCCATTAGCTGCAAAATGTGGGAACATTAAAGTCTCCCCCTGCAAAATGTTGCTTGCCCTCAAGCAACTCTTATTGTATATGAAAATCATCTACTCCCCTCCAAATGGCATCCACATAAGGAAGGCTTCCTCCATTTTCTGCAATAGGTTATTTATGTTTGGTTCCAAAGTTGTCTTCCACAAGTGCATGAGATCACCTCCAACTGTAAGGTTAGATATCCTCTTCTTATCATGAAGTACAAGGTGACAATTACATGATGTCCAACACCATCATAAACACATGAGAGACATAAAATAAGGTAGCTTATTCCATAAAGGAAAAGCTTCATCATGCAAAAACATTCCTCTATCCATGTTTTATGAACTTGATTTAGCATTTTTATGCTTTCATCCTTAGCCTTGTTGGCCTTGTTGGATCCAAACTCCATCATTCCAGCGCTATGCAAAAGAATAAGTGAAGGAGAAACATGGGTGGACAAAGATGTCAAACCATATTCCCCTAATAATAACCACTGGAGCAAGGCCCTTTGCTGCCATCCTCCATCTCCTCCATGTAAGATGGGCAAGCCAAGCTTTCCAAAAGATGATGTACATGCCTCTCTTTGCTGCAATTTATCTTTGATACATAAGGCATGAATCAGAAAATGATGAGCTATGGGGTGGTCACCATACTCATTTAAAAGCAACCAAAGAAAAAAGAGATCTTGCTGACTCCTTTCCTCCTCATGTGCATCATGAAACCAAACCATACTAATGGACATATGATATGTCACATCAGCCCAATACAAAGTATCATCATCAATGCACATCATTAGATCAAGATGCTAAATTTTACACAATGCAAAACACATGGACATAGGAGATGTCATGTGGTGGCCATACTCTCTAAAGTGAATTGAAATGGTACATGCCTTCTCTTGCTGCAACATAGCATTGAAATCCAAGGCATGATTCAGAAAATGATGAGATATTGGGGAGCAACCATACTCACCCAAGAGCAGTCATAGCAACAAGGACTTATGCAGCCTTCTTGCCTTATCAATATGTGGATCATGGAGAAAAAAAAACACAATGATGGACATGTGAAATGTCTCATCAACATAGTACAAGCAAGCTCCCTCATACCACATCATGTGGGAGTCATTCCTCCTCCCAAGCAAAATTTCATGCATGAAACATCCCTCCAACAGAAATACATGTGGATAAATAAGACATATTTCAAACATGTGTGAATACATGGACATGAGATTTAACATGCGATGTCCAAACTCTCCTTTTAACAACCACATCAACCATGCTTCCTTTTCATATATTCTATTAATGATGCATAAAGCATGAGATGAGAGAATGAGAATCTTTGGGTAGTGATCATGCTTACCCCAAAGCAACCAGCGTTTCCATGCCTCCTTATTCATTTCATGACCATTCTTCAAGGCATGGATCAGAAAAATAGGTGCCTTTAGAGAGTGAAAGGAGTCTCCCAAGGGAAACCAGCATAACCAAGCTTGCTAGTCCATGTATGTTTGCAAGTGATCATGTGATCTCTTGCTCATAATCCTCATCCAATCACTCCAATATGGAAGATGAGTGATGTGCTACATAATCATGGCATCCTCCCTTTATATAATACCATCTCCTTTGAACCAATGAAGAACCTTGCATTTGATGAAATATTGAAATGCATCTCTATTGAGATCTCTTAGAGAGACCTTTCCTCCATCTATGGCCTTCCAAAACCAGTGAGGCTTTGAATCTGCAATAAGTAGAAGTCTCTCTTTGAGCTTTAGCATGCTCATTGGGAGAGTGTCATCTAGAGGGGAGAAAATGCTTCTCATATCAAGATGTCTACTCTTCAGCTTCTTCTTCTCCATTGCCCCAAGGTTGAAGCTACCTCTAGAGTGCTCCAAGAGAGATGAAGCCTCTTTGTCACAGTTATTAAGTGACAGCATTATAGATCTGAAAAGTGGTGCATGTACTGTCTCAAAGCAAGTTTCATTACTGATCTCACAATCATCCATTGAACATAGGATAGTACTAATCCCCTTTCTTGAGACCCTACATATCAACCCAAGAGATTGAATGCAACTCAACAATGATGCATAGGGATAGTTTCCAGTCTCATCCTTGATTAGATCAAGGGTCCTCTGTGTTGTGACATGTCTTTGCTAAAAATCAGCATTTTGATTTAATCCTTGGCTATGCATTAATATTGAAACAATATGTGCTGAATTTCATGCATACCTTGGATCAACTGATATGTGGGAAACTCTTGACAGAATACAAGAGTTCCTCCACCCGGATCAATGATGCCTCCAACTGCTGGCAAGAATGATGGCCTCCTTTCTTCAAGCATACCAACGCTAGTATCTTCCTTCTCCTCCTCATGCATCTCTTGATTCATGCATGGGACCCCATATGTTAAGAACTTAAGACTACCTTGCAAAGATGCAAGTGCCTCCCCTCTAGATGCAAGCTCCTTAGCAGCAGGTGGTGAAAATAGAGATCTCTTGCCCAAAGTGACAAGATTGACATTCTCCTTTGTTTCCTTGGGAGATGTCTCTTTGTAGCTCATATTTTTCCTCTCCTCCACAAACTCCTTGAGATTTTCTTCAATACTCTTCAATGTTTGAAAAAGAAGCAATGAGATATCTTCTTCAGTCATTCTCCCTGCCTTGTGATGACAGGAAGTGTATAGTTCTTCCTCTTCATCTTGAAACCCTTTCAGAGTTTCTTTGCATCTCTCTTCTTCATTGCTATAACTCTTACCTTCTTCAAAGAAAGTGGGCATAGGGGATCTATGAGGAGATCTAGGATTCTCCGGTCTTCTATTTTGTTGATAGGAAGTGTTGGGGCTTCCGTCTTCTTCTTGAAACCTCATGCAGGTCTCACTGCAACTTGCTTCTTCTTTCTCTCTTCTGATTTACCTCTTTGGAGAGGCTCTTCTTAGATCTAAACACTGATGAGAGTAAACTCATCCTCTCCATAATTCTGGTCTCTGCTTCTTCTCTTCTCTGATACTGCTGTAAAGTTCCCTCTTCAGGAGTATCAAGATTATATTCTAGAGATTGACTGCAGGGGCATTTACTGCATATGTCACCTATGAGAAAAGGATGAGATCCACAGGCTACCTGGACATCTACAGACTCTGTCTATAGAGCTTGAAATATTCCTGCTTCAAGGATTCAACACTTTGGCTTTAAGCCACAGGCTGAGCCAAAGATCATGCTCTGATACCACTGTAATGTTCCTTTTTCAGGATTGCTCATAAATCATGCACTGACAAATGCATTTTCAGGAAAATATGCAATGGAACAGTAAAATGACTCTTGGATCCTTTATATCAGTCAATAAAAAAACTAAATCCAATATTTCAATAGAAACAAACAAGACTAGGTGGGATAAACAGATCTCCCACACCTAGTTATCTTCAAGAGAAGGCCCAATGAGGGGTTACAGCAAAGTGAAATGCTCTAATGGAAGTTCATAGAGCTATCAATGCATAAAAATTTTTGATATACACTCATCAACTGAATCCAAGTACAACAGAAACTTAGATCTGAATTTAGGATCCAAAAAGTGGGGAAAAGAAATGATTTCAACCCTAAAATAGATATATTCAGAAATATTCGTAAAATTAAGGGAAATTCTGGGAGGTTATTTCAGATTATGTCATGAGGGATATATGCTCTAAATTTCATCTCAAACTAATCATTCTAGCTATGTTAAACAGTTCCTCCATCCTCGGATATGCTTAAAAATGTTGATTTCCCATGACTTTGAGTATGCAGAAAATGGCTGAAGCATGCAGAGCGTAATTTCTGAATACATTAGACAAAATATGTTTGAAACATCATATATGAAGTTTATTATCACTGATCATGAAGAAAAATGGAGATTAAGCTCCTTTTATACATCAAAAGATCACTCGGCAAGGGGATTTCATGAAAGAACAAAATACAAGTATCAGATCTGCAGAATATGGATATTGAAAATGTAGAATCACTGAAAATCTGATTACATGAGCTGAAATGTAAAAAATTACAGAATATGCTGAAGTACAAACTTTCCAGAAGAAGGGATGGCCCTTCCTCAAGGAAATGAGAACCAAAGTAGGGTAGAAACCCTACTGCAGCAATGCACTGGAAAATAACGCAGTTTCTGAAGTATACTATGTAGTTGATGTTGGAAGGTCCTTTGGCCTGATGCCAAGATATGAAACTTAAGCTCAATGCTTCCTCTCTAATATTCCAGAGAAAGAAATTCTCCCTTTTCTGCAAAACTAGATCTGGAAGTGGTGTTGAAAACCACTCACTGCAACACCCAGCAACACAGTATTATTATGCTGCAGAAATAGCTCTGTCTTGATGGAGGAAGCTTGGCCTCAAGCCTAGATGTGAGGGATTTCAGAACATACTCCTTCAAGAGCTCCTCAATGAAGGAGGATGAATTCCTAAACATGAAATTCCTCTCTCTAGCTAAACAACCAAGAGATTTTGAGTTGCCCAAGAAATCTCAAAATCAAATTAACTTCAACAACCTTTTCTTGTGGCCTTCCTCTTTCTTTTATAAAATTAGGGTTTGGAAAACCCTAAACCACCTCCAATGATTTAACCCTTTTCACATGAAGGGTCTCCATCTAAAACTGTGCTGATCAATAGGGAGGTTCAATGCATCTAGACACTGCTGAGATTTGGTCCTGTTGACCTAGTCAACCTTCTCCATTCCTTTTCACACCTGAGTGTATTTTATTGAAATGGCCCAGATTTTTCCATGTTCACATTGGACATTGATTTATTTTGTTGATTAGGAGTTCTAGAGTCCCTCCTTTACACTTTTATTCAGGAGTTAAGAAAATTGAAAATAAAATGAAATATTCCCATTAGCTGCAAAATGTGGGAACATTACATTTAGTTGGAAAAACTCCTTCTACGCAAAAGTGTTACAGAAATGGTAAAAAATGGTGTAATGGGCGGCTATATGGCTTCTTTAATCAACAATGATTAAAAAATTGAATGCGTGGGTCAATTTAAACGAAAGCAGATTCACAACGGGCAGTAGAAACTGTTTAGTGGTTTTCACATTGGCCAAAGGTGGTTGGCGGTATAATTTGGATCGATGAAATCAATTAGAAACTTTCCACGTAGACAAGAGAAAAGCTCCAAAAACCACAGATATTGCAAGGTCTTGGGCTTATTAAGGATTTGGCAATGGAATGTGCGATAGGCGATAAGGGCCATCAAATCTGATCGGTTAAGATCCGACGATTGGGAGGATGTGATGGAGTCGTTGGGATTGGATAGGCGTGGGGCCTGAGATATTTCATGCTATGTGGGTTATGTAATATAAGTTATGATTTTTAATATGTGTGGTTGGGTTTTAAATTATGCGATAGGGTTAAATGTATAACCAATAGGGTTAGGCAAAGTGGGACTTTATAATAGGTGGGACCTAGGATTTCACAGTGAGGGATTTAAACTATGTATTAAATTTAAAATAAAGGGCCGGGGATAATATATATAAAGGAACTAATTAAATACGGGATTTACGTGTATTTAAGGGAATTAATACATAAATTTAAATGTTAATAATGAAATATGAGCGGGATTGTAAAAAATACACTAAGTTTCTAATGTAAAATTGATATCCGGGATGGATATTTTCACAGTGGGTCCCGACATAAAATTTAAGCATTTATACTTAGGATATTTGTATTTTTGGGGTTTTATGAGTAAAAGGGATTTTAATAAAGGATTTTTTACTTTTCCAAAGAAAAATATGCATTTTAACTTAGGAAAAGGGGTTTTGTAAGGAAAAATGAGTGTCTTAAGGGGAAATAATAAATATGAAGGGGAAGGAGTATTTTTACAAGGGAAATTATTAAGGGAAATTAGTAAATGAAATGACCAATTTTCTACTATCCATGCCTTGTGAAAACTGCTTATGCCTACCCATAAGCTACCTTAACAGTTTTTCTTCATTTACATTGGTGCATTTAAGCTTGCAGACCCTTATTCATTTTTCTTTTAACATCAAACTATTGAATTCTATCCTTATTTGTTCCAAAGGCTCAAATTAAAATGTTGAGCTCCTTATTATTCTCTACCTAACTACTGATCTTCCAAGATTAAATAGTTTGTCTAGATCTTTATTCTTTATCTATCAGCATAAAATTTAAAGCATGAAAGGTCAAGATTAAGAAGTTTGACTTTCATGGATTGTGGCATTTTTTACAAGCTACACACAATATTATTTTGCAAAGTGAAGTAAAAAGTAGTGGAATTTGAATTTGCATCACTTTCATGATCTATTTTATCTCTTTTTTTGTTTGGGGTTCATTTTTTAATATTCTTTTTGATCTTTTTCTTTCAATTCCTTTGATTTTTCTTGTACGAATTTTACCCTCTTTACATTTTTTAATTTTTTCAATATGGGAATACAACTTTGCAGAAATAAAAGTATGTTCATATTAAAAGACTAATCAAAGTCAATTCAAAATTATGAATCCTATTATTATAGGACCTTAACAACAAGGATAAAGGAAAATGGCCTCAAAAGAGGGGAAGACCTCAGGATGCAGGTGAGAAAGAAAATGTGGCACCTTCAAAGAAGTTTAGTGTAGTTGAGAAGGGACATGGATCTCATCCTAGAGAGAAACATAATAAAGGTAGTGAAAGAGAGACATTGCAGTGTTTGATCCGTGGAAAAGATCATCGTAAGAAGGATTTCCGATTATACTAGGGTGGGATGACTAAGATATACAATGCTCATGAGGTATAGACAATTGGGGATATTGGTCATATCATTCCTCGGATCTATGCAACACTTGATAATAGGCAGGTGGATCATCATGCATGCATTATTGATATGGAAGGTAAGATCGATGATGGATTTTTTTTTTCATTTTGATTGATCCTGGATCTGATTATAGTTATGCTAGTCCTGACCTGGTAGATAAGTGAAGCTCGAATAAATAAGTGCATGCAAAGTCTTGGTTGGTGTAGTGGGCTATAGGGAAAAATAAAAGAGTTCACCATTGGGTGAGAGCTAGTGCATTTGAGTTGAATGACATACCTACATCAACACATCTAATTGTGCTTCCATTGGGTTCATATGGTATGATTTTGGGTATGGAATGGTTGTTCACTCATAGGACCAAGGTATACTGCTATGAGAAGGCTATTGAGTGAATGGATGATGATGGAGAGAAGAGAATATTGCAGGGAAAGGAGAGGCCTACATTAGTGAGAATGGTTACAACCATGCAAGCTAAGCACAGTTGTAAGAAAGGGTGTGTATTTTTTTTGTGAATGTTTCCAATGTCAAGGGAAATGATGTTGAGGATGATGAAGTATTGAAGAGGTATCTTATTTTATAACAATTTTAATATTTTTTTCCTACATATATTTTAGAGTTACCGCCACATAGGGAAGTGTATTTCTCTATTGAGTTGGTACCAGGAATAACACCAACATCAAAGGCACCTTACAGGATGAGCACTTTGGAATTAGTGGAATTGAAGTTGCAACTTAAGGAGATGTTTGATAAAGGATACATAAGGCCAAGTTTGTTGTCTTGGGGTGCATCAGTATTTTTTGTAAAGAAGAAGGATGGTACTCTCATATTGTGCATTGATTATAGGAAGTTGAACAAGGTGACTATCAAGAACGAGTATTCTTTGTCACAGATTGATGAATTATTTGATTAGTTGAAGGGAGAAACAATGTTCTCAAATATTGACTCTAGATTAGGATATGATTAGTTGAGCATCAAAGAAAAATATATTTACAAGACTACATTCTTTACTAGGTATGGGCATTATGAGTTTGTGGTTGTTCCTTTTGATCTTAATAATGCTCCAACCACTTTCATGTGTTTGATGAACAATGTCTTGTGTCCTTATCTGGACAATTTTGTGATATTGTTCATTGATGATATATTGATATATATTCTAAGAATGACTACGTAGAGCACCGGGCAACAATATTGATATTGTTGAGAGAGCATTAGTTGTATGCCAAGATCAGTAAGTGCAGTTTCTTTCAGACTAAAGTTCATTACTTGGGATATATTATTTCCAAGGAATACATAACAATGGAACCATACAATATTAAATATATCATGGAATGGCTAGCTCCTAGGAATGTGGATAAGGTCAGATGATTCATGGGACAAGAAGGTTATTACAGGAGGTTCATAAATAACCTATCAATAATTTCCTATCGTATTACATATTTGTAGAGGAAAGGAAAGAAGTTTGAATGGGCTGAGGAGTGTGCAACTATTTTTGAGAAGTTGAAGCATTTTCTCACAAATGCCCTAGTATTGAAGATTACATATCTTCATAAAGAGTTCTTAGTATGTGTAGATTCTTGAAAGAAAGAACTTGGTAGAGTCTTGATGCAAGAAGGACATGCGGCATGCTATGAGTCAAGGAAGTTGAATGGGCACAAAAAAAACAATGTGACTCATGATCTCAAGTTGGAAACTATCATTCATGCCTTGAAGATGTGGAGACATTATATTCTTGGCAGGAGTTTTATTCTTATGAGCGATCATAGTGGACCGAGGTACTTATTTAATCAACCTAATTTGAATTCCAGGCAAGCTAGATGGTTGGATACCCTCAATAATTTTGACTTTGAGATCAAATACATTAAGGGAAAGGAGTACCAGGTTGTAGATGCTCTTAGTAGAAGACTGCAGGTGAATAATATTTCAATTGTGAGCTCTTATGAGATATATTTGTAGGAGTGGAACTTACAGGTAGGGTAGCATGATGACAGGTACTAGCAATTGAAGCACAAGTTGTAACAAAAGGGTGAAGGTGATAGGGGTGAGGAGTATCACCTTACGATAGATGGCCTAGTCAAATTCAAAAACAAGATTTATATGTTGGACCAAAACGAGATCAATAATATTATAATAAGGGATTTGTTTCATGTCAAGTTGTATTCAAGCCACTCGGGATATCAGAATACATTGACAACATTTAAGAAGTTCTATCATTGGTCAAAATTGAAGAAAGAGGTTTTTGAGTTTGTTTCTAGATGTATTGATTGTCATCAAGTAAAATCAAAGTGTAAGCATCTCGCTAATTTATTGTTGCCTATTCTGATTCCAAAGTGGAAATGGGAGTTCATTTCCATGGACTTCATTACAATTTTTCCAATGACCTCGAAGCAACATGGTTCCATCATGGTTATGGTTGAAAGGTTGAGTAAGGTAGCTCACTTCATTGAAGTTAAGTCTATGAATTCATCTAGTGAGGTAGCTTATATCTTCATTAGATATATAGTGACCATTCATGGTGTTCCCAAGAAGATCATATCAGACAAAGATGCCAAGTTCACTTCTAGGTTTTGGAAGGACTTGCTTGCAAGTTTGGGGATAGAGTTAGCTTTCAGTACAACTTATCATTCAAAAATAGATGGACAAACAGAGAGGGTTAATAAGATTCTTGAGACATGTTGAGGGTGTATGTCATGCATAAGTAACGAAAGTGGGAGGAGTATCTTCCACTGGTAGATTTTTCAAATGGTTATCATGAATCCTTGAGGATGAGTCCATTTGAGGCTGTTTATGCGTAGAGTTATAATACTCATATCAACTGGAGTGATCTAGTGAACAAGGTGTTTATCGGACATGATATGTTGGCTGAGATGGAACAAGAAATGCAAGTTATCAAAAGTAATTTGAAGGAAACAAAAGACATGAAGAATATTTATGTGGATTAACACAAAGCATTCAAGGAGTTTCTAGTTGGGGAGCATGTGTACTTGCGCATCAGTCCTAAGAGTAGCCCCTCGAGGATTGGATCATGTGTCGAGTTGGCACCCGGTATTGTGGGCCTTCTGAGATTCTTGAGAGGATTGGACCAGTGGCCTACAGACTTGCACTATCACCAACAATGAAATTCCATGATGTTTTCCATGTTTCATTACTTAAGAGATATGTGCAGGATGTTGATCATGTGATTGATTGGTCTGTATTGCAGGTGGAACTAGAGGGAGAGTTTCAACCACAACCTCAATGCATATCAAAACAGAAACAACTCATGCTTCAGAACCGAGTAATAGAGAAATTTAAAGTGTAATGGAAGAACTTTGGGCCCGATGAAGCTACATGGGAGATGGTTGATCAGATGTGGGATTTATATCCTTCATTATTTTTTGGTTTAAGAAAGTGAGTTTTTGGTGTGTATATATATATATGTTGTTGTAAATATCGTAATGAGTTGTGTTATAAAGATCCAATAAGTGGTATGTTTGTTTTTCTTTTAGTAGGATGTCATTGTAAATATGAAATCGAGATATACTATAAATACCCATATGTAGTATGTTTTATTTTCAGCGGTTCATTATTCATAAGTGTCATAGAACATTGAGGATGGTGTTCCCTAAGGGGGGGGGGAGTTTTGTAACAGCCCCTTGTTAAAGTTTCATGTAATAAAGGATAATAAAGGAAAAATAAAACCAAGGTCATGGGACACGTATTCCAAGTTGATTTTTGGGAAAACACTTTAATGGGAATTATTTGCAGTTTATTAATCGTTATGGAAATTGGAAAAGGCAAAGAGGAAATAAATGACATTTAATTATGAGAAATAAAGGAAAATAGGAGAAAAGGAAGGTGAAGAGACACAAATTTTCATGCTAAGGGAAATTAGAGGAAACATGAAGGAAAATGAAGAAAAAGGGAGACATCAATAATAAAAAGGCATTAGAGGATCAATTCACATATTTTGTCAATTCATTTCGGCTCTCTCCTTTCATTCTCTATCTCATACACTCATGCATGCTTAGAGTATTCTTCGATCATTTTGGCATTCACTTGGACTTGGAGAAATGAAGTTAAAGGAAAGAAAGGGAGCGCAAGGAGAAGTTTGGATCAAGAGTTTCAATAGGAGCATTTTGCAGGTAATAGGTTGCATGTGTGATTTCCTAGCTGAGGTGTGAATGCATGGTACATGAATTTTTTTATTTGGTTCATTTGATGTCATTGACATGGGTTTTGTTTGGTTTGAAAATGGTCTCAACCTTGCCTCGCCATTTCCTAGATAGCCATGGTGTTATGGGATTCATTTTTGGTTGAGCTTTAGATTGTGGGAAGGTTTTAGAACCAGGTGAGATGGTATCTAGAAAATTCCCCGGGGTTTGGGGTGGAGATGGTTTTCTTTGTGAAGCCCTCGACAGGTGGGTGGAGATAGGAAAATTCCTTGAGGTATGGTAAAGAAATGCTGAGGCATCCAAGCTTGGTTTGGTTTTGGTAACTTGGGACTGGTTAGGTGAGATTATTGTAGCTTGAGGGTGGAGTTATTTTAACCTTTGGATTCTCTGGTTGATTATGTCTTAGTTTATCCCATGAGATCCCATATTCATGCTTGGAATATGGCACGAAGGTGATTGTTTCAAAGAAATATTTGGTTCATCCCAATCTATGGTCGGGTGGTACATGGAAGTCCCTAACTTGGTTGGATTTTAATAATATTTATTTCCCTATTGTGATCTATGAGCACTTTTACTTGTTATTATTTTTATTTTATGGTTGATTTGTCATTGTCAATATTCTAGTTATATGTTGGTTATAAACATGGTTTTATGGTGTGCTCTAGCTATGGATCTTGTTCATGATTTGATAAGTATTTGAATGGTTGATGAATGCATGGGATAAAAAGTGTTTTTCAAGCTTATTGAGAGGGAATTATACCTTCTTAGTGATTCTCAAATGAGTTTCAGAGATCTAAGAGAAAATATTCATTCATGACCTGTAATTTATATGTTTACCATATGTTTGATGAAATGTCTAATGTTCACTAGGAAGTATAGGTCAAGTTATTGCTTCAAGTTTGAATGTTTGGAATTATTATCACCTCAATTATGATTCTGGAAAGTTACAAACCATTCTAGGAAGTGGTTTGGAGGCTATCCTGAAAAATAGGATTTATCTTAGAACCACTGGCACTTAACTTGGGAATTTAGGTCATAACCGCATGGAAGCAGGCCCATGTGTGCATTTTGAGCCTCATAAATGCAAGGATGAAATTTTATGCATGTGGTTGGGGAGCTTCCCCAGTGAAATAGAGTTCCAACTCAGGTATTGACCACCTGGGGTGGTTTTTCAGCCTCTTAATTGGTTTGTGGTCTCTAAGGGATGTCAATTTGTGATCGAATTGCAGGCCCTACTTCCATAACTGGAACTTGGAGGTCAGGTCATGTCATATATATCAAAAAAGGAAAAAATAGCTAATATATTCAACAAGCCTGTTATCCGAGAGACATTTGAGTATTTGAAGTAGAAGTTTGGCATAATGTCTCCCTCATCTCTTTGATAGTTTCCTTCAAAAGAAAAGGTATTTTTCCAATTCAATCAAGGATAGTTGTATGCCAATAGATCAGACATAAGAGAAGGGAATAATCTCAAGGAGAGCTACAAGATCAAGAGAGGTAACATGTGTTCGGGGGAAGTCATTTTCCATAGAAAAATTCAGGTATAGTATTTGATATGCATCGGTACAACAAAAAAATATTTTACATACATATTTAATGAATAGGTAGGAAGGACGAGAGTGAGAAAACAATTCATTTTGAGCAACAAGAACCCTTTGTCATTAATGTCAAAGGGGTAGAGTGAGAAAACCTTGGAGATGAAATGTGAGCAAAGACATTGGACATTGAAGATGTAAAGTGATCAAACACGAAGATGGATAATGAGTAAACTAATAGGAGGACTCATGCCCACAAGCATAAATTGCAAGAAATGTTTAGTGGTGTTTCCATCAATGACAAGAAATTTTTGGTGGTATTTCCATCAATGCCAAAGGGGGATATTATTGAGTTTGTTGGAAATTTTTTGAGTATGTTTTGTACTTGATGTCAAGTTAATGGGGAGCTTGGTAAACATGTTATCATTGAGGTCATTTTTGTAGTGTTGGATATGTGTTGTCATGGCTTATTGAGTGTAAATTGTCTAGCTTGATATCATGGATGGAGTGGAAAAATCCATCTTTGAAGTAATTTATTCTTTAGTTCCTTAGTCCAAATGAGAATGCAAAGTGCATAATTGTGTAACTTGCTCATAGCCCTTTCGAATAATATATGGAAATTTGTCTAACTCCCACGAACTTAGAAGGAAATTATTTTATAAGTGATGAAACACATGCAAGGTTCTATGATTATTCCAGTTCGAGACAAACCTAAGTGTAGAGCACACCCCCCATTATATCAACGCCAAAAAATTAAAGCATAATCTCAGGAGGGAGCATTGATGGTCGAAAAGTGGTGAACCGATAAGAAGTTGGTCACAATACCTGATCACAACGAGGTTGGTGTAAGCACCTTGGGCTAAGATCCTATGATGCCATCAGGCCATAATATTTTTTTCAAAAGTAATAAACCTCTCTAATAACCCCACAACCTGAGACCTCGAATCATGTGACAGAACAGGTAGCACCTCCAATTAGATGACAAAGTGGTGGTGATATGGCTTAGATTCTAACATGGAATCTTGTGAGCATGAAACATGGTAGGTGGATTCAAGATTTCTGGGTCACAAAATGGATATATGGTGAATGACACGTGCCAGGAAAAAATGGGAAGGAGGACATGTGGAAAAATATTACTAGCTATAGCATATGATGTGTTAGAATTAATGGCAGTTTACATGGCATGTGGGTTCCTCACATGGCTACTAGTATATTGGGCTATTGGAACTTGGACGACGGGTGACAAGCTGATAGATATAAAATTTCTATATCAACTGACTAAAAAAATAACGTCAAGTGATGAAATTATCTATCAAACTACCTTGGATGGAGGCTTTTGTCACAAGTTATGAACCATAAAACAATGTGGTCAATGAATGTAGGAAACAAAAAATAAAATTTGCTACAATAAATAGGACCGGGTAAATTACAATTGACATGTTGTTGTGGCCAGCAACAACTCCCCTTCTTATTTAGTATTAGTAATAATACTAAATAATTGGGGACCCTTAGTTTAAAAATCCAAAAAATTTATTGGTGTTTGTTTTCATTTTCAATAAAAGTTAATATCATGGACTTAAAGAAATTTATTTGGAAAACATTTAAACTAAACTTAAGTTTATGATATATTAGAATAAAACCTTTCTTTGAATATCACATCCATCGCACGCGATCCAAAAAAACTATGCAGAAAAATATTTATCGCAAATCGCATATCGCAGAAAATATATTAACGGACATTATTCATATGTTATATTTTGCGATATTGCGATTTCACGGTATTGCGATATCATGATATTATGATTCCGCGATGTTACTGATTGCGATGATGCGAAAGCTGCGATTTTGCGATATTGCAAAGCAAATTGCAGATCGCACTATCGCAGATTCTTAAAAAAAGCTCGTTGTACGAAGAAAATCTTTTCGTAAATCGAGACCCATTATGCGCCTTAATGTCAAGTAATGAATGGATTGTCAATTATTAATGAAAAAGGATTTTTTTTTGATCGAAGGGTTATTTCACGATTAAATAATATATTTCATACGCCTTCAGCATTTAAAACTATCCCGTCACCTTTCTCATATCATTAGTCTCACTTAATTCGTAAAAATGCACGCGCGAAGAACAGGAGACTATAAAAAGAAACATTCAGAGCATTACGGGAAAGAAAGAGAAAGCTCCTAGTTCTGGAAAGAAAGAGAAAGCTCCAAATTCTGAAAATAAAGAGATGGCTTTCTTATACGCAGACACTGCTTGCAACAAGGACGCTGGTATCACCACTTGGGAGGGTATGTTTAGTTTGCTTGAAGAAGAAAACCTAAGAGTAATGGACATTGTGGCTACCGCGGGTTCAAGTAATTCCTCTGAGCATCTCTTACAGAACTGGCTTGTTCATTTTTACACCTGATAGCAGCAAGACCGAGAATTCTTCCGTATACAGACATGGTAAAATGGGTGTTGGATAGCACTGATATCACAGACAGATAGTTCAAAACTCTAGGTCAAGAGCTCATCGGGTCATTCACTCCAGAAGATTTGAGGCTTATGTATCATTTTCCGGAGCCTCAGGCAACTTACAACAAACAATTTATGGAGAAATTTGCCAGGGAAAATGCCAATTTGGCGGAATGCACTAAAAAATGGACCAGAAGAGATGAACCACTGAAGAAAGATAAACACGGTATGTACAGTACCGGTTCACTCACCTCTCCATATTGTTTTGTTGCTGCTATGTTATGCAGGCTTTTTGGAAAGCCTGACATTAATAAGATTTTGCCTGAATGGCTTCCATTGGAATGCCACCGAGACATCGTTATACCATTGTAGACTGACTAAAATATTGTTCGTATAATTTAGCCACAGCCTATTTTCTACCACGGCCTAAATGGACCGTGTCTCAGAGATTTATCCTCCTTTTTTATCTATCTCATGTTATGGATTCAATCGCTTTGTTTCAAGTTCCTTTAATGGGTTGTAATGACAATGAGATCCCTTGCCCATTCATGTCTATCGTAAAGAGTTGTGGGACCAAAATTCATTCCTTATTTTTATAAAATTTTGGCTATGGCATAATGTTGTTCTTTACAGAAAGTGTTGTATAATAAGGATGCCCCAAGGTTGTCCCCTCAAGGTGGTTGTTGAAATATGATGCAGAATGTTAGCCTGATGGCAACCTATCAGCTGGAAGATGAAGACATGCGACTATTAGATCTGTGGGATCCTCATGGCAATCTGTTCAAATAGTTATGCTTGACTTGATGGACTTGGTAAATGATGTAAATCTGATGTGATATGATGTTTGTTGACAATATGATGCTAAGTGTTGTCCTTGAAAGGCAACCCACTTGATGAAGATGATGACAACTTACTTGATGAAGTTGTGCTTGATAGAATATGTCCTTGATGAAGGAAATTAGATGTATCTACAGTATGAACAGAAGGCAATGAAGAAAGGAATTCAGCATGTGCTAATTCTATGATGAAAAATAGTATGTCTCTATGTATACGCGGATTGGTCTAAGGGAAGTCGTGTATGCACGCGGAAAATAACGTTCCAAGTCGCGTATGGGCAAAAGCGCTCAAAAAGTGCAAAACCAGGGGTAACCACCATGGTTTTGACCCATTGTATTGGGTAATGATCCGCCTAATTGACCCCGTCCAGGTAGTTTTGGGCTCATGGTATTGAAAAAGGGGCTCATGGTATTGAAAAGGATAAACCTATATAAGGAGAAGAAATTCATTGTGAAAATTATGAGGGTGAGTGCAAGATGTCTGAGCTTGAATGAATACTTCTCTCTGAAGTATATTCGAATGGAAAGGGTTACACTAGAATGATAAATCTGAATGTATGATGCACCAATGATGAAGAAGGGGATCTAGATCTGAAATGCACTTGTATTTACTAGATCTGCTTATGGAAGGCCTAGATCCGTGATGAGGCGAACATCTAGGCGAACATCTGTCTGAAGTGAAAGGGTAAATCTGAACTGAATATCTGATCTGAAGAAGTATGCTGCTCTGGAATAATTGAAGATCTATACGCTACTGTGACGCGGAGGAAGCGCGTATATACGCAGCTTCAGCGAAGAGAAAGCGCGTATGCGCAATAAAATATACACTGAGGTATACGCTGGTTTCTGTGGACGGAAGCGCGTATATATGCGACATCAGTGAAGTGAAAGCGCATATGCAAACTAGGGTTTGCTAAAGCATGGGTATGGAACATCTGATCTGTTCTGCTGTATTACTGCTATTTGATCAGTGTTGTCTGAATTGGTAAGTATCTGTTGGTGATGTATGTTTGAGCTTAAAAGTATGGAATGGGTCCAGTCTGAAAATATGATGAAACGAGGCTTGCAAGTTGTGTTCTAAAGGAAGCTTTGGATCCAGTGTGAAAATTGATGAAACGTGGTCCAAGGTGGTGCCGAAGGTTGTACCCTTCGCCCGGGAGTAGCCTTCCGGTGAGGTCCGGGTAAAACGAGATCTGGGGTCGAGTTCCCTTCCGTGAGGTCAAAACGAGATCGGGGTTCAAGGATCCCTTCCGTGGAGAGGTCAAACGAGTCGTGGGTTGGAGCCCTTCCGTGGAGAGGCCGGGTAAACGAGCCAGCAGCGGGTGCCCGCGTGCCGGTCAAGTCTGCGTCAAAGACATATGTTGTAAGATGTTTTCTCTATAATAAAATATTGACCCGCCGAGTAACCGTACGGTGGTTTTCTCCCCGATTTGGGTTTCCACTAAAATCTCGTGTTCATGTGATGCTTTGTGTGATGGTTGATCTACTTCCACGCACTGCCATCGGTGCTATTGAATATCTGATGAATGAATGATGGAATGATATAAGCAAAGAACTAATGACATAACTAGATCTCTGTGTATACGCTAGTTGCATGAAAGATATCCGCGTATATACGCTAGTTTACTAAAGGAAAGTAGCGTATGGGTTTTAAGGAATGAAAAGTGAAAAGTTTTGAGTATGCAGTAAATACTGATTCACCCCCCCCTCTCAGTATTTTTCCCAACAATTCGTATCAAAGCAGGTTCTTCTGCAGAAGCTTGATCGCTTGAAGGAGATCCGTCGCAATGGAAGTCAAGAAGGAGTAATGTCTATAAAGCCACCTCTATTCAATGGAAGCAATCTGATATTCGAAGGTACGACAAAAGCATATCTCGCAAAGTCTTAAAGTGTATGTATGTGCAATCGTGGAAGAAGGTTATAAATACCCCAGAAGTATTCTACTACAAAAAATTCTCGAAAGAAAGAAGCAGAAATTGGCTGCTACAAAGCAAGAATGTTTTATTAGGAAGCATGTCTGAACCAGAATTTGCTAAAGTGATGCAGCTAAATTCAGCAAAAGAAATATGGGACAAAATCATTCTAAGCTATGAAGGAGATACAAAGGTAAAAAGTGCAAACTCCAAACTCTCAGAATTGAATATGAAAATTTAAGGATGCATAGTGATGAGAGTATTGCCAGTTTCTTTTTACGTCTAGATGATATTGTAAATCGTATGAGAAGTTTGGGTGAAACCATAACCGATACTACTCTGGTGGAAAAAGTCTTAAGATCTTTGACTTCAAAATTCAGATTTTCAAAGCTTCTGCTATTGAAGAAAGACAAGATTTGCAAACTCTTACTATTGTTCAATTACAGGAAATTTCCTCGATCGCTTTTGAAATGAGACAAGGAGGTCCTTCTCAAATCAAAGAAGCTGCTTTTAAGGTATCTACAAGAGGAAAAGAAAAGGAAGTTTTCAAAGAATCCAGCTATATATCTGATGAAGAAGAAGCGAATTTCGTGAGAAAACTCCAACTAGGAACTGGAGGATTCAAAGGTAAGCTTCCCTTCAAATGTTTTGAGTGTGGAAAAGTTGGTCACTATGCTGCTAAATGTCCTTATAGAGAAAAACGTGGTAAAGGGAAACAATTTGAAAATAGGAAGAGTTATTATGCAAATGAAGATGATGATGAAGTGTCTAGTGAAGATGAAGAAGATTCCGACCATGATATTAAACTGCTCATGGAAAAAGAATCTAGAGAAGAAGCCTACTTCCGAAACAAGGAGAGGTTCTCAAATCATGCATAGAAAACATAAAGATAACCGTATAGTGAAAGTGACAGTATGGATCCAGAAGTTTCTGACGAAGCTCTACAAGTACTCATGGCAAAGAAGGAAAAGAAGAAGGCCACTTGTAAGACTCTTCTTTGTGCAAACAATAGCGAAGATAGTGAAAGTAAAGTTGTGAATCTACAAGAAGCTCTCAAGACTAAAGTTGAAGAACTACAAAGTTCAACTACTAAGCAAGAAACTATTTACAAAGAGATGATCTCTCAAATAGAAAAACAAATAGAAATGCTGAATGGACAGGTGGACAAGTATCAAAGGTTTCATACTTATGCATCCAATCGAATTAAAGAATTAGAAGAAGCATCTTGAAAAATCAAGCAAGAAGAATGAAGGACTTGAAGCCGCAATCATCTCTACAAACATCTAGAAGCATCAAGTGGAGAAAAATGAGGAACCTCTACAATCATTTGAAAAGGAAGGACTACGTAAATCATTTCAAAGAAGACCTGACAAATCAAATAAGAATGAAGGCCCTTGAAGCGTAAATCATCTCTCTCAAAGGATTCTAAAAAATCAAACAAGAAGAATAGAGAGCCGAGAACAAAACAAGTGAAGAAATTCAAAATTGGTTGGAAAGAAGAGATTCTAAAATCAAGGATCAAGTAGAAGATGGAAGAAATAAAGAAGAGCATGACAAAGCAATGTCAAGCCTTGGAGGTTGAGGTAAACATTCTCAAAGGTAAATTAGAAGAAAAGGTAAAACTTTTGAGGTTTCAAGATAGTACTAATATTTTGGACAATATTCTGAGTAATCAAAGGTCTCCTGCTATCAAACTTGGTCTTGGTTTTCATGAAACCGTTAAAGGAGAATCTAGCTCACAAGGAAGTGCTAAAAATTCAGAGGATGTCAATGCAAAACCTGAAGTGTTGAAAGAAACAAAAGATCGACCAACAATCATGAATTCTCAAAGGAATTCATTCAAGAACGTTGAATGTTTTAAATGTCACAATTATGGGCATGTTGCAGCCAATTGCAGAAGCAGAACAATTCAGCCACAAACAAACAGGTTCTACTCAGAAAGGTACTCTAGTAGCTTCAAGGGATATTGTTTTTCATGTAACAAGTATGGACACAAAGCAGCTGATTGTAAAAGGAGGAAGAATAGAAATACTCATTATGATTCTTATGTTTATTTCTCTGGCCACATGAGATGTTATGCTTGTAACAAGTATGGACATGTAGAAAAGGAATGCAAGATGAACAGATCTGGGAAAGTGGACAATTTGCAGCACACAGTTGGAAAGCTCAAGCAAATTTGGAAAAATAAGGAGGACCGATCAGAAACGTAGGGAATTCAGACCCTACTGCAGTCATCCGCTTCTGGAAACTTACTTCTCTGATTGACTACAGGAATGATGTGGGATACATTATGAGATTTAGTAATGTATCGTCACAGGGGGAGCAATGCATGATGACTCTCATGGTTGATTTGATTATTCTGGTTATATGTATTTCTGACAGCGCATCTGATGTGGAAAGGATAGGTACAGGAGGTACAAACTCAGGAGGAATTGAAGGAAGATGAAATTTTCTATGCTTCACTTTCCATACGTGGGTTATATTAACAAAAGTCGCGTATACACACGAGTTTCTTCAGACACAGTCGCGTATGCATTGATGATAAGAGATTTTATATGCTAGCTGAAGATCTGGAGCAGAGGCTCAGGGGGAGTAGCAGTCTGATTGTTAAATAACTGTATTATTGACTCTGTATCAGCTTAATTCCTCAGTTCTAAATAATGATGATATGATACTTGATGCCTTGCGTTGAAAATTATGGATGAGTTCTGTTTACTTTTTGATGTTGAGATTGGAAGTTTTATAATTCGAAGATAAGGACAGATCTTGCAGAGATTGTTGCTGATGACTTACTGTTAAAGGTGTTTCAGATTGCACAAGTTAAGGAAGAACACTGGTTTAGGGGGAGCAGCAGGTTGAATACTAATGATTGCATTGTTGGCAATATGACTGCTTATTCTTTGATACTCATGCTCAAATGATGATGACTTGGTACATGGTTTATTATGATGAGTTTTTGAGCCCTGGTTGCTGATAAGTATCTTTTGTACTCACACATGGATGAGTTGGATGTCATTTGATTCAGAAATAAATCATACAGAGTTTGGTACTATGGTTGAGAGATCTTTCATGTTAAATCTTGAAGATCATGGTGATGTTGGATCACTTGGATGATTGCTTGACACCTATGTGAAGATGTTGTCCTGATATGAGAATCCATCTTGGAAAGATTGTATTGATGCTGCAAAGAATCTGAAGGCTTGGTTACTATTGTGCTGATGCTACAACCGTTGGATGATGCTTGAAGACACCACTACACTATTCTATATATCTGTAGTCCAGGGAAGCATTCAAAATATCTCATAAAGAAGCTGATCACTGTCTTTGCCTCACAGAGAATCAGATCTGGTTGAAATTTAGAAGATGGCACTTGATACGCGGGTTTCATGAAACACAGTCACGTATATACACGAGTTCATACACATAAAACCGCGTATGTCTGATTGCTGACAATTTTTTGGTTGGAGTCAGCTCTCTTCAGCACAGCTGCAGTGCTGTTTGGAATCTCTGATACTGTTTGGTATCTCTGGTGGTGTTCCAGTTCTAATAATTCTGTTTCTAATGAAGATGCCTTGATGATTTGTTGGTGGAAGTTTTCAGGATGCACAAACTAAGGGGGAGCCTTAGTCATTTGGAAAGATTGCTTGGCTGCACAGATTCAGGGGGAGCATTAGCTTTGCTGAAGTATAATGCAGTGTTGGCATTATGATGGTTCTGAAATATGTTCTCTTTCTTGAGGACTTTCTGGTGTTGGTCTTAAAAGTTGTATTTATAGTTTGATGAAAAGGTCTGGTTGAGACCCATGTTGTAAAATTGTAATATTCAGTCATGTAAGGACTTGTCAATTTGTAAACCCACTTGGTTGGGTAGCTGAGTCATGTTTGTAAACCCACTTGGTTGGGTAGCTGAGTCAAATTTGTAAACCCACATGGTTGGGTACTTGAGTCTC
This sequence comes from Pinus albicaulis, assembly GCA_034641835.2. Taxonomy (NCBI): domain Eukaryota; kingdom Viridiplantae; phylum Streptophyta; class Pinopsida; order Pinales; family Pinaceae; genus Pinus; species Pinus albicaulis. The sequence continues at coordinate 722,677,135 of CM076580.1, read as the reverse complement.
ATATGTAAATCCACTTGGTTGGATATTTGATGTAAGTATGAGTCATTGGTGATAGGAACTTCATAGAGTCATGTACTTCATTGAAAATATGTTTGAAGATTCAGCATGAACTCAGGGGGAGCTTGGTCACTTCAGTATACATCAGATCTGCAGAACGCGTCTTCTACATGAGGAGAAAAGGGGGTGAGCATGTGGTTTTGATCCGCCCGTTGCCCTTGATGTCAAAGGGGGAGAGTGTGTTGGTCCGTTGATTTTGATCCGCCCTTTTGCTGGTTTTGATCTGCTCTTTGCCCTTGATGTCAAAGGGGGAGAGTGACATGGTGTTTGAATGCAGATAATAGTGTCAAAGAATTGGGAGAGTGACATGGTGTTTAAATGAAGAGAAGATAATGATATGGTGGAGAGTGACATTTTTGGGAGAGTGACATGGTATCTATCTGCTGTGGTAACCAAACACCATCGTGGTTGCCATCAAGTCCAAAGGGGGAGATTGTTGGAAATATGATGCAGAGTGTTGTCCTTGATGGCAACCCACTGAATGAAGATGAAGACGTGCGACTGTTGACATGTATTGTCCTTGATGGCACTCCACCCGATGAAGTTATGCTTGACTTGATGGACTTGTTAAATGATGTAAATCTGAAGTGATATGATGATTGTTGATGATATGATGTTGAGTGTTGTACTTGAAAGGAAACCCACTTGATGAAGATGATGACAACTTACTCGATGAAGTTGTGTTTGATAGAATATGTCCTTGATGAAGGAAATCTGATGTATCTACAGTATTTACAGAAGGCAATGAAGAAAGGATTTCAGAATGTACTCAGAGAATGATGAAAAAGAGCATGTCTCTTGGTATACGCGGATTGGCCTAGGGGAAGTCGTGTATGCACGCGGAAAGGAACGTTACAAGTCGCGTATGGGCTAAAGCGCTCAAAAAGTGCAAATCCAAGGGTAACCACCATGGTATTGACCCATTGTATTGGGTAATGATCCGCCTAATTGACCCCGTCCAGATAGTTTTGGGCTTATGGTATTGTTTTGGTCCATGGTATTGAAAAAGGGGCTCATGGTATTGAAAAAGGATAAACCTATATAAGGAGAAGAAATTCATTGTGCAAATTATGAGTGTGGGTGCAAGATGTCTGAGCTTGAATGAATACTTCTCTCTGAAGTATATCTGAATGGAAAGGGTTACACTTGAATGATAAATCTGAATGTATGATGCACCAATGATGAAGAAGGGGATCTAGATTTGAATTGCTCTTGTATTTGCTAGATCTGATTATGGAAGGCTTAGATCTGTGATGAGGCGAGCATCTAGGCGAACATCTGTCTGAAGCAAAAGGGTAGATCTGAACTGAATATCTGATCCGATGAAGTATGCTGCTCTGTAATGATTGAAGATCTATACGCTACTTCGCCGCGGAGGAAGCGCGTATATACGCGGCTTCAGCGAAGAGAAAGCGCGTATGCGCAATAAAATATACACTGAGGTATACGCTGGTTTGTGTGGACGAAAGCGCGTATATACGCGACATCAGTGAAGGTAAAGCGCGTATGCAAACTAGGGTTTGCTGAAGCAAGGGGTATGAAATATCTGATCTGTTCTGCTATGTTTCTGCTATCTGATCTGTGTTGATAAGTATCTGTTGGTGATGTATGTCTGTTCTTAAAAGTATGGAAAGGGTCCAGTATGAAAATATGATGAAATGTGGCCCGCAAGTGTTGTTCTATTGAAGTGGTTGGATCCAGTGTGAAAATTGATGAAACGTGGTCCAAGGTGGTGCTGAGGGTTGTAGCCTTCAGTCAGGGGGTCGTAGCTCCCTTCCAGGTGAGGCTGGTAAACGAGATCGGGGGTCGTAGCTCCCTTCCAGGAGAGGCTGGTAAACGAGTCAGGGGGTTGGAGCTCCCTTCCAGGAGAGGCTGGTAAACGAGCGCAGGTGGGTGCCTGCGTGCTGGTCAAGTCTGCGCCAGCACATATGTTGTAAGATGTTTTCTCTATAATAAAATATTGAAGGCTGAGCAACTGCAGCGGTGGTTTTCCCCCGATTTGGGTTTCCACCTAAAAATCCTGGTGTTCATGTGTGATGCTTTGTGTGATGGTTTATTCTGTTCTTACTGCACCTGTTTACTGCTTATTGAATATCTGATGAATAAATGATGGAATGGTTTAAGTGAAGATTTAATGACATATCTAAATCTCTGGGTATACGCTAGTTTCATAAAGGGGATCCGCGTATATACGCTAGTTTACTGAAGTAAAGTAGCGTATGGGTTTTAAGGAATGAAAAAGTAAAAAGATTTGATTATGCAGTAAATACTGATTCACCCCCCCTCTCAGTATTTTTCCCAACAGAAGTAGACATTCTCCCTGTCGCAAGATGGTTTGGAGAAGAACTGTTTACTTATGTGAGGGTTTTTGGAAGCTTTGCTTCTCCTCATGTTTTTCCCTTATATGTTCTGGATAAACTCATGGCTCGGGAAATTGCATATCAAACCTGTGGAGACGGAGGTTTGACAAAAGAATTAAAGGATAAAAAGAAAGCCATTTGGCCCCAATTTCCTGTATCCTACGGAGCATTTTCATTATTCGATGTTGGTCACGCGTTTAAGGAATTAAGCAATTTTACATGTTTAAAATTGTTTAAATTTCCGAGAAGGCTATGTGATCCATATGGTATTGTCAAGGATTTCACCACTGTTGTCAAAGTAAGAGTATTCTCTGGAGAAGAAGATCTTTTTGATGATATGTTTCAACAAAAATGTTCATTTAAAGACATTTTGAATTTAGCTCAAGCACAGTTCTCCCCAGAAGAATTTCAAGAGTTTAAAATATACAGAGAAAGAAGATTTACTACTATTCCTTTGGATAATTTGCGTTTGGAACCCGTAAGGGAACCAACTCCTAGTGTCAGTCTCAGTGGCAGCTCAGATTCAGAAAGGTCTAAGTCAAAGTCTGACAAAGAAATTTCTGAACATTCTAAAAAATCTGATCAGGATAAAAGTGAAGGCTTAGTGAAGGATACAACTCAATCAAAAGAGCTATCACAACAACAGACATCAACTACTCCACAGTTGAATCTTCCACCTCTTAATGTACAGCAACCATCTATCAGCACTCCGTTAGATAAAGAATGGGAATCATTTAATGATTTGATTAATGTTGAAGGACAGAACATACAAGCTCCTGTACAAACAACAAAAGTTTTGGTTACATAAATAAGTGGTAATTTCACAGAAAAAGAACATATACACATTACTCCCTCTGCTGATATTGTACTTAAAATAGAAAAAATTCCTCCTCTTGATATATTCTATAGCCCACAACATAAAGCAGTAGTAAGGAAGCAAAGAAAGAAGAGAAAATTATAAAATGCGCTCTCTACTGATGCAGAACAATTGGATGTTTTATGGAAGGATCCTACTACGGATCCGACTGAAAACCTTACTAAATTATCTCAGATAACAGGGGCTTATGCCTCTGCGACTATTGACAAAGAATCTGAGGTAAGGCTGTTATTAAATGAAAAAGAGGATCAAATACAAGTTCTGCAACAGCAATTGCAACAAGCACATGCCAACAGTGAAGCACAGATACGATTTGAAAAGTTACAGCAAAAGTTTCAGCAAATGCAAATCGGTTATAAGAAAAGCTTGGCCGAAAAATAAAAACAAATACAGATTATGCAAGAAACGGATAAAGAAGACCCCAAGCTTACAGAGTTTATCTCAGAGTCTATTTCTTTGAATAATCAACTGCTGCAACAACAAGATATATTATGCTAGAAAATCTTACAGTGGAACTCTTTTTGTCAAGAAAGTGATAAAATCACTAATCATGTCGTAGAATTACGACATGATTATGATTTAATAAATGAAAGAGTTACTAATTATTTGGCATGGAAAAATATAGAGGAAGGAAAAAGAGCAGCAGCACCAATTATCAATGATAGTCATAAAGAAATACTCTTTAGCATTTGGGATGCACAAATCAGAGAGGCAGAAAAAGCAGCAGAGGAAGCAGCTACAGCAGCGAGCCACATTACTGATTGTGTAAATGAGAATTTGCACAAGGTTAATTTAATTTCAGAAACCATTTCGGGATACCTATCACAAGCACAACAATTTCAAACAGAGTGGAAACAGAAAGCTGAAGAGAAGGAAAAATCAATTCAAGGATTGACAAAATTAAATTGGGATTCTTACTGGACGTGTCAAGTAAAACCACACAGTCAATGCAGTACTCTTAATTGCATTATTAATTTTGCTGAGAAGATCGCGCCCACACTTGCTGATTCCATATATTCGGGACAATTGAAATCTGAAGTCGGCTAGCCCCCTCTTCTCACATCTATGTTGGATGCTTGCAAATTCAAAGACCAAATTCATAAGTAGTTAGTTGTTAATTTTAGTTTTAGATTTAGTGTTAGTTTTACTTTATTTTTTCCTATAAAAAGGACGGTCATTTAAACCGAATCCTAAAATTTTTGTAATAAACTATAATTAGATTTAGTTAGTAGTATTTAAACCCTTCTCATGCATTTAGAGAAGGGTCCAGAAATTTGTCAAAAACTTATCCTCAGAACATGCACTTCTGCACCCTCAGAGGAGGTTTTGATGAATGAATGGAATGAGATTTATTGATATCTGTGTCTAATATCTGCTACTGAGGAGATAAATCATTATTGCTTCTAGCTCATGAGTAGAACCAGTTATAAATGGTACTTTTATCTCTTAACTTTTTCTTCTTCTGTGTTAAAAGTGATATTTATGTTCAGTTATTTATATATTGATGCTTGAATGCTTCAGTTATCATTTGGCCCTTTTGTACGGTGATGACTATTTGCTTATGCTAATGTATGAATAGCTTATTATGCGATATGTTTTTGACAACTGTTTCATGTAACTTTTTATATGAAGTGGTTCATCTTTATTGAATTCTTTTCTTATAGCAGTTGAATAATCTTTATTATCAGTTGTTATTTGAAATCATTTTAGATCGCATAAACAAGATTTTATCCCGGGTTTAGTTTAGAATTAGATATTTCTGTTTAAATTAGAATACAATTTGCATATGATTAGATTAGAAATAGAATAAAATCATTTCACTTAGGAACCTTTTTAGAGAGGAAATATCTATTCTCAACACACACACACATATTGGGAAACTGGTCCCATTATCCCCAGTCAGACCCACTACACCAAACGGAAAAGGAGCTGCTAACTAAGGTCCAGACCGGGTGGGTATCCCTCTTGTTGTAGACCCGATTTTCGGGGCTTCAACATATTTGGCGCTAGAAGGAGGGCCACGAACTATGAATGGCAAGTAAATCTAAATCTAAATACCATTCTGAGAGTAAATCACCCTCACCATCTCCCCCGACTTCTCCATCGCACTCAAAAATTGTAAATCTAGAACCAGAAGTCACAAGAAGAACAGACACTGCTACAAACCCTGACTTTTCAGAAGAATCTGCTATTGAACCTCCTGAAGTTGAATCTTTGATTCATAAAATTCAACGATTTTCAATATCACCTCAATGATCTGATAAATCTCAAGGCAGTATAACTTCTCAATATAACCCTGCTCATCCTCTTACCAGATTACAGAGTGAAAAACTTGGCATTCAGCCAACCAAGTTACCTCTACCTACAAGGAAAAGAGCAAGGAAATCACCTAAAGGTTCTGACAGCGAGACTCTTTCCTCATAATCATCCATCTCAACCTCTTCACCACGAAGTCAACCGTCCACCCCTCCACTTCAGACTATTGTTCCTCATTCCACTGGAACTTCCACGTTACCTTCTTAATCATTTATAATCATAAAATCTTCATCTTCCCAATCACAGACATCATCTTCTACACTTTCCTCTGTTAGTATTTCAGTGATGGCTCAAATGCCATGGAATAATCCAAGGGCAGTCTTAATGCCTACACCCTTGAGTCAATTACCAGCCCATCCTGAAAAATGGCTGCCTAAGTTTAATCCTGAAGCAGGCATGTTAGCAAAAGAACATATAAACAATTTTATGCTGTCTATAAATCTCAATGGAGTTATTAATGAAGATTCTTTTGTCCGAATTTTCCCTTATACTCTACAAGGAGCAGCTGGATCATGGTATTTTTCATTACCATCTGGATCCATCACTAGTTGGGATTTCAATTCACGTTTCAATAATTTGTTAAACAAAATTCCTACTGCCTCCAAGCCTAGTGAAGAAGTGCGAAGTGAATGGTACATTTCTACTCTACCATCAAACATAGCAATCTTCGTTGATAGGGCTAACAAAACAACTTTAGCAGATAACATGAAGGAGGCAATAGTGGTAGAAAAACGTATCATTGCTTTAGACAAGAAAAATGCGATAGAAGAACGAAAATTCAAGAAAGTCACTTTTAAGGAAGATCCCAAGAAAAAGCAATCAAAAGATCCATTTGATTTAGAAGGACTGCAAAAAGTTTTGAAAACCATGTCTAACAAAATGGTTGACATTAAGAAACAAGTGGCAGAAATATCTTCTAAAAAAATCTTTCAAGCCTTTTAGAAGAAACCCTTCAACTGATTCAAAACCACCAAATGCCATTACTAATGCTGAATCAGAAGAAGAAGAAGAAGAAACTGCTACTGAAGAGACTACTGATGAAGAATAAGTTGTAGAAGTACAAGGTATGTGGGATTTCATCCTTCCAGATGAGGAAGATCAAGAAGCATCCCCAGTTAGCACTCGAAGTAGAAATCAACTTGATCATCCTCAATCTACTCCTAAGTCAAAGAGCGCAAGATCATTGAATAAAGATAAAGTTGCACCCAAGAAAACGACATCTAAAGCAATTCAAACTAGCCCAGTCCAGACAGATTCATCAACTCCATCAAGAACACTGATTGTTCTAGATGAAATGGAGTATAATATCATAGAAGACATGAAGAAGACTAGGGCTAACATCACTTTTTATGAATTGAGCAAGTTAAAACACCAACAGAAGGTACTTTTGAAAGAATTACATGTTGTACCAGAAAAACCTTTGCTCGATCCTGTGATTTCTCAAGCTTCCAACGAGATGGGAAGACCTCCAGCTAATGCGATCAATAAAGTTGATCTAGAAAATATCGCTTTAATTGGAGGAAGGTCAAGATCTTATACTCCTCCATTTCTTCTTACTTATGAAGTTTTCAATAAAAATTAGAAATTTTTTTAGTAGATTCTGGAGCTTCATCTAATATTCTACCAAAATCAATATGTGCAAAGCTAAACATTCAACCACAAAAATCTGTTGTGCGCATAGTTCAGATAGATCGATCACAATTTGAAGTAATTGGCGAATTAAATCAGGTTACCATAAGATTGTCATCAAACCCAAAGGTATGTCAAGTCATTGATATTTTAGTTGCAGATATTCCAGAATTTTATGGTTTAATTCTTAGCAGATATTGGTCAGAAAAACTTCATGGATATTTCACAACTGATTGGTCGCATATGTGGCTTCTTTACAATGGTAAACCAAATCAGATAAAGGTTGAACGAGAAAAACATCATAAATACATAGTAACAGAATTGGAAGGAGAGAATGAACCAGTTGCATACAGCAGTAATATCATTGGCAATTATTCAGTTGATTCTTTCTTAGGAAATTTCAATGCTCATACTTCACCTTATTTAGAACATTTTTTTTATCTCAAATAGAAAATTATTCTCAAACAGATAGTTCTAAATGTATTAATTTTGTAGATACCCCTGTAAATAAATCTTTATTTTGGAAATTATTTTTTGATGGTTCTAAGTCTAATGAAGGAGCAGGAGCAGGATGCGTTTTGGTTATTCCAGAGGGAAACAAAATTATGCTAACTTGCAGAGTCGAATTTGATTATACTAATAACACCGCAGAATATGAGGCTTTAGTCCAAGGACTATATAAAGCAATCGGATTAGACATCAAATATCTACAAGTTTTCGGAGATTCGGAAATTGTAATTAAACAGGTACGCAATACTATACATTGTTTATCAGGTCATTTAAAGCACTATCAATCTTTAGTCCAAGATCTGTCTGAACATTTTATAGCATTTAATATTTCATCAATTCCCAGAATTCAAAATGCTAGTTCAGACCTCCTAGCTAATGTAGCTTCCAAGCTCATTCCTGCAGAAGACTTTAGTCCTGATCGATTTTCAATTGAATTAATCTTTAGACCCTCGATTCCTGATAACGTTACCAATTGGAGGATTTTTAATGATGATCCTGATATTGTAGATTTTCTCACATCTGAAGGATCTTACACCAATCAGATAATTGATGAAGATCAACATGACAAACAATTGCTCCAAGATAGCACCAATAATGCTATGCCGAAATCAGTAGTCAAGTTAGAAGACCTTTATGATTTGAAAGATCGATTTAAAAGATCTACCAATTCAAAATTACAAAGTTCTACTTTGAATCATGAATTAGTAAATCTAGGAACTGATGCCAAACCACAGAATATCAACTTAGGCCTTGGCCTAGCTCCTGAAGAAAAGTTAGCGTACATTCATCTTTTGAAACAATATAAAAGTGTCTTTTCTTGGAACTATGATGAACTGAAAACTTATGACACTTCTATCATCCAAAATACTATCCCAATGATCAATGATGAAAAACCTGTCCAACAGAATTTGAGAAAGATCCACCCCAATCTATAAAACCAAATCAAATCTAAACTCAATAAGTTATTGAAAGCCAAGATTATTTTTCCCGTTCGACATTCTAAATGGGTTTCCAATATGGTTCCTGTTAGAAAGAAGAACGGAGACATTAGAATTTGCATTGACTTTCGAAATCTTAATAAAGCCTGCCAAAAAGATAATTTTCCTTTGCCTCCTATGGAGAAAATATTACAGGAAGTTGCAGGATCATAATTAATTTCTTTCTTAGATGGTTTCTCTGGATACAATCAAGTGTTGGTCCATCCTGATGATCAATTGAAAACTACATTCAGAACCAAATGGGGCACTTACGCATATCAAAAGATGCCTTTTGGTCTAATCAACGTTGGTGCCACATTTCAAAGAGCTATGGACATTTCTTTCAAAGGATTAGTTAACAAATCAGTGGTAATTTACTTGGATGATATAACTGTATATTCTAAAAAACGAAGCAATCATCTTAGAGATCTGAAGCAGATCTTCCAACGCTGTCAAAGGTATGGAATTTCACTTAATCCAAAAAAGTTCTTTTTTGCATTAAGTGAAGGAAAACTTCTTGGATTTATAGTATCAAAATCTGGAATTCATATTGATCCTGATAGAATCAAGGAAATTTCTGAAATATCTTTACCTCACAACAAAAAAGCTATGCAATCTTTTCTTGGCCAGATTAATTTTGTAAAAAGATTTGTGCCAGATTTTTCGAGAATTGTATCACCCTTGCAAGCAATGATTAAAAATAATTCAAACTTCAAATGGTGCAAAGATGAATATGAGGCATTTAATCTGATCAAACAAGCAATTATTAATGCTCCATCTTTAGCAACTCCAAATTTTTCTGATCCTTTTATTTTGTACACATTTGCCTCTGATAAATATTATGTTGCAATACTCACTCAAGCAAATCAAGACAAAGCAGAAGCTCCAATTGCCTTTTTCAGTTCAAATTTACAGGGAGCTGAATTGAATTATTCAGATGTGGAGAAACAAGCTTATGCTGTTTCCAAAGCAATTAAATATTTCAGACCCTTTCTACTCAAAACCCATACAAAAATCATAGTACCGTTTCCAGCAATAAGAAATATTTTAGTCCAAAAAGATGTGGGTGAGAAAAGAGCCAATTGGGTTACTGCTTTACAAGAATATGATGTAGAAATCAAACCGGCAAGTATTGTAAGAGGTCAAGGATTTTGCAAAATACTAGCTGGAGCATCGCTTATTTCTGAAAAACCATCTGAAGAAATACAAACATATGAGGTAAGCCTAAACGATGTTGAATCATTATATGCTGATAGCATATTTTATCTGAAGAATGGATATGCTCCTCCAAATCTCGATCACACCAAGAAAAGAGCTCTAAGGTTGAAGGCTAAACAATATCAGCTTGTGAATGATGTTCTTTTTAAGATGAATTATGATTCTGTTCTTCTAAGATGTCTGGAAAAATCTGAAGCTGAAAAAGTCTTGCAGGAACTTCATGATGGGCCAGCAGGTAGACATTATGCTGGAGATGCTACTGCACATAAGATCCTCCGTGCAGGCTATTACTGGCCCACACTATTTAAAGATTCACATAACTATGCAAGGAAATGTCAAATTTGTCAAACTGCAGCTGGAAGACAAAAGAAACCATCATTGCCATTACAACCAGTCAACATTGAGAAACCTTTTGATCAATGGGGATTGGACATAATAGGTGAGATCGTTCCTCACTCTTCTAATCAACATAGGTATATCATTACAGCAACTGATTATTTTACAAAATGGGTAGAAGCAGTCCCTCTCAAGACTGCTAATGCTGAACATATCATTGAATTTATAGATCAATTCATAATCACCAGGTTTGGTTTACCTTCTGCTTTAATGTTTGATAATGCATCATATTTTTCTGGTAATGCTATGACTGAATTTGCACTCAAGCAAGGTTTCAAACTTAAATATTCTGCCAATTATTATCCACAGGGAAATGGGTTAGCTGAATCCACGAATAAAAATTTAATCAGAATCATTAAGCGAACCATTGATCAAAATCATAAAAATTGGCATAAGTCTTTAATATATGCTTTATGGGCAGATCGAATAACGCAGAAGGCTTCTATTGGCACTTCTCCCTTTAATTTAGTTTATGGGAGAGAAGTGGTTCTTCCAACTCATCTAACACTCCCTTCTTTAGCCTTAGTCCAATATATTGATGAAGAACCAACTTCTTCTTTACAATTAAGGCAGATGGAAATAATTAAGTTAGAAGAACAATGAGAAAAGGCTAAAGTAACTCATGCTCATCATCAAGCATTAGTTAAAGCTTCTTTTGATTCAAACATGATAACCAGAAAGGATTTTTAGATAGGAGATTTAGTTCTAAAATGGGACAAGGCTCATGAGGAAAAAGGAAAACATACAAAATTTCAATGAATGTGGCTTGGTCCTTTTCAAATTGCAGAGATCATAGGTCCATCTACTTTCATGTTACAGGATTTAACAGGGAAAAGAGAGTCTTTACCTGTTAATGGACAGATCCTTAAAAAATATTTTCCATAGGAGATCATTCTTCTATTTTGTAGATTAGTTTTCTTTGTTTGTCATAATAAAACCAGTTGTTAATGGTTACATTTGGAATTCATCAAAAAGATACTAGTTCTCTTTTTAGATTTTATATCTTCACTTATATAAATAGAATTCTTTTCATAATATTGATCATTATTATCCAAAGATACAGTTAAAAGTTTTTAATCTAGAAATGATATTAATTTCAACTTTGAAAATTTTGATGAAAAGCAACTTTTGGTGAAAGATTGTTTTATATCAGTCCAATGAAAGGTATCAATAACAAAACGAAGATTCTCTGTAGAAAAGTTCTTTTCCAAAAAATATATTATTGTCGTCGAGAGCTATCTTAAGGAAACAATGACTTCCTCCCCACCTAGAAAATTACAAAGTTTAGGGAATAATCCAATGATACACTTTTAACTTAAAGAGTAAGAGGTCTCATCACGAGCCGACTTATCATGATCATAGATATTATAGCTTGCTGACTTTGCCAATACTTCATACCACAACAGGGCAATGACTTAAGATTATTGCAATCAAAAGGCAAGGGGTCTCATCACGAGCCAACTTGTTCAACAAAGTTATAAATCAAGTGAATGGCATTGTCATAAATTGGCTATCAAACCAAGACATTGTTCTTTAAGGATAAAGAAGAAAATAAAAGCAATAAGTGTGAATATGGATTTCTCTTTGAAAATTGTATATTTCTCTAAGTAGGACATAGGATCATTGCTGGGTAATAGGTAACCCTGTCGAGGCTATAAACGCTTGTTGGCAGCAGTGGCTCTACCTACGACAAATGAGCATATTTAAAAACTGATTTACAGAGAAGCCTTTTGTTTTTATCTTTAAAACCAAGTAATGATTGATGTAGATACAAGGACTAGGTTGAGGAGGTGAATAGTCAAAGTTGATCATAGAAGAAATGAAATATCATTCATAGATTAAAGCATATGTACTTTGTCTTTTTATAATAAAGTTTGATTTTCTGGAAAAAATTTTGTTTTGAAAAGTTTAGAAAATTCAAAAGAAAAGCAGAGATAACTGGTTCTTCCAAGTGAATCGCCAATTGTTGTGGCCAGAAACAACCTCCCCTTCTTATTTAGTATTAGTAATAATACTAAATAAGAGGGGACCCTTAGTTTAAAAATCCAAAAAATTTATTGGTGTTTTCAATCAAACTTACTGTCATTGACTTAAAGGAATTTCTTTGGAAAATATTTAAACTTAAGTTTATGATGATTAGAATAAAACCTTTCTTTGAATATCACATCCATCGCACGTGATCCAAAAAACTATGCAGAAAAATATTTATCGCAAATCGCATATCGTAGAAAATATATTAACGGATATTTTTTCATATGTTATATTTTGAGATATTGCGATTTCGCGATATTGCGATATCATGATATTACAATTTCGCGATGTTACTGATTGCGATGATGTGAAAGTTGTGATTTGCAATAATTTTGATTTGTGAAAACTGCGATTTGCGATATTGTGATTTTGCGATATTGCAAAGCAAATCGCAGAGCGCACTATCGCAGATTCTTTAAAAAGCTCGTTGTACGAAGAATTTTTTTTCGTAAATTGAGACCCGTTATGCGCCTTAATGTCAAGTTAATGAATGGATTGTCAATTATTAATGGAAAATGATTTTGTTTTGATTGAAAGGTTATTTCACGATTAAATAATATATTTCATATGCCTTCAGCATTTAAAACTATCCCGTCACCTTTCTCATATCATTATTCTCACTTAATTCTTAAAACTGCAGGCGCGAAGAACAGGAGACTATACAAAGCAACATTCAGAGCATTATGGGAAAGAAATAGAAAGCTCCTAGTTCTGGAAAGAAAGAGAAAGGTTCGAATTCTGAAAACAAAGAGATGGCATCCTTGTATGCAGACACTTCTTGCAACAAAGATGCTGGCATCACCACTTGGGAGGGTATGTTTAGTTTGCTTGAAGAAGAGAACCCAAGGGTAATGGATGTTTCAACTACCGCGGGCTCAAGTAATTCCTCTGAAGCATCTCTTATAGAGCTGGCTTGTTCGTTTTTGCACCGGATAGCAGCAAGACCTAGAATTCTTCCGTATATAGATATGGTCAAATGGGTGTTGGATAGCACCGATATCACAGACAGACAGTTCAAAAATCTAGGTCAAGAGCTCATCAGGTCATTTACTCCAGAATATTTGAGGCTTATCTATCATTTTCCGGAGCCTCAAGCAACTTACAACAAAAAATTTATGGATAAATTTGCAAAGGAAAATGCAAATTTGGTAGAATGCACTAAAGAATGAACCATAAGAGATGAACCACTGAAGAAAGATAAACATGGTATGTACAGTACCGGTTCACTCACCTCTCCATATTGTTTTGTTGCTGCTATGTTATGCAGCCTTTTTGGAAAGCCTAACATTAATAAGATTTTGCCTGAATAGCTTCCCTTATTGAATGCTACTGTAAATGCCACAATTCTAGACTGGGCCAAAATATTGTTTGATAACTTAGCCATGGCTATTTTCAATTACCGGTCTAAATGGACTGTGTCCCACAAGATTTATCCTCCTTTTTATCTATCTGCTTATGTTATGGATTCAATCTGCTTTGTTTCTAAGTTCCCATTAATGGGTTGGCAATGGACAATTCATGATCCCTTGCCCATTCATGTCTATCACAAAGAGTTGTGGGAATCAAAATGCATTCCTCATTTTTATAAAATTTTCCATGGCATAATGTTTCCTCTGTACAGAGTGTTGTATAACAAGGATGCCCCAAGGTTGTCCCCTGAAGCAGAAGTAGACATTCTCCCTGTCGCAAGATGGTTTGGAGAAGAATTTTTTACTTATGTGAGGGTTTTTTGAAGCTTTGCTTCTCCTCATGTTTTTCCCTTATATGTTCCAGATAAACTCATAGCTCGGGAAATTGCATATAAAACCTATGGAGATGGAGGTTTGAAAAAAGAATTAAAGGATAAAAAGAAAGCCATTTGGCCCCAATTTCCTGTATCCTGCGGAGCATTTTCATTATTTGATGTTGGTCACGCGTTTAAGGAAGTAAGCAATGTTACATGTTTAAAATTGTTTAAGTTTCTGAGAAGGCTATTTGATCCATATGGTATTGTCAAGGATTTCACCACTGTTGTCAAAGTAAGAGTATTCTCTGGAGAAGAAGATCTTTTTGATGATATGTTTCAAGAAAAATGTTCATTTAAAAACATTTTGAATTTAGCTCAAGCGCGGTTCTCCCCAGAAGAATTTCAAGAGTTTAAAATATACAGAGAAAGAAGATTAACTACTATTGCTTTGGATAATCAATGTTTGGAACCCGAAATGGAACCAAATCCTAGTGTTAGTCTCAGTGGTAGCTCAGATTCAGAGAGATCTAAGTCAAAGTCTGACAAAGAAATTTCTGAACATTCTAAAAAATCTGATCAGGATAAAAGTGAAGGCTCAGTCAAGGATACAGCTGAATCAAAAGAGTTGTCACAACAACAGACTTCAACTACTCAACAGTTGAATCTTCCACCTCTTAATGTACAGAAACCATCCATCAACACTCAGTTAGATAAAGAATGGGAATCATTTAATGATTTTATTAATGTTGAAGGACAGAACATACAAACTCCTATACAGACAGCAAAAGGTTTGGTTACAGAAATAAGTGGAAATGTCACAGAAAAATAAAATATACCCATTACTCCCTCTGCCGAGCTTGTACTTAAAATAGAGGAAATTCCTCCTCTTGATATATTCTACAGCCGGCAACATAAAGCAATAGTAAGGAAGCAAAGAAAGAAGAGAAAATTAGAAAGTGCGCTCTCTACTGATGCAGAACAATTGGATGTTTTATGGAAAGATCCTACTACAGATCCCACTGAAAAATCTTACTAAATTATCTCAGATAACAGGAGCTTATGCCTCCGTGAATATTGACAAAGAATCTAAGGTAAGGCTGTTATTAAATGAAAAAGAGGATCAAATACAAGCTCTACAACAAAAATTGCAACAAGCACATGCCAACAGTGAAGCGCATATACGATTTTAAAAGTTACAGCAAGAGTTTCAGCAAATGTAAATCAGGTATCGGAAAAGCTTGGCTGAAAAAGAGAAACAAATAAATATTATGCAAGAAACGCATAAAGACGACCCCAAGCTTATAGAATTTATCTCAGAGTCTATTTCTTTGAATAATTAACTGCTACAACAACAAGATATATTATGCCAAAATATTTCGCAGTGGAACTCTTTTTGTCAAGAAAGTGATAAAATCACTAATCATGTCATAGAATTACGACATGATTATGATCTAACTAATGAAAGAGTTACTAATTATTTAGCGTGGAAAAAGACAGAGGAAGGAAAAATAGTAGGAGCACCAATTATCAATGATAGACATAAATAAATACTCTTCAATAAATGGGATGCACAGATCAGAGAGGCAGAAAAAGTAGCAGAGGAAGCAGCTACAGCAGCAAGCCACATTACTGATTGTGTAAATGAAAATTTTCACAAGGTTAATTTAATTTCAGAAACCATTCTGGGATACCTACCAGAAGCACAACAATTGCAAACAGAGTGGAAATAGAAAGCGGAAGAGAAGGAAAAATCAATTCAAGGATTGGCAAAATTAAACTAGGATTCTTACTGGACGTGTCTAGTAAAACCACAAAGTCAATGCAGTACTCTTAATTGCATCATTAATTCTGTTGAGAAGATCGCGCCCACACTTGTTGATTCCGTCTTTTCGGGACAATTGAAATATGAAGTCGGCCAGCCCCCTCTTCTCAAATCAATGCTAGATGCTTTCAAATTCAAAGACAAAATTCACAAGTAGTTAGTTGTTAATTTTAGTTTTTAGATTTAGTGTTAGTTTTACTTTATTTTTTTCTGGAAAAAGGACGGTCATTTAAACCGAATCCTAAATTTTTGTAATAAACTATAATTAGATTTAGTTAGTAGTATTTAAACCCTTCTCATGCATTTAGAGAAGGGTCCAGAAATTTTTCAAAAACTTATCCTCGGAACATGCACTTCTGCACCCTTAGAGGAAGTTTTGATGAATGAATGGAACGAGATTTATTGATATCTGTGTCTAATATTTGCTATTGATGTTGCATTTCTGTACTCTTAGTAGATGTTGGATTAGGAGGAGATAAATCATTATTGCTTCTAGCTCATGAGTAAAACCAGTTATAAATGGTACTTTTATCTCTTAACTTTTTCTGCTTCTGTGTTAAAAGTGATATTTATGTTCAGTTATTTATATATTGATGCTTGAATGCTTCAGTTATTATTTGGCACTTTTGTACAGTGATGACTATTTGTTTATGCTTAATGTATGAGTAGCTTATTATGCGATATGTTTTTCACAACTGTTTCATCTAACTTTTTATATGAAGTGGTTTATCTTTATTGAATTCTTTTCTTATAGCAGTTGAATGATCTTTATTACCGATTGTTATTCGAAATCGTTTTAGATCGTATAAACAAGATCTTATCCCGAGTTTAGTTTAGAATTAGATATTTCTGTTTTAATTAGAATACAATTTGCATATGATTAGATTAGAAATAGAATAAAATCATTTCACTTAGGAACCTTTTTAGAAAGGAAATATCTATTCTCAACACACACACACAAATTGGGAAACTGGTCCCATTATCCCCAGTCGGACCCACTACACCAAACGAAAAAGGAGTTGCTAACCAAGGTCCAGACCGAGTGGGTATCCCCCTTGTTGTAGACCCGATTTTCGGGGCTTCAACACATGTCTATCTTCCAGAACACTAGGATTGAAGGGTGGTTCAAACTTTAGTGAACTCAGTCAGTGAACGGTGAGCGCTAGTTAAGCCCGATTTTACTGCCCCCAGTCGCAAGTACTACCAAATAAGAACTTAAGGGAATGTCTACCATCATAATCCAAATTTTGGATCCTCGTGTTCAAGCATTGAAAGGTTGTTTATATGTTGATCCATTGAAAAAATAAGATCGAGGTTCTAACGCTTCGTCACATGCAGATGAGAAACAAAGCCCAAGTATTAAGGTTAAAAATTTGAAGTCTCGGGATCCAAAATTGTTAAAAGGATGCAAACACCAAAACTAGCCAAAACATTTATGATGTTAGTGGTGGATGCGAACACCGAAATTGTTCAAATGTGAAAATAGAAAATCAGGATGCGCAATGGAAGATCAAAGAAAGTGTTCTTTTAAAGAGTGTAGTGTTCTGTGAGATACACACCAATGTTGAACCAGTTTAGAGCCTATGTATAGGGTGTGAAAATGACCATTGTGCGAAGAAGAAAAGCGTAAATACCATGGATCTGCACCCATGGTAAAACGAGGACCAAAAACATAAAAAATATAAACAAAACTCGATAGAATGGGTCCTTGTATATGAAAATGAGCCTAAGTACATTGATTGTAAAGAGAATAAATGAGTGGGTTTTGAATATGATGTAGGTAAGCACCAAGTGGAGCTGAAAGCATAAAAGAGTGTAAGGATAAAATGAATTGTGTGTGATTTGGGTTAATAAAGGAACCAAAATAAGCATCAAGTGGAGTTGAGAGCAGGAAAGAGTTTAAGGATAAGATGAATTGTGTGTGATTTGGGTTAGTAAAGAGATTGCAAAATAGATCTACATATCAATATGATATGAAAATAAATATCTAGCTAATATGATAGAAGATAATGTGGGCAAGGATGAGCAATGGGAAGATCAAAGATCATGTATGTAGGGGAATGCATACCAAAGTCTGAGATGGAAGTATTATTGAAAATTGAAGTTTTTATATGAATAGATATTGTAAATATGAATTGTTGTGAAATGGATCAGGAAAAGTTTGGAAGTATAGAGCGGATCTTAGAATTTATTTTGTTATTAATATAATTTTATGATAAAGATGCCTCAGATTGAAAATGAATGAAAGAGGGATATGATAGACATAGTAAGTAGGTTCAAGAAAATAATTGGAGTGGAGTCTCCTTGAGGTTGGTGCCTATAAATATCGGGGTGTTGGGGCGTCCAACAGGTTGGCACCTATAAAATATAATGTAAACTTAAGTTGGTTATTTCAATTAAATCAAAATTAAAATAAGCTTTGTGGTTTTCTCCCTTATGGGTTTCCACATAAATATATTTTGTTAAATTCCTTATGTGATTTGTGCACTGTTATGTGATTGAATGTTTTTGAATGGCTAAATAGTTGTAAAATTTTATATAATATTGATTCACACCCCCAAACTCTCAATATTACCTAGTTTCTAACAATTGATAGTTGTAGTACTAATAATTTGGTATCCAAAGAAATGGAGAAAAAGTTAGGATTGAAAATTTTGACACATCCTCCACCATATAAAGTATCTTGGTTATGAAAAGGACATCATGTTCTAGTTAATGAATAGTGTAAAGTGGAATTCCAAATTGACAGTTACAAGGATGAAGTGCTGTGTGACATAAGGGCCCATGGATGTATGCCATATTTTGTTGGGTAGACGATGATAATTTGATAATGAAGTCACACATGATAGGAGTAGAAACATGTATTATTTTGAGAAAGTTGGTGAAAGGAAAAAAAAATTACCTTTGAAGGATGAAGGTGTAGAAGAATAAATAATCCTAAAGTGTCATTGATTAGTGGAAAATAATAGCTATAGGATGTCAAAAATGTGGAGGTAAACTTCAAAGTTTAGTTGGTAATCCAAAGGTAATACTTTTTTTTTATCTTTCAAGTTGTTTGTGATCCTCCAGGCTTGAATTGTGGCTTGAGGATCCGTGACCCAGGGGCATCTAAGCCGTCAAAGTCACCCACGGATCACACCCATCCTGGGCCACACTAGCCCTTTATCATATTGGATTTTTTAGCATGTCGCCTCCCCCTAGCAGATGGCACAGCTACCCCCCCATGAGGTTTGATCCTAGGTTTCCTTGCTGACGAGGCCCATCCTCAACTGGTTGTGCTAGTGGGACATGACAAGCCAAAGGTAATCCTTACTAACACATATATGGATGGATTTCCTAAAGAAATTAATAATTTATTAGTTGATTTTTCTAACATTGTGGTAGATGACTTTCCAAGTAATTTTCCACCCATAAGAAGCATAATTCACTATATTGAACTTATTCCAAGAGCTAGTTTTCCAAATAAAGAAACTCGTAGGATGACTCCAAAGGAGAATGGAGTGATCGGAAATCAAGTTTGAGAGTTTTTGGATAAAGGACTAATAAAATAAATTTTAAGGCCATGTGTTGCAACTAATGTGTTGAATCCAAATAAGGATAGAGGATGGAGGATGTGCATAGACTCTAGAGCTTAAAAAAAATTACCGTCAAGTATAGGTTTCCATTATTGTAGATTCAATACTTCTCATGTAATGTTCTAAAACATAAGACTCAAATATACTCTACTCATTTGCGGAAATAAATTCACGATTGAGAAGAAATATCAAAATCATGCATCATTATTTAACACACATACACAAGGATATATCAAAGGGAAAGCAACTGCTCAAAACCCCTTCCTATTTGTATTGCATTAATCATAAAACATAGAAGAAATATAATGCTTTCTCAAGCCTGAGAAACATCTGCACAAATATAATCTATCTATCTGCCTCACAAACTGAATCTATCCAATACTTAGCCATTTTTCCTGCCTGCCAACCTCCTATTTCCTTGCGGTGTTTCTCAAGGAATTAGCCCCCTATTAATTAGGGAAATCCCCATCTTGAACTGTGCAATACATATAGGCCCTTATCTAACTTCATGCACCACCTGTACAACTTGGATAATTACACAACTAATAGTACACTTCCCTTTAACTCAAACCTCAACTCGGTAAATCGAATTTCATGCATGCATGAGTTAATTATTAGTTGAATGATTAGTTACCAGGTTAAACACTGAAGTTTCACCCCAATGCTAAACCTCCTACTAGTTACACCAATAATTGGAATTAGTTTAACTTAATTTAACTCAGTTTTACTAAATTATATTGTTACAACTGGAATTAACTCAACCTAGGATCCTAAAATTTAGGAATTTGTTGGAGTTGGGATCCCCGCGAAGTAAGCAAGCAAGGAAAGACTCCACAGATTGAGGAGCCAAGCGCGTAGAGGGGAGTCTATTTGGAGTCATGCGGGCTTTGGGGTGGGTCAAATCCCCTTCTATTGTAATGGGATGGGATATTTTGTGAACGTTGGACTCCGCCCATGGTTTTGGACCAGGGTATTGTAAATGCCCAATCTATATAAGGAGTATAGATAGAAGTCATAGGAAATGAAGTAGAAGTTGAATGATGCATTTATATGTAGGATTGTTTTGAGTCAGAGTCTCTTTTTGGGTTAGAGGAAAAGGGTCCTGTAGATGTGTGCGCAGAGACCTTAGGAAGTCTGCAACTATGTGTGCAGGGCGGAAAGTGAATTTATGAGAAGGATCTTACTATTAATGAAAGTGCTGAGAAATATCTAAGTTATATTGATGTGTCTTGCTTTTACTTATTGTTTCTGAATATTTATGTTGAAAAAGGGTTTGATCTGTAACTGAGTAGCGTAGTCTTGTTTATGAATATATTTTTTTTTTAATGAAAGAATAAGTAAGATCGTGGAGCCTGAGAGCAAGTTCAACAGATGTGTTGAACAACACTAGTATTTTTTATATATCTGCCCTGCGAATATATTTTAAGAAGGTGTTGTTCCTTGGGAGACAATCTCTGGCTGTAAGGATATCAGTGTCCACGACATGTACTGTCACTTGTAAATAAAATTATTTGTTGTCCCTTCATATTGTAACCCCAAAATTTATATCTTAAACCCTTTAATCTTACAGATAACAAAACTCCTCAAACTGCCTTTAAATGATAAATGTGCATGAACAGGAGAAGGTGAAATTATAGTGAAAAACCATTAACAATATGTTGTAAATCACAGAAACTATTATCTCTGGTTTTAGAAGAAAATGGTTGCAAGAAATGATTTCATAATAAAGGAGCGCATTATTAAGGAAATTTACTCCAACTCACAGATGTAAATTAGACACCAGTAGCTACATTAATTTATTCCAATAGAAGAGACATACATAAGATGGAACAACGAAAACTCAACACATTCATTAATTGCTGGAAAATCCTCTAAAAAGCTTTATTACTCTCATAAAAGACAAAAGTACAAAACTTGCCAAAACTTCTGAGGCACAAATTCCAAAACCCCCATCTCTCTTTCGAAAAATTCTTAAATACAATATTACAAAATGGATAGTTATGAAACGGTAAACTTCATAAAATATTTCTTTCGGTCATTACATAGAAAAATAGAAAATTAGAACTTATTCAGAAAAATAAAGTAAAAATAAAATGTAAAATTGCATTTGATCATGTGGTGGTAGTGGCTTGAGATCCTGGAACATAAGATGTTCTTGCATCTGCATTATTATTTTATGGAGACATTCATTCTTTACACTTTATCCAGAGGTCTACATTTGAGTTGTAACAATTATCAAGCTTGACATAAGCCATCCTGAAGTCTGTGATCCTGGAATATGAGGGTATTTCTGAAAACAAGGTTTTCATCATCCATAACAACTGAAAGTCTTTATGCAGATAATTCACAATAGTGGCTCCCTTTAGGATAGTAGTCTTCTCATGTGTATTTCCAATTTTATCCTTTTCCTCTACCAACAATGTTTCATATGTCTCCCAAGGAAGAAGGTTTCCTTGTTGATCCCAATGGGATGGAAAACCAACCCTGGTTATTTTATCAAACACCACATTAAAGCTTACCACTGCCTCTTTAACTTCCTTTAGTTTTTTCTCTGTATTCTTCTTGTATGAATTATTCATGATCATTATGTTAAACTCCAACACAAATTGAGTCTTGCCTTCAATTCCAAAATCCTTCAGTTCTTGTGTAGTTTTGGAATTAATAAAATCAATCAACCTCTTGGCATACAAGGCCTTCTTCTGCAATTTTTGTTTATTTTCCACATTGACATTTTCTAGGCCTCTCACAATGCTCTTTTCTTCTCCAACAATAATCAACAGATTCCATATATTCTTGAAAACATCAATAGTTTCATTCCAAATAATTTCCCTGGCCTGTATGGGGCAAATATTTCCCTTCACTTTCTCTTTCAGCCCTTTGATTTACTGATAGGCATTCTGGTAGTCTTTCCTATATTTATATACATTATCCTTGTTCATTTGTACTTCCTACTCAGTATCTCTGATTAATTTATAAGAACTTTCTAGGTCCCTATGAGTTTTCTTCAAATCAATTTATTCCATTCTTAACTCAGTACAGACTTGAGTTAATTGGGCAGCAGGTCTTCTGAATTTGATGAAACAACAACAATGCAGAAATGGGATTCTATCTTCTTCTGCAACATGTCATTCACCTCTTTCAACTTAGTTATCTCTTCATATTTGTCTAGCAGAGCTTGCAAAAACTTCTCTTGCTCTGTCTCAACTTGGGCTACTTCAGTAGCCATAGGATGCTCACCAGCAGGAAGCTTAAGATTCTTCTTCAAAGTTTGGATTTCAGATTCAACACTCTGAAACAATTTTTGAATTGTTGATTTGTCTTCAGGATCAACACCAATATTTAAAATTATTTTCGTTAACTCCTCATTTTGTGTGGAGTAATCTTTAGAGTTTTCTTTCTCCAACTTCAATTGTTTGATTACTTTTTTTAACATATTTTCAGCTTTGGCAACAACTGAAATGTTCTTTTTTAAAACATTAAAAATTAACTATCTTGTTTGCATTTGCAAGTTAATCTTATCAGGAAGAGGGATTTTTCTTCATCCACTTTTAGATTAACAGTTTTGAAAGAAGTACTAGATGAGACATTCATATCTGAAGGATGAGAGAAGGCTATCCTTAGCTAATCTTTTTCCAGATCCATGGCTTTCAATAATCTTGTCTTCTCAAGAGAAATCTGAGCCTCAATGTTATCTCTTATTCTTTTGTTTCTTTCTTCAATTTTTGAGAAAAACTATTTAACATTAGAAAAAGAATCATGACTTGTACCCTCAGGTAGAGGAGATGAAAGAGTACAAGAAATGTCTCCCAATTGCAAAGAAAATCTAGGCATAGCTGAAGAACTGCCCTCCACTGTCTTTGTCTTCTTGGCTTAATTGATTGCATCAATCTCCAAATCAATTTATTTATCCCTTCATATTTTAAGCCCCTTCTTAGTAGGATGAGGGGTTTCCACCTCCATCTGCACAGATGCAGAACTTTATCCACCATTTTCTAGTTTTTCCATCTTCTAGTATAGGTTCATGAACAAATGGAGTATAACCATTCTCCACCCCGCGGTTTGAAATCATATGATATTGGTCATAGGCCCATTTCTCATCTAATGACAATGCATATTAGGCAGCATTTTGTGAGCCTCTTCTAGGCACTGTTTGGTATTAACAATGAATGGCCCTATTGTCCTAGGTAATTTAAATAAATGACCCTTCTTCGCTGACACAAAATGAACTTGATCAACATTAAGAATTTACAAGATGAATTCCAAAGAAAACATCCTCATAGGAAAAAAAACAGGTAGCCTGAAAAGTTCTATATCAGCTCCAAAAAATATAATTGTAGTGTGGTTTTAATGAGAAAACCAATCCCCATACCTTACATATTTTCTCAATTTCAGAAAATATTGAGCTTCAGGAAACAACCTTGGTGCAGATACTCCATTTAAAACTGAATACACAATAGGAAGGAAAGAGGATGTAAACTCAGAAAGTCCTTCATTTCCCACCTCCTTTCTTACTAGGTCTATCCAAAAGACCACTTATTGCATATTCTTATTCACATTAACAATATTTAACCCCAATTGAGTAAAGTGGTCGACATGAATGTAAAAAAATAAATAGGTGACCAAGGATGGAAACTTAAAACTCTCAATAATTGGTAAACTCATGAATTGATTGTTTACATAATTCTCCAAATAAGTGGGAATATCTTAAACCACCCGAGGTTTCATAATTAAAGAAAACATTCCCAGAATTGACTCATCCAACGTTTTAGGATCTTCTTTACCCAATATTTTATCCAAAATCTGGATAATTGACCTTACATCTTCCGAAAAGAGGCTAAAAGGATATTTGTCTGAATCCATGGAAAATTTTTCCTTTTCAGGAATTAAATAAAACACAATTTGGGAAAACTCAGTTCTAGGAATTTTTTGAAAGCATGTGGAAAGGGATCATGTAGTAAAACTCACATATGACTCTGCATAGGGAAAGAAAAAATATTGCTTAATTAATTGAGCTAACTCTTGGAAGACTTTTTATCCCAATTGGTTCATGACAAAAAACTTCTTAGGATACATGGCAGAGACTAACCAATGGATAAAATTTGGAAACAAGTAAGTTTTTTGAACAAAAACTGACAAGACTCTAGACTTTATTAAAGCAGAGTAAATTGGGAATCTTGACTGCTTTAGGATGACATGCTGGTAGAAAATTGGGTGGTCTACTATGTAAACAATATCTACAATGTCAATTTATGTGTCCATCAATGGAATATGAGTAGAATACCCAGCCATAACAATTTTCTTTGACATTTTGGACAAATTCAAGAAGAGTTGTACCAGTTACTTGGCTTTGTCAAATCGGTTGATGACTTAGAAGCTGGTACAAAATTTGGAGAACTTTAAGCTATTCAGGAGTGGACATGGACAACAATAAGGGAAAAAATATTTTAATAGGTGGAAAAAATGATTAGGCAGGAAACAAATATATGGAAGTGTAATGGATGATGGAATGAATGACAAGATGAGTGAGATGATGTGGAGGGTGACATGGAAAACATAGATGGCTTGCTTGGTGGCGTCGTGGGCCCATTGGCTGTTGTCACTACGGGGGGACTTCGCAGTACAGGATCAATCTCAGAGTAGTGCATCTAGAGTTAATCTGGGCCACTCGTTGCAGTCAACTTTTGGGGGTCAAAGATTCTAGTGGAGGCACCTCGCTTGTTAATATTCGATCAAGTTCTGATGCCACAATGCTCCACCGCGGGAAATCTCTTCCAATTGGTGGTCCTAATGATGTCATTTACTCATCTTTTAACATTATGTGTTAAATGTGGTCCCACTGTTTGTCACATTTACTCTAACCACTGTTTAGTACAATTCTTTTCAAAAAAATTATTTTGTGCATATGCATATATATATATATATATATATATATATATATATATATATATATATATATATATATATATATATATATATATATATATATATATTTAATTTTTAAGAAGACATAATCTCATATATAAAATATTTAAGAAGGCCACAAAGATCCGTTCCACCGGGTAGAGGTTTTTTAGAAATACTGGGACCAGGCAGCTTGGGGTTCCTTCGCTTCAGGCATGTAGTCAAAAGGTGACTTACATATTGCAAATGAGTTACTCACCGACCTATGTATAGTGATCAAACTGGTATGTACAATGATGAAACAAAACTTCAATGCTGGAAATAGTGCTTTAGATACTACCCATTCACTGGAAATGACAACATTTCACCATCCAAATTTTCCAAGACAAAAGTATTTCTAGCTCTAGATTCAATAATTTTAAAAGGAATATAGCAAAGGGGATCAAATTTCCCATTCTTACCTTTATCTTCCCTTCTCACATCCCATCTTAAAACAAGATCAATTGGCAAGAAAAGAACATCTTTGGCTTTTCTATTGAAAATTGTTTTCATTTTCTCTTGATCGCTAATTAGATTCTCTCTGACCTTATCTCTACTTTCATTTAGCTCCACCAACCTGTTCACTCTTCTAATTAAAGGACTTGGTTCTTCCTGTAAATATTGAATTAATGCTATCAAAGGCTTTATCAAATGACTAGGTGTTTCGGGGATTTAACACCCTAGAGGTTGGTTGGGATTCAACCTCCACAGAGCAGGGGCGTACTACTTAACAGAGACTCACACGATCATGCACAGTGATAAAAACGAAATCGAGTAGAATGAGAGGTTTACCCGTTGGTCCTACGTTTGAAGTAGATCCACGTGGAGTTCAAACTCCCTGCAACCGTCCTTCCTCTTTCACCTGAAATACAAGAAGAAACCAGCACAAAGGACAAGTTGTACAATATATTTCTACTCTATATGTTAGTGAGATTCATATAAAACATTAAATAAATCATCATGAATGCTTGTATAACAAATATTCTTCATACATTAAAGCATACACTAACACATTTACTTCGGGAACAGCATGATACTTCTGTATTATAAAAATAGTACGTACAAAAGTAAGTGGAGAGATCACCCGATCCTTCCAAGGCCTTCGCAGACCGTCGTCCGGATCCGTCCAGCCCTTGCCTCGCTAAGACTCCTTCCAAATGAGTGCATACGAGATAACATATAAAGGGATGTGTATCTCAAGGAAACAAGGGTTTCCTGAAATGAACTGGGAAGTGCAGGAGGCATGGGGAATCAGACTTGGATAGGGAACCAACAGAGTATAATAATAACAATTCTCTCTCTCCCTTAGGCCATCCATATGAGGTCTTTTTATAGTCCCTCCAAGTAGTTTCAGCAGTTGGAAACAGTTGGCCACGGGCTGGGGTGGTTGAACTACCTGAGTAACCATCAACCCAGCGCGAAATTAGGGATTTTTATATATTTTTTAATCATTAAAATGGCATACGCGGAAAAGTCTAGCTGTACTCGCGTATACACGCAGAAAAACACGAGCATAGTCGCGTATGAAGGATTTTCCACTGTTTTTAAGTGAATTTGTCCAAGTCTGTAGGAATGGGTGCCCATAAAGCCATGTAGCAATCATGAATCATGTCAAGGTGAGAAATGATGCTATAAAAAATACGTGCAGCGCGTCAAGCGGAACAAGCAACGAACAGGAAAAGAATTTCGGCTTAACACGCAGGTTGCGGGATTCCAAATCAGCGACACCATGCTGGACTTGGGGTTCGACGTCAACATTCTGCCACGGAAGACATGGGAGGCTCTTGGAAGGCCACGACTAGCCTATTCACCAATCCAACTCAGGATGGCAAACCAGTACTGTATTCTGCCAATCGGCCAGCTCGAGGGTGTCGAGGTCGACATTGCGGGGGTGAAGACCTACACCAATTTTGAGGTTATTGATATCATGAGCGACAAGGATCCCTATCCTGCCCTACTCGGCATTGACTGGGCTTTTGAGAATTACGCCATCATCGACCTTAAGAAGGAGCTGATGATCTTCGAGGATGGGGAGGTACGGGTAACCCAGCCCCTTGACCCGTATCAGAGCCTGCGATATACGGAAACAGTGGACAACCGAGAGGATGCTCAAATGATGGACCACCTTTACCAGATGACCGCAGGAAAGCGGGATGATTATATTAACCCGACCGCGACTGGCTCTGTCAGTTGGCAGAGTGTGCAGAGCTCGGAGTTCGGATCCGAACTCGCGTGGGAAGACTGGCAGCAAGAGGGGTATGATACCACCACGTGGAGATGTGCTACCATTGCTCGAGTCCGGTGGGTGGGGACTGAGATCCGCGGATATCCCACCTTATCGAACATGCAAGCGGTCAATACTTTCATTACCAAGGTGGAAGACATGGTCCCAGATGAAAGCCGGATGCCACTTTTGGATGTGGCCTTGCAATCCACGTCGGCCCAGTGGTGGAAAAATCACCGCAACACTCTATTGCGATGGGAGTGCGTGGCAGATCCTCTGCGGGCACGCTTTAAAGAGGACGAAGGACCTTGTAGTATGCTTAAATATCATGGGACTTCCGACCCACGACACCATTTGCAGGCCTGCAAGGAGCAATGGCGCAGCACCAGGTACCCTGAAGAGTTGTGGGTCCACAGGTTTATCCACTCCCTGGGTACAATTCCGCAGGCCTGGTACTTGGAGGAAGAGCGGAAACGGGGAACCCGCTCTTGGCAGGAAGTTACGGAAAATTTCGTAAGGTGCTTCTTGTTCGAAGGGGAGACGGCGCAGGAGTCTCAGGCCCTACAGGCAATCAAGGAGGTCTTGTTTTTCCGCCATCCCGAGCCCGACGGGGGCCCGGTTGTGTCACGACCTGAGGTCAGGCGCGAGTTGGTTTGCCGCCGGATTGACAGCGATCCGGATGATGATAGTCTGGAGGACCTCAGGCATCTCTATTTTGACAAAAAGGAAGGAGAGCGGAACATCAGTGAAGAGCCGACGACTGAAGGAGTTCATTTACAGCCACTAAATACGAAGAAGCTGAACATTGGAACAGACGAGAAACCCAAGCTCGCAACGGTGGGGGATTACTGGGACGAGGAAACGAAAAAAGAAATTTTTAGCCTCCTCCGGGAATACGAAGACTTGTTCCCGTCCTCGGTTGCAGACCTGAAGGGGATCAAGGGAGACCTGGGCGAAATGTGCATCGTGCTGAAACCGGGGGCCAGGCCGGTGAAGCACCGACCCTACCGGCTGAACCCACGTATCAAAGAAAAAGTCAAGACGGAGATCGACAAGATGCTGGCTGCAGGTCTTATCTTTCCAGTAGAAGAAGCAGAATGGGTGAGTCCCATTGTCATCCAAAACAAGAAGGACAAAGCGGAGATACGCGTCTGCGTAGACTACCGGAGTCTGAACAATGCCTGCATCCACGATCCGTTTCCCACTCCTTTCAGCGATGAAGTTCTAGATCATGTTGCGGGAAACGAAGCCTATTCCTTCACTGATGGGTTTTCGAGCTACCATCAGGTGTGCATTGCCGAAGAAGACAAAGCAAAGATGACATTCACCACTGAGTGGGGATCATTCGCGTACCACGTTATGCCGTTTGGTCTGAAGAACGCACCGGCTGTGTTTTCCCGGATCGTAATTGCTGCTTTCCGGAAGTACATTCACAAGTTCCTGGAGGTCTACATGGACGACTGGACCGTCTACAACCTGTTGAAGAAACACGCCTCCCTGTTGCGTATTATGTTTGATCAGTGTCGTCAGCTGCAGATTTCCTTGAACTTGAAGAAATGTATTTTTGCAGTTCCATTCGGCACCCTCTTAGGCCACGTGGTGTGCAAGCAAGGGGCCTGCGTCGATCCCGCCAAGGTCGCAGTCATCATTCACATGGAAGCCTCCGAAACCGTGAAGCAGTTGCGGGCACTGCTCGGGCATACAAGATATTACAGGCGGTTCATCCGCAATTACGCAAAGATTACGGCCCCTTTGGAGAAACTGTTGCGGAAGTCAGAAGTATTCCAATGGACGGAGGAGTGTAGGAAGGCCCTCGACACCTTGAAGGAGAAATTGGCGACAGCACCCATACTTTTTCATCCCGAATGGGATAAGCAATTCCATGTGCATATTGATGCATCTGGTATTGCACTTGGGGCTGTCTTGGCGCAACCCAGGGAGACGACAGTTGACCACCCCGTCTACTTCGCCAGCCGCAGGTTATCGAACGCGGAGAAGAATTACACCACGACCGAGCGGGAGGCGTTGGCGATGGTGTATTCCCTCCAGAAGTTCTGCCACTACCTTCTGGGTGGCAAATTCACATTCTTTACGGACCACTCCACATTAAAGTATCTGGTGAATAAGCCTGTGTTGGAAGGACGGATCTGTCGTTGGCTTCTACTTTTCCAGGAATTCACGTTTGAGGTGATTGTCAAGCCCGGCAGGTTGAATGTTGGTCCTGATCATTTATCCAGGTTAGAGACGGGAGAGAATTAAGGTTCGTTGGATGATCAGCTGCCAGATGTCGATCTCTTCCGAGTCGAAGCAGTATCGGATTACCTGGCTGACATTGCCACTTATCTGACCACGGGACAATGCCCTCAGGATTACACCCCGCTCCAGAAACGCCACCTAGTCGTCTGGGCGGCCGACTTCCAATTGATCGCATGGTAGCTATACAAACTGGGCCTTGACGAGGTGTTGCGCAGATGCGTCCTTGACCACGAACGGGAAGCGGTGATGTGGGAGTGTCACAGCGGTGTTGCGGGAGGGCATGTGGGTGCGAAACCCACCGCAAGGAAGGTGCTCCAAGCTAGCCTGTGGTGGCCGACAGTACATACTGACTGTAAGGCCTATGTGAAGTGCTGTGATGTTTTCCAGCGGACGGGAAGGCCTTCACACCGAGACGAGCTTCCGCTACACCCAGTGCATGTGTTGCGGCCGTTTGAAAAGTGGGTTGTCGATTTCGTAGGTCCCATCGCCCCTGTCGCCAGACACTCCAAGGCCCGGTACATTATTACCTCCACGGATTACCTCACCCGGTGGGCTGAGGCAGCGGCGGTACGCAACTGCTCGGCGGAGACAGCTGCCCGGTTTATTTTCGAACACATCATTAGTCGGTTTGGCTGTCCACGAAGCTTAACCAGCGATCAGGGTACGCATTTCATTAATACCATGGTCAAGTCACTACTGGACACGTTTATGATTCAGCATCATAAAAGCAGCCCATACCACCCGCAAGCCAATGGTACTGTGGAAGCATTCAACAAAATTCTTGAAAAGGGCTTGACTAAGATTTGCAATGCTCAGCGCGACGATTGGGATGAGCGTCTCCCAGCGGCATTATGGGCCTACCAGACCATGGTGAAATGCTTGACCAATCAGACGCCATTCCAGTTGGTGTATGGCCGAGAAGCTGTGATTCCCACTGAGTTCACTGTACCCAGTCTTCTGATCGCTACGTCTCTTCAGTTTTCAGAAGAGGAGTCACTTCGGGAACGCCTCCAGGAGCTACAGGAGCTGGATGAGGCCCGATTCCTGGTGGAATTCCACCAGAAGGTTTAGAAGGCCAGGCAGAAAGCGTGGCACGACCGCCACATCAAGACCAAAGCCTTCCAAGTTGGTGGCAAAGTTCTCTTATATGATAGCCGGTTCCAGAAGTTTCCAGGCAAACTCCAGATGCACTGGTTAGGACCCTACTTTGTCATCGAGATCCGCGACTCAGGAGCCGTTCGGTTGGCACAGCTGGACGGTACAGTCCTCCCTGGGTGGGTGAATGGCGCACGCCTGAAACCCTACCAGGAGTAGGTACCTTTCACTTTTCACCAATAACTCTCGCACCCGAGAGACCCGTAGAGTAGCTTAGCCGAATAACTCTCCCGCAACTGGGATGAGCGTAGGGAGTCTTTTCTGTTCATAGGTAGTCTGTCAATAACCGGTCAGTTGTGGGGACCACACCGAAACCGACTTTGGTCGGGGCGGCACCAGTCCAGCGTGTCAAGGCGCCAGTCCAGCGTTTCGTCCTTGTAGGATCCATCCACGTGCCAGTATCAGTCCAGGTCATCTCCGTCAGTCCTTTTTGTCAGTCCGTAGGATCGCTCAGACTTGCATCATAAATTACCATAAGTAGACAGTAATCGTACCATAATCATTTGCCATCATCCGCAGTTCCCTCAGCCGTCTCGTCCACCCATTTCCCCATGACGCCGTCAGCAACTGTCAGATTACACACAGGCATGCGATCGATCGCACGATTATCGCAGGCAAGAAGGCAAGCGGGAATTAATTGTCGTTATGGGGTCTCATTAACTCCGCTCGTGCCAGGTGATGACATAACTTGCGTGAAGACCATCAGCACGAGAATGACGGACCAGTTCAATTTGGCAATTACAGAAACTCCAAAGCAGTTGAAGTCTCAAAGCGCACCACACCAAGATAGAAGCTCCAGAAGAATTCTCCAGGTTTACCAGCGTCGTGCCAAGATGCCAAAGGCTCTCTTATCCGTTGCTGAACCAGTGCTAGACAGTCGAATCCACAGAACAGAGTCGCTGGTTGGAAAATATGATAGTGCAGCGTTGATAGACGCCAACCTGTCCGACCCAGCCGAATTCCCCCACCTCCATTGGTAGACATACATGGAGCAGGGAAAATTTTAAGGATGGGAAATTATTTTGAAGTTTAAAACATTGGCGAATTTCACTAGTCCCTAATATGAAAATTATAAAATGTTTATTGATATATTTGTAAAATTATAAAAATTTATAATGGTTTTCTATATACTCTCTATATAATGTTGGCAATTTTTAAGTTAAAATAATTTTACATTGTAAAATTTGGGCGAATCATTTTGATAAAAAAATTGAAATTGACGAATCTTTTTTTTGGAAAAAACATGGAAAATTAGCCCACCTACGAATATTAGCCCCTAAAATTTTCCATGACATGGAGCATCACTACACACCAGGCAGCAGCTCAAACAGCCGAATGCGACAAGAGTACAGGGGCCTACAGCAATCGTCTTTGATGAGTTTAAGAACTCTTCCTGTTTTTGGGACTACAGGACCGGCCCTGCAATGTACCCGGTTCCTCCTCAGTCGAATCCAAAACGGGTCCTTGTGGCTCAATAAGGAAATCCCCATTCACGCCGAAGACATTCATCGGCTCACAGGGCTGTCCCAGAATGGCGCAGATGTCTCCGCTGCCGGTTAGACATCTTCTAAGCGCACTCGAAAGTCGAGAGATACAGACCTATATACCAATTATGGCACTCGCCGGGGGGGGGAAGGTGCCAAAATTGATTTGATTAACAAGCCGGAGATTCGGTTCACTTGCTATATCATTGCTAGCAAGACGATGCGGCACTATACCAAGGGAGAGTGCACCTTGGATACCATCTCCATTGCGGAGCACTGTATCCAAGGCACCAGGCTGAATTGGTGTTCTTTCGTGCTCAAAGAACTGTTCGCGGCATGCGAAGAGAACTACAAGCGCACGACCAGTTTCATCTATGGTTACCTGATTGTAGCTTTCGCCATGTGGAAGTGGCACATTCCTCCTGTCCGGCTGCCGGCAGAAACTACCGCGAGCCAGCCCCTCGCGATGAAATTCACCCCGTGGTAGGTGTCCTCTGACCCCAGCACTAAACATGTGAACGCGGAAGCGTTTCGGGCTTGGTACGGGTTAATGAGAGATGTGGTGGCTAACCAGAAACGGGTGCCCAGGCACCTGTTGGACGAGTATAGTAAGCAGGTATGGTTCGGGGTAAGCCACAGGCACACTTACCTCTGCCCCACTTACGTGCCGGAAGCCACCTTCCACATGGCGCCACTTAGATTCCAGCTGGACGATGATACCTTCCACCATGAGGTCTCTGCGTGGCCGGGGGTCATCAAGCACATCTGCGACGGGATCCCCAGATATAACTTTGAGAGGATGCTGCCGACGCAGCGGACTGCCGAGACAGGCGCAGCAGGGTCCTCACAGGCCACGGCGAGACCTTCTCAGGATGCAGCCGGGACCTCACAAGAACTGCCCGAATCACTGGTCCCCGTCGTACAACACTTCAATGCCCAGGTACGAAGTCTCAACGTGGCGACCCAAGTTGTTTCAAGTGGTGCCCCTTTGTTCCCTTTATTTTCTTAATTCCACCTTAGTCGCTCTCTTGCTCCATCCCATACTGCCCCTCTCACCTCCCTCATCCCCACCAACTTATTTACTTCTACCAGCCCCATCATCACCCCGATGGGCGAAACGGGCCCGACACCGGATCAATCAGACCCCCCTCCATCCAAGCGGGCCCGCACCGTCGTCCCTGATCCAGTGGTGGACCTTACTGATGATGATCCGCCATCCACTCCACTCACAGGGACATTGATTCCAGAGGAACCCCTGATAGATCCGTCAGAATTCCTCAATATTCGCCTCCCCCATACCACCTCCACCCCGTCCACCGCTCCCTCCACCGGTCGTCCACCTGCCACTTCATCCGTTCCATCCAACTCCTCTACCACTGTATCAGACCCTCTGATCCGGGAACTTTTTGGAGGAGACCACGGGGCCGAAGTCACCTCCAGTACCGAGGCCGTAGTACCACCAGTTGACCCCGTGGCCACACCCCAGGATCCTGTCTCTACTATATTTACCCGGCTGGCCAATGTTGGGGCTGACTCGGTCGAGGCTCCGCCTGAGCATGCTGACCCTCCCCCCACCGACCAGACCACTCAGCAGGAATGGCCTGATTCCGATATGGGCACCTCAATGCAGCAACAGACATCGGTGTCTCCTCCTGAGAACTCCAACCGATCAGTGGCCAGCGGCCAACCTTTGCAGGAGCGAATGCCGGAGCAGGGCGCTTCCAGCACGGCCAACGTAGAAACATGGGGTACAGGGCAGTTGTACCTATTCATTCAGCGGGTGGCCCTGCAGGCCAAACAGCTTCATTCGGAGCTGCAGCAGCAGTGCGAGGAGCAGCACCATCAGATCACAGCGCTTACTGAACAGCGCGATCAGCTGACCCAGGAGAAGACCTACCTGCAGGAGCAGGTCACAGTTGTTGCTCGGGCGTTTTCAGACCTATGGCCCGCTGTACGAGCTCACCATGCCCCACTTCCTAATGATATCGCGGCGAGCAATGTGGTTGTCCTGGCTTACCACATTCGGACTGCCTTCACTGGTCTATGCAGGGAAAATCAGGAACTTCAAGCGGTGTTAGCCGCACGGCCCACACTCCCCGACCCACAGATTGTCTACTCAGAATAGGTGGCTGCCAAGTAGACCCAGGCAGCTCGCATGCAGGCGACCCTTCACTCCACAGCAAGCGAGGCTTACGACCTCCTGCGAATTCTGCAGGAGTGTTCACTCGCCCTCACGGTTAAAACGCAGCCCATCTCCGCCCAGCTACAGCAGATTTCCAGGGAAATTCAGGAGACCGTAGACCCAGCGCGGTTAGATCAAATCTATGCCCAGGCGGACGAGCTTGAGGTGAAAATGCAACAGACCGACGCCAACTCAGCAGCAGCCAAGCAGGTCATTCGGGAAATCCGTCCGCCCATTCAAGCCAGTGCCAAATCAATACAACAGCTGGATGCAAAGGCCGCGACCCAGCTTACCACGATGTTCAGGGCCATCCCAACGAATATAGAAGAGGCCACTGCCACTAGGATCACTGAATAAGCAGACTCGCTAATGCAGGAATGGAAGCAAGCGGTGTCGGATTTCACTGGGTTCAAAGATATAGCACTCCGCAGGGTCTCGAAGTTGGGGCCCTTGTTTGAACAGCCGCTTGGAGGAGCACAGCAGGAAAGGGCACGGGACGAAGGCACAGCAGAACAGGGCACGAGAGCCAGCGGGGCAATGGAGGTGGAAACTGTCATTTGTGATTGACTCGGGGACGAGTCAAGGAATTGTGGTCGGGGCCTGTTGGGGCCCTTGTTTTTTATTGTTTTTGAAATCTTGGTTAGAACATTTTGAATTTTGACCTTTTGAGTTGCGGCATGAAGACACATGGCAATCACGACTGCGTCACAACTACCAGGAGTCGCGGAGCTATCAAGGTGGCGCGGAAGCATGAGATAGCTGGAGATAGAACACGCACAAGTACAGATGAAGAAAACACACAGCAGAAGACAGAAAGTGGAACACGCAGATAACAGGAGAGAAGCTGGGAGCAGCTGAAGAAAAGACACAGAGGAACTGATAGTCGCGAGAGCGGGTGAATAAATAATAGTCACCCGGCTGAAAGAAAGAAGATGCTGCAGAGGTTGCGAGGCTCGTGACAGGAGAAGAATCACAGAGCGACTGCGGGAAATCATGCATGCCTTTCTATGGTTCCTCATCTTCTCTATTCTACCTTTCTGTTCCGGAAACCATCTGTATCAGAGTTGTAAGCTATCGCTGAAAATGCTATGTAATCATGTGCTTGGCCAAGAGATTAATACGATGGAAAGTTGTTGTCTCAATGAGAGGTTTACATGCATGTAATGTGTTTATGCTGGTTTAAAATTTTATTTGTTACTGTCTGAATTTTTAGCAAGTGCTCTTGCATATAGAACTCTATCTACGTGATCAATGTATTGTCCATCATGAGTTACGACTTTGTCCCTTGCCATTGATCTCATCCCCTTTCTGCATGTGGTTGCGGCACGCCTCGGGTGAGACTCACTGCTCTCCGGAGCAGGGTGAAAATGCCGGCGTGATCCTAGACTACATCGGACCCCTTTGTTGGCCACAACTCCTGAACCTGGGTCTTGTCCGCGAGACCTGACTCCTCGCCAACATTGTAAAATGACACTTTTTGTCACAGTCGTACATGCTTTTTTCATTGTACTTGGGGAGTGCTTGTAAACTGGTGTTTTCATGTGTATTTTCCATTGTTCAAGCATGTATAAGTTTTATTGATGAGTTGGTATTTTTTGCACTTTATTTCATGTCTAGAATCATTTTGTTCACCTCTTGTTCTATCTTTGAGATAGACAAATTTTGGTTAAACAAGTTAACCCATTAAGGCTAGGAGTGCATGGCACACTCTCAAGCCTTGATCAATACTCCTTCATTGTTCAAAAGTCCACCTTTCACCCTCTAAAAGTGCATAGCACACTCCTAAGACTCATTCCCCTTCCTCATTCTGAACTGCGCCCTCAAATAATGCATTCCTCCTTGTTGAGTGCATGATGCATCATCATGAATCCTTTAGCCTTCAATAATGTGCCTTGTGCCCCACTTGACCCTCTTGAGCACATGGCACACTTGGAAATCAAAAAGACTAACCCATTCAGCCTTCACTACACCATGCACTATCCTTGGATCTCTTGATCGCTTGAGCACACCCCGAAGCCCTGGAGCCTCATCCCTTTGTCCTTCGACAGTGCACCCTAAGCCCTCCTTGTCTCGCTTGAGCACAAAATTCACTTGGGAAGCATGAATTTTCTTCCTTAATCCTTTATACCTGCACCTTGCACCCTCCTTGAACCTCTTGAATGCGTGAGCGCACCCTTAATCCTTGAAGCTTCAGCCCGTCAACCTTTTACAATCCGCCTTTTCTCCCAGGAGTTTCCCTTGCTCTTCCTGAGCACATCGTTAA
Organism: Pinus albicaulis; assembly: GCA_034641835.2. Lineage (NCBI taxonomy): Eukaryota > Viridiplantae > Streptophyta > Pinopsida > Pinales > Pinaceae > Pinus > Pinus albicaulis. The sequence continues at coordinate 722,640,137 of CM076580.1, read as the reverse complement.
GTCATTAACTTAAAACTTGCATGAAACATGTTAGGATAGGAGATTTTCAGCCTGATGTTTTCTTGCCATGAGTGAATTCAATTGTAGATATTTCAAAAGGCATTTCAAGGATGCATGAAGAAATAAGGAAAACAGGGAATTTAAAGGAATCATTCAAGAATGAAGAACACATTGAAATATTGATGATCGAAGCAGTCTAAAAGACTCCATGAGATCAAAGACCCTTTGGAGGGTGAAGAAATCAAAAACATGAAATTTGCATGCAACATTGAAGACACAAGTGGCATCCTTGTCACCTATCAAAGAAATTCCATGTCATTAGTCACTATGAGTCCAAGTCATCAATGATAGTGACTTTTCATGTGCTCGTCTCATGATGATGTGGAAATTATACTTTAATGATGTAATTATTGTAAAGACAAATAAGTATAATTCCAAAAGTCATGTATGGACAAAAGATCCATCTGAATAATTCCAAAAGACATGTAATTCCAAAAGTCATTTTGAAGTTAGAGAGTTATAGAATTCAAAATATCATTAGAAGTTGGAAAGTCAAGATTCATGAGGATATGAAAGGTCACACATCAAGTTATAAAAGGAGCTTCATTACTCAAGAAAAATACGTTCATCCTTGGCTTATCCGACAAGTCATTAGAGAGATAGAGATAGTACTTTTGGGGAGCAAGTAGTAGGTATAACACTCCACTATTGGAGCTACTGATGTTCATTGTACTTATGTATCGTGGAACTTTTACTTAATAATTGGATCCATTCAGCCAACACACTTTCATGCATGAATCCTAGATGTTTTGAGACTATTATTCTAATGTTTTTGGTTTATGTTGGCTTTCATATGTACTAAAGTAATTGAACTATTTCGGTGACTTTGGTGCTAAACTTGTTGGAAATGTTTTGTGATAATTTAACGTTCATTGCATCTGTGTAAACTACTTTTTTTTATGCATAACGATTCTTTCTTGTTTATGTGCATGTGTCTCCACTATATTAGTACTATTAATTTTATTTTAGAGGCTCACTTTCTCTCCCTTGCAGTGAAATAACCTTGATACATCTACAATTGAACATTTCACAAGGCACATTGTCTTTCTCATTCAAAAGCACATGCACGCTACTCTCTCATGCTAATTGCTTAAGCCAAGGAAAACATCTAAGTAAACAACAATCAGGTCATATTTATGGATGGGACTCCAACACCAAATTGAGTGTGGTCTAATTGGGACCTTATATCGGGGAGATCCCCTGTATGTTGGCGGTATCCAACTCCGTAAATAGGTGGTATTTCCATCAATGAAAAGGGGTATATTTTTGGGCATATTGTTGTCATTAGTGACAACCAATGTCATTGATGTCAAAGATTATTGGGCATAGTCATGTCAATGGTGTCAATGAATATGTCAAAGGAAGGAGTCGTTGGTCATAATGTTATAATTGATGATAATCAATTCCATATCATTGATGTCAAAGGAAGTATGATGTCTTGAAGTTATGATGCCTTGAAATATCACACATCAGTGATGTCAAATATGGCTTATATATTATTGAGTTTTTTTTTATTTTATGATCATCAAATAATTACGCAAATTGTCTAGTTGGATAGTCCTCCCTGAGATATTTCCAACATTATACTACACTTGGTCAAACTCCTTCTGATTAACAATAAAGGCTAGTTTGAACATGAAACCTTGGAAATCATAGCTTGAAGTTTACTGAGAATTTTTCAAAAATATTTTGATCAAACAAATTTGTAAATAATTTTCTTTTATATTACTCTTTGAGACCTTTCCATTGATATATGACACTTGGGAAAACTCCCACTGGTTAAGAAGAAATGTTGATTTGAATTTAAGCATGTTTATAATGGAATAAAAGGATCAAACCCAAAATTTGTTAACCAATGCACATCTTTGATGGAAGATTAGGTGGTTATTTCCTAGCTCAAGCAACCAATGATGGTAGATGGAAAAAGTTGCATGAAATTTAACAACATAGTGTTTTGAATAGTGTCATGGTTCTACACAGGAACCGAGAAGGGCCCAAACCCATCCCACATTAATTAAATAATTATGTGATGGGGTGGTTTATATGGAAACGATGTAACCCCACGATGTATCCAAAGTGGGTCCAGTGAAACTCCTATGTGATGTGTCTACCTATGTGATGTGGCGAGTCTAATGTATTACTTGGTTGACATGGCATAAGCAGAGATTGTTTACTTGGCATAATCAAGACACGTGGTAGGTATGTTATAAACATTTTTCATGTGGCATAAGAAAATATGGTTGACATGGCAGAGATGGAAGAGTTGGTTGATGTGGAGTAAGTTGAGAGGGTTAAGGAGGTAGAGATGGTTGTTGTGGTAGAGTTGGTTGACATTGCAAAAGCAGATATGAATAATGTGGAATATATATTTGACGTGTTAGAGTTGGTTAACGTGGTGGAAGTAGAGATGGTTGACGTGGAATAACCCTGACATTTGGCACCTTGCTGACATGACACATGGCATGTTAGACAAGATTTTTGAGTGGATAATAGGCCTAATTTTTAGTGGCTCGGGGCACCACCCGAAGGGTGCCATGTGGGAACAATGATGTCAAGCATATATCAACAACAGGTTTCCCATTGATAGCTAAGGATCTGGTCATTATGTGAGGTAATATGGAAAAATAATTTTAGTCTGTAATCATGGGGGGTTCCCTGGTCATGTTATGGTCACATAGGTTGAAGTTCAGGTGGTTGGCTCCGCAAATTGTGAACAAATGATCCCATCATCCCAATGGTTGGTTGCTCTCTCTCTATATATATGTGTGTGTGTGTGTGTGTGTATGTATATATATGTATATATATATGCATATATGTATGTATATCTATATATATGTATATATATATATATATATATATATATATATATATATATATATATATATATGTGTGTGTGTGTGTGTGTGTGTGTGTGTGTATGTGTGTATGTATATATGTGTGTGTGTGTGTGTGTGTGTGTGTGTGTGTGTGTGTGTGTGTATCTCACCTCATGCTTGTTGGAAGCATGGAGTGTGCACTTGAATAGCAGCATACATATATCTATGTGGCACTATGATTGAACGTTAAATTGTATCTCTATGGTCTCATGATCGATTTGGAGGCATGGTCTGTGATCTAAATGATTATATTGCAAGTCCTATATTTTGGTATGTGTAAATCGCAGGGCCTGGCTACATAGCATAGCCAAGTTGATGCTAAGAATGTTTCAGTCTACGTTGTTCACAGGTTCAAGTCTAGTAGACAATGGATTTTGTAGTGTGAGCATTGACAACACACACACACACACACACACATAATTTTCGGATGTTGGATATGAAAACATAGCATTTAGTTGAGTTGGAATTGGCCTCAATTTGGTCCTAGTGGTCATGGGTTCGAGTCTAAGGTTGAACAATTTTCGTGTTTAGAACTACCCAATGGAAAAGAGCTTTTTGTTGAACTAGTGGGGTAAATTTTGTACAATGCGCACATAAAGGTGCACTTTGTAGACGATGGAACTGAAAGGCACATTCTGCAATTCAATAGGGTCATTTTGTCCAACATTTAATCTTTATCATGCTTTTTGGGTCATTTTGAGGCTGAAATTAATTTTTGAAAAAGGGGAAATGGCTAGAATATTTTTGTGATTTGATAAGGGGGACATGAAACGTCATGAAGACATGAATTTGAGGATAAAAGGCCATATTTCTTTTGTTATTGTCAAAACTTTATGGAGCTCATGCACAAGTTTAGTCTTGGTATGGAGAACATGCTTCAAATTTATTAACAAGATATTTGATAAGTTGTATTGATATGATCAGACTTTTCAAAGGAATTTATTATGTTTTGAGCTTGTGGATCCAATTTGAATGATAATGAAAATAGGTTCACTATGATTTTGTGAAGGAAGTGGGTGCCTCAAACAGGTTGGAGGCTACATATTTTATAGGTTGATGCCTCAATTAGGATGAATCCTACAACAAGCTGGTTCTTGCACATTTCATAGGTTTGTGCTTCAATCAAGTTTGAGCCAAAAACAAGTTGGTGCTTGCATATTTTAGAGGTTTGTGCCTGATTTAGGTTAAAGCCTATAGCAAGTTGGTGCTTTCATATTTCATAGTTTGGTGCCTCAATTAGGTTGGAGCCTACAAAAAGTTGGCACTTTCATATATTTGGGGGTTGTTTCTTCCAGTAGGTTGGTGCCTACAAATAAATTTTGTGGGTTGGTGCATCTAGTAAGTTGGTTCTTGCAAATTAATTTTAGGGTTGGTGCCTAGAAACTAGTTTTGGGGGTTGGTGCCTTCAACAAGTTCGTGATTGCAAATTTATTTTGGAGGTTGGTGCATGCAAACTAATTTTGGAGGGTGGTACTTGCAAATTGATGTAATTAAAGATTTAATAATATAAGAAGGTTTGTCTTTTTCTCTCAAAATGGTTTCCATGTACATCTAGTGTTCTCATGTCTTGATGCGATGATTTTATTTATTGATGCATTATTATGTTTTCAGTTATGATCGGTTCATAAAAAAATTTAAGTTGGTTAAATTTTCCATTACACTTCCTCTCAGTGTAATCATAATTCTAATAGCAACAACATCAATGACAACATGTTCAAAATATCCCCATGAACTTGAAATCAATGACAACATACTCTAAATCTGACAACATAATCAACATCAATTATAACTTTACAACACTTACCTATTTATTTGCATACATTCCTTAAAAAACTCTTTCTTTTAACAAGTTCATTTACTTCCTTTGCTTCCTAGAATAAGACTCTTCATCAACAATTATTCTCCTACTTCTAGAGGTTCTTCTCATATGGTAGAATTCATATTTTCCTCATCTCCCTACACTACATGTGCAGTTCTCTAAGTTATAGAACTATTTTCTTGAAAATGTCATGCCATATGTCCCAACTTGTTACACCTATAACATCTAGCTTGGAAATATTTATCTTTTCTTTTTCCTCTTGAATTATATCCTCTTCCTCTAAAATCACTTCCTCTAGGTGACTGAAATGGCTAAATTGAACTAATCCCTTCTTCTCTTTAAGATTGGAATCTTCCTCTACTGCTTTGTTATCCTCTTCCCCTTGTTGAACTTGTTCTTCTACCATTCTAATTTTGTTTTCTAGCTATCTTCTCTTTAGCTTTTAAAGAAATTTGATAAGAATCCTTGACTATCCTTGGGGATGGAATGTGAATCTCATCCTAAATTTCAGACCTCAAACCATTAATGTACCTAGCTACCTTTTGTGAATATTCTTCTACATTCCTATATCTTATATGTTCTATGAAATTATTTAGAATATTCTTTCATTGACATATATTTTTTCTTAAGGTTTTTCAATTACTTGAAAAATATTTAGTCGGCCATATCTAGGCATGAACTTAACTTTGAATTTTTCTACCACCCTATCCCAACTTTTAATTTTGGCTTTAAATTTATTTCTATGGTCTACTTGCATTGTATCCCACCATAATGTTGCAAGACCCTTCAATATAGTCACAACATATTTCACTCTCTTTTCTTCATCAAGATCTTCATAGTCAAAATATTTGTCCACAATATTGATCAAACCTATCAATTATTCAACATTCAAATTACCTTCACGTATAGATATCTCCACCTTTGGTTTAACACTCAACCTATTTATCATCCTCAATATCTTCTCTTCTAATGATTCTTTTCCAACCTCCAAGCTTTCTTTATCGGAATATTCTTCCTTATTGTTGACATTGTCTATGTTAGTTCCTCTTCTTTGAGTAGTCTCTATGGTTTCCACCCTCGAATGGATATATCTCATCTCACATAGAAAAACCACATATTCTTGTAGGTCTTCCATGACCTATTCTTGCTCCTATTTGTGCCATTTTTTTCTATCAAATAGCACTTCCCATTTAATACCAAAATTGATGTAATTAGGATGGGTTATTTTGCTCGTTTCCCCTCTTTTACAAACTCTCTATCGATCTCTTTCTCCTTAATATGCATTCATAGCACTTGCAACCCTTTTCCATGTGCACGTGGAAAAGAATTCATTTCCTCCAAAATTACCTTTATGCTTAGTCATTGTACATATAGACGTTTTAGCCAATCAAAATCTCAACTTTCAATACAACTCAAAGTTTTCCCTGGTATATTTTATTCCTAGTAGACATAAATTCAAATGTTGAACTTTGTATTTGACAATTAACACCACTAGCTATTAATTTCTAACATGTTGTGATTTCGGACTTAACATACACAACAAAATACTCTCAAAAAATGCTTGATAGATAGAAATATACCCATTAATTAAATTCTATTCCCCAGTGTTATCAAATATCAAGTGTTAGGGTATCATTGTATCAAGAAGTTTTAACACGCAACACTTGACGTTTTTACCAACCCAATACAAAAACTTTCAGTTTGGAACCTTGGATATTGGGGATCGAGAGATGAGATACTAGATGATCAAGATGTCAAGATGTCAAGGTCAAGGTATCAATATAGTGAAAAAAAAAATTGTTCTTAAATTTCCCAATATGGTTTTATCTCAATACTAACATTAACGTTAAGTGACAATTTCACTCCTCATCAACTAAAGTTTCAAGTGTCGAATTTCAGGTGTAAAATGACCTCTTAACAAAGCCCGAATCGACACTAGAACTTTTTCATGGAACTTTGGATTAGGAAAACCTCCACCCTATTAATTATCTATGTTATATCATGCCTTATCCACCTAGTAATTTCTTACTTGAATCGAAAATTACATAGTTACACACAAATATATAGAAATAGATTTAACAGAGAAGAATAACACACATGCTACTATGACTGAGAGATATTTCGAATATTTTGATTTCATCACTGTTGAATTTCCATGATATTGGGTCTAAGATAGAGTCTTAAAATATTTGACGCTACCAAACCAAGAATCTCATCAGGAACTGCTTTTCACAATGGAATATAAACAACAGTAAATCACACATGCACATAATATAGACAAATTTTTACATTTTTCAACCCAACTTTGTTATATTAAATAACATATAATACAATTCTAGGGCTCCCGTACCAGGAAAATGGCCCTCATACATCCACTAGTACAAGATACAATTTGGGTCTTGGTGTCAGTACATCAATGACCAATCTTTCCTCAACAAGATACTCTGACCATTTGGTTGTTGCATGCTCTCTCATCTCCTCTTGGTCATATCTTGTACCTTCCTCGTCCTTTGGCTCCCAATCTGCAACTCCTGGCTCTATCAATGCTCCAAGTCCATCTGGCCACTAAACCTCATCTATCAATATTCTCTCTAGTTGATCATTCGTCGACCAACGCATCAACACATTGAGACTCATGTCAAGTTTTTCACAGCTCCACTTGTGAAAAATTCTCAATCTGCCCACTGTTTCTCCTCAACTACTCAGTAACTTCAAGCCACTATGGTCTTCCTACAATGCACCAATGAAGACCAACATAGGGAAAATAGGGTTTCCACCTATCACTGCAACATGTCCATCTCCCATAATGAACATGGGATAGGAGGACTTCCCATCATCTATTGTAGAAGTCCTTCTCCACATACAATTCTCGAGCTACTCAAAACTGCTCATGGTTGATCAAGCCCTTGAGCTCAAAAAATACCATTCTAGTAACTACCTTTGTCCATAAAGGTGTTGCACACTAGGTTCCAACTTGGACACTATCATGTTGTCCTCCAGTAGACCATAAATTCCCAATCACGTCCACACTTGGTCCACTCTCACGCTACCCTTCGACAATCCACAAGTGACCAATCCTTGTTGTAGCATATGATCCTATTTATGGCATCCAACATCTAGGAAACCCCTCCATATGGCTACTAACAGACTTCTCCAAGAGACTAATACATCAATGAACAATCATTGTAGAAACTTCCACTGGTTATGGCATCTAACCACCAAGTTTTCCCCACCACTTTGGCTACTACAGGTTGCCACCCACTTAGAAAAGAAACAAACTAAGAAGGCTAAACTACCTTTCATCACTTCTTGTCCTTGGCTTCTTGTGATTACTTTGTGATATTTTCGGTCCTCCTAAGGCTAACTATACTCATTGTTTCAGCCCCAAAAACATCACCAAATAACCTCCAAATTCCACGATGTGGTCCTCCCTTGACATTCCTCTATTACGCTGCTATTCGGCCTCCATTGAAGAGTTGTTCCAGATCCTTTACACCCTCGGCCTAGACCAAAAATTCTGCTCTTCAGGATTGTTGTAAATCCATTTCCTATTCAAGAGAGAACCCATCCAAAAATCATAAGGAAACTGCCCATAATTCCTCCTCTTCCACGCAGTTGTTCCTTCCACCACTTCGGCATGTTGTCACACGAATATATGGCATGAAACAACCCTCTTTCTCTCCTATGCCTAGAAGATAGTGATTTCCTCGGAGGTAATAATCCTTTTGTTTTTTTCGCTTTGGATGGTCTAAATGACCTCCACCCACCTCTTATTTATACACAACTAGAAGGGCTCCACTAATTAATGAAGGGTTGTGTTGGACAAATTCTCCTCAAACCTACATGACTTGATTGTCCAAACATCAATGATAACTTCAACAATTCATAACTCAATTATAGAGCTCTGATTTGGGTGATTTTCAAAGTGTTGGAATCAACACACCAAGCTCTATTACATCAAATTTTCTCATGCTCAAATTATTCATGGTTTTAGCCCAAATCCTGATGGGTACAAACACCATGCTTGGGTTCCAAGCCCACAAGTGACTCTTGTAGCACTTTTCCCTCCAATACATGAATCCTAGGGCTTGGAGTACCTCCCAAACTACTCAAAAATCAACACTCCCTCTTTACGAGTGAGGTACTTCCAAGACTAGGAAGTAACTTGTCATCATCAGCGACGACACCAGCCCAATCGCGTAATCAACGCTGCGGCATACCGTAAGAATAAGCCTGGAACCATATTGAATACCGCCAGCCTCCATATTACATTGAATCAGAAAATCCAAAACCTCCCTTGGTTGCTCCCCCTGAGCTAGATTCCCTGCGATCCCTGCGACGTCCTCTAGCTCACTCCTGCAAGCACTCATCCTCTTGGATCACATACTACTCATGAAAATTCATCCAATATCAGATATGCAACATCATGATCCGATGAAGACTCTAGCCTACCAATCTGAGGTCCATCACATGAAGCCATCTCGATCAACCTGATCTCATCCAAGCCAAAGAAATCCTCGAGTTGTCCCAACCATCCATGACAAATCAATGGAAGTCCATGATCAGCAATCTTCCCTACAACAAACTGTTTTTCACCAGGCTCACCACCAATCCACCAGAACTCCCAGCCAATCTCATTGTCAAGCCAGTTAAGACCACATCTCCATGTTTTTAGCTGAACCCTCTGCTCCATGATCTAGATACTGACAACTCCCTCTGAGTTTCTTTGTTTTGCACACTCTGATTCACTTTCCCTCAAAGTAGCTCATATACACTCTGATACCATGTTGAATTTCCATGATCTTGGGTCTAGGATAGAGTCTTAAAAACTCTGACACTACCAAAACAAGAATCTCAACAGAACTACTTTGCAAAATGGAATATAAACAATATTAAATCACACATGCACAGAATATAGACAACTTTACATTTTTCAACCCGACTTCATTATATTAAACAACATATAATACAACAGTCTAGGGCTCCCATACCAGGGATAATGGCCCTCATACATCCGCTAGGACAAGATACAAATTGGGGCTTGGTGTCAATACACCGATGACCAATATGCCCTCAACAAGATACTATGACCATCTGATTGTCGCATGATCTCTCAGCTCCTCTCAGTTGTACCATGTACCTTCCTAATCTGTAGCTCCTACCTCTATAAATGCTCTAATTCCATCTGGCCATTAAACCTTGGTTGTCAATCTTCTCTCTAGTTGATCGTTTGTCCACTCATGTCGAGTTATTCACAATTCCACTTGTGAACAACTTTCAATCTTCCCACTGTTGCTCCTTAGCTACTCAGGGACTTCATCCCACTATGGTCTTCCTGCGTTGATCCAATGAAGACCAACATAGGGCACAGAGGGCTGCCACCTATCACTGCAAGATGTCCATCTCCTACAATGAACACGGGCTAGGAGGACTACCCATCATCTACTGTAGAAGTCCTTCTCCACACACAAGTCTCAAGCTACTCAAAACTGCTCTTGTTTGATCAGACACTTGAGCACAACAACTGCCACTCTAGAAACTACCTTCGTCCATCAAGGTGTTGCACACCGGGCTCCAACTTGGACACTCTCATGTTGTCCTCCAGCAGACCATAAATTCCCAATCACATCCACACTTGGTCCACTGTCACGCTTCCCTCCAATAGTCCATGAGTTACCAATCCTCGTTGTAGCATCTGATCCTAGTTAGGGAATCCAACATCTAGGAAACCCCCCCACATGGCTGCAAACAGACTTATCCAAGTGACTAATACATCAACGAAAAATCATTGTAGAAACTGCCACTGGTTAGGGCATCTAACCACCAATTCAGCCCCACCACTTTGGCTAATACAAGCTTCCACCCACTTAGCAAAGAAACAAACTAAGAAGGCTAAACATACCTTTCGGCACTTCTTGTCCTTGGCTTCCTGTGATTACTTTTTGAGATTTTTTGTCCTCCTAGGGCTAACTATACTCATTGTTTCAGTCCCAAAAACATCACCAAATAACCTCCAAATGCCACGTTGTGGTCCTCCCTTGACATTCCTCTATTACACTGCTACTCAACCTCCATTTAAGAGCTTTTCCAACTCATTTACACCCTCAGGCTAGCCAACAAATGCTATTGTTCAGGACTGTTGTAAATCCATTGCCTATTCAAGAGAGAACCCATCCAAAAATCACAAGTAAACTGCCCAGAATTCCTCCTCTTCCACGCAATTTTTCCTTCCACCACTTCAGCCTATTGTCACATGAATCTAGGGCACAAAAAAACCCTCTTTCTCTCCTATGTTAAGCCTGGAAGACAGCAGTTTCCTTAGAGGTAATAATCCCTTTGTTGTTTTCACTTTGTATGGTCTAAATGACCTCCACTCACCTAAAATTTATACACAAATAGAAAGGCTCCACAAATTAATGAAGGATCATGTCTATTGGAGAAATTCTCCTCAATCCTACATGACTTGACTATCCAAACATTAATGACAACTTCAAAAATTCATAACTCAAGTTCTAGAGCTCTGATTTGGGTGGTTTTTGAAGCATTGGAATCAACACGCCAAGCTCTATCACCTCAATTTTTTCATGCTCAAAGTATTCACGTTTTTTTTTCCAAATACCGATGGGTGAAAAACCCCATGCTTGGGTTCCAAGCCCACAAGTGACTCTTGTGGCACTTTTCCCTCCAATACCTGAACCATTCGTGAATTGAGGTATTTTGTTAATTGTAATTATGCATTGTGGAAGTTGAGAATCAAATCCTACCGAACAACAATAATAATGCCTTATTGTAGGGATAATACTTTTGTTGAGAATTTTGTTTGGAAGGTTTTACATTTTTTATCTGAAGTAAAGAAAGATATAAGCTAGTTTTTCTTACAAGATATATCTTTGAAAAATAAGTTAAATATATTTTAAAGTCAATAAGCTAAAAAAATGTTTTTTATTTATAAAATAAGTACAAGATAAAACTAATTAAAATCCTTTAGTTCACGCAGTTACAAAATTTTCCTTTTAAAGCCACCTTAACGTATACACTTGTTGAAGCCTCGAAAATCGTTGCTTCAAACATCGGGGGAAAACCACCCGGTCGGGACCTTAGGACAGCTCCTTTTCTGTTTGGTGTGGTGGCTCCGACTGGATTTATAGGACCAGTTTCCTAATAATGAGTGGATTGGTGATGAAGTGTTTGTGTAGGTGAATAATGGAACTAAATGACTGAAATAATCTATCTAAATTAAATTATAACTTGCAAATAATTCTAAAACTAACCAGGGTATTAAGTATGAATACGACTTTTGAGATTGTTTCAATTAAACAAATAACCATGAAAATGTGTTATTATTCAACAGAAAAATGCAGTATCATATAATGATAACTCTGTTTAAGAAATTAAACAGAGTTAGAATAACACATCGCATTCATAATTATATATATATCATTTGCACATACTATGATAGATAAATATTTCTATATCTTCATAAATGATATGACAAAGAAATATTTGAGAAAACAAGCATATATAAATGATAGAAAATTTCAAAGAGAATACTTCATTGCATAAAGAAAATAAAAGTAAATCGATAGAAATACCAGATTCATTGAGATATTTTTCTTGGTGCAATTCGATATCCAGATCTTGTGTTTTAACTTAGAACAGCCTCCAAGGTACAAAAATGAAATTCTTAAAGATAATTCGCCATAAATCACAGGATGTGATCCTTTATAAAAAATAAAATAGTCAATGGAGTACAGAAATGTATCATCCAAACCAAAATATTACAAATTCAGGACCCTTTTCTAAATGCATGAAAGGGGTTTAAATAGGAAATTAACAAAACATATTATCTATAACTTATGTTAGAAACTATCATCGGAGATCCTGAAAAAGACTTGTGATATCAAAATAAAACAGATTCATTGATTTTCTCTTGTATTCAATGTGCTGAGATGGCAGATTTTGAGCATATCCTTGACCTCGGTTGGATGACTCAGCCTCGAATGCAACTGACCAGTGTACGTGGCATCGAATAACTCTGGAATGATGCAATTGATGGCATTTGAAAGGCATTTAATTTCCATCTGTTGACTGTGTGGTTTAATTAAATATGTCCACATGACATCCCATGTAATTTCCTAAATTTTGCTGATTTTCTGATTCTTGTTGATTAATTCCTGCTTCCACCTAGTATCAGTTTCTTTCACCTTTAGTAATTTACCTGGAATACAATCTGAAATTAAATTAGTAGCATATAAGCTATCACTAACTAATTGTGTCAGATTGTTCATCATAGCTTTGGCCCTTGATGTATCTTATTCTTCTTTAATCAACTGTTTTTCCCATTCAACAAACAAAATTTCTTTGTCTTTCTTCGATCCTGGGAAGATTTTCATTCTTTCCTTCTTCTGAGTTTTTCCATGAAATAAACTTTGATATCTTGTCATATGCATTCTCAAATTCAAGTCTGAGGCTGACTGATCCATCAATAAGGGAAGATGTTATTTCACATAAAGGATCTGCTTGTGCAATCTTTTGACAGAGATCATCTAACTGTTGAGACAATAGCTTATTTTTTTCCAAAGCTTCAGTTTTAAATTGGTCAATTTTAGGATAATCCTTAAATTTATCCAATCTTGCTTGAAATATTTTTCCTTGCTCTACTTTGGCAGTTTTCTCATTTTGCAGCAGGGTTTGTAACTTGGACACCTCTTGGGACAACTATTGTTGCTTATTCAAAGCTTGTTGATCAAGCTTTTTCTTTTCCACACTCAATTGTTCTTCCAGCTATTTGGCTCTGAGTTTTTCTTCTGCTAACTGTTGTTCCAACTGCATTATATTTTGTTGATCATTTGTTTTCTTTTCTTCTAGCATTGTTATTTGTGAGTCTTATTGTTTGATCATTTGATTGACTTCAGCAGCTTTATCTATAGTGGCTACATTGTAGGCACATGCATATTGTGATAATTTGGTAAGATCCTCTGAAGGATCTACCTCAGTATTCTTCCAGACAATATTCATGAATTCAACCTGTGGGGATGAGAGTGATTATTGATCTGTCCTCCTTATTTTCCTTTGTTTCCTGACAACAACCCTATGCTTAGGACTATAAAAGATATCCAGAGGAGGGATTTCTTCAACTTTCAACACAATTTCTTCTGATGGATGTTCAGGGATAATTTCCATATCTTGATTATTCAAACTATCAACTTGAGGATTATTTTGTCCTCCAATTTGTTGTTCAAATTGCTCATATTGTCTTAGAAATTGCGGAGTAACAATAATTTCAGTAGAATTTACCACTCTTTCCGTGGTTGTTTCTCTTTCAAGTTGATCATTGGGTTTATCATCTGTATTTCTTTCTTCAGAATGCATATTGGTATTCGTACCTGTATTTTTTTTCTCTGTCTGAATATCAAGCTTGATAGCTGCATTTTCCTTCTCAGTATGTACATTAGGCTTGCTTGTAGACACTTCTTTTTCTATTTTGCTAGCTATGTCTTCCTTTTTCTTTTGTTTTGTTGCTATATTTTCAGCTTCTTGCAAAGGAATCCTTAGCCAGTCAAGGGGAGCTTTCAGCAATCTCTGACTTCTGAACTACAAAAATTTGTTCATATCCTCTAATTGAAACTTGGATTTGGCCAAGTCATAAACTTAAGAAAATTTCTCAATAGAGACAAATAAATCATCAAATTCATCGGTTTCATGCTCAAACCTAGCAATTTGAACCAAAGTTGTGAAATCGAAAGCTACATTATTTGCATCATACTATCTCTTTGGGACAGTTGCAAGCTTAAGATCTATTATTTTAATGACTTCCTTCTCAGCATGTTTGAAATCATTTAGAGTATAATTTCCACAATGAAAAGGAAAGTTAGGACACATCAATTTCTTGGCATTATTTAAACATCTTGACATACCTCTTTCTATCAACTGGTAAGAAATTTCTTGGGCTAACAGTTTGTCAGGAACATATAGAGGTAAGATATGGGGTTCTACAATGCTTCCAAAAACTCTGATATAAGTAAATATTTCTTCTCCAAACCAATTGCCAATAAGGGATATATCATTCTTTGCTTTTTTAGAGAGCCGGGGAGGAAATTGGTTAAAAATGGTCTAATAGACAGGTAACAAAAAACCGTGACAAATCCTATACACATGATTTTTAAAATGGACCTTCCACAAGAGTTTATGGTAAATGTGGATCGGAACAGGTTCTTGTGGAGTCCATCTCCAACCTAGAATAGGAAATTCTGAATTGAAACACAGGGCATCTAAGATATAGGCACATAAATGAAAAGGAGTTGTATTTCTAGTGTCTTTATCCTTTCTATATTCCAGAATTCTATTAGCTATCTTGTCAGAAAGGATAACCTACCAATCCATAACTTTAGAATTTATAGCAGCATGAATAAGGGGTACCATCTGGAATTGAAAACCTCGCAGAATTGTCATTCCCAAAAAGTCTACACATCATTACAGCAGCATATAAATATGGGGGTGTAAGAGACTCCATGGAGTACATACCTAATGCTTCATTTTTATGTTTCTCTGGAGCTCGTCTCCAATCCTTAATAGGGTCTGATTGAACTTCATTTCTTGCGGTGAAATTTGCTATGAAAGCTTTGTTGTAGACCTTTTGCAGATTTGGGAGATGGTACATCGCTTTGATATCTTAAAATATCCTAAAGATGGCTTGTTCCCGCAGGTAAGGGCAAAAGTTCTGCAACACGTTGTTTGAATTAGATTTTTGCTCATTGAGCTGCGGAATCTTGTCACTTTCCGCAACTGCTTCAACTTTCCGCAGCCATTTTGTTAAAGTCTATATTGCAGGTGTCTTCAGGCAAATCAAGCCACATGGGAAAGTTGGAAATGACATGGATATGGACCGAGTCCTATTGGCTCAGTCGAATTCACCAAAGAAGGTCGTGGTCAAAGGTAGTCAAGCGGTGGTCAACCTAAGAGTCCTACGGTGACAGAACTCCATTTTTCACCACGTGAAGACTTGCGTGGCCGTTCCTAAATCTCAGGGGACATATCAACACCTGTGAACTGCTCCATAAGCCGAATCCAACGGCCACCCTCCATAGATTTAATCTTCACGGCAGCCATAATGCTAGATTTCTGGACGTGGTTTTTCACGTGTCTTTTATCAGCGCAGATTGTAGGAAAGTAGTTATGTCATCCTCTGTTATAAATAATGTGTTCTCATACGCATAGTAGCTAGCTTCTGTAATGTAATTTTGCTGAAAAGAAAGCCCACTGTGCCGTGACATTATTTCCTTGTTATGACTGCGTTTTGAATACATGAGAAGACTCTGTTCATAAGCATAATTCGTGGTTGATAGTTGTTGCCCGAGGATTGTGCAGAGGGCCCCTGCACACGCCGAGGTTTTGTTTATTGTTGTATAGTTTCATGCTTTATTTCCTTACATTCATTATGCCATAGTTATTCACGTGTATATATTACATCTCTTATGGTGTTAACGTTTTATTTATGTCCATAATTTTTCATGCTTTATACTACTATTAACTGATTAGTGTCTTTGTTCCAGATTACAATAGGCAGCCCGGGAATTTGCACATAGTTTTACAATGACTAATGACATGGAATCAGTCTTGTCCTTCTGCTGATTTATTTTTCTTAGCTTTTAATTCCAGCACTGTTTTATTTATTTCAGTTTTGTACATTTGCTTTATTAGTTAGATTAGATATTAAATTACTCATGTCATTATCAATTACCTCCGAAAACCATAGTGAGACTAATGGTGAGGGATTGAAGTATGAGTGTGTAGTTTGATATTAGTTTATTTTTCTGCAAGTTAGATATTAAATTGCTCATGTCATTATCAGTTACCTCCGAAAGCCATAGCGAGACTAATGGTGAGGGATTGAAGTATGAGTGTGTAATTTGATATTAGTTTATTTTTCTGCATATTAGATATTAGATTGCTCAAGTTGTTTATGATTACCTCCGAAAGCCATAGCGAGACTAATGGTGAGGGGTCAGAATATGAGTTGATGTAATTTGATTTTAGCTTTACTTTTCTTGCAATTCTTGGATTTCTTTGAGCACAGTTTCTTTTGTATTTAGACAGCAGCAAGGGTAATGGGTTTCATGATCAATAGTTCACTGTTTGTTTGACTAGTATAGTGGCACATTTTCATTTTCTTTTAGGAATTAATTTTATCATTGCATGTTTTAAAACCCTTTTGAAGTTTGAAGTTTGGGAAATCATTATAAAGGACATCATTTCCTTGAAAATTTATATCCATACTTGTCTTTTAGAATTTCCATCTCACATTAGGAAACCAACCAAGATAAAACCCCAAGATAAATAAAAAAACCAAAAACGACAAAAAGTAAGAGATAGGTTATCTTGCACATATAGTGCGCCACACTTCGTCAGCTTACGAATCCCGGATTGACAAATTAATGTAGCAATTTAGGACACACTAAATTGACCAAACATTTTGGCACCGTTGCCGGGGAAGTGTAACTAGGTAGCCAATTTCTTAAAAAAAAAAACAATAAAAAGAAGGGAAAAATTGATAACTTCTTGAAGTATGCTCTCCTCTTGCACCTAGTGTGATCTGGAGGATTAGAAAAGAGAGTTATTGGTTCAATAATTTCTTAAGTATGCTCTCTTCTTGCACCTAGTGTGACCTGGAAGATCAGAAAGAGAATTATTAGCCCAACTTAAAAATTAAAAAAAAATGACATGCATAGAGCAAGAGATTCTAGGGGAAGGTTTATAGCTAGAGCCAAGAGTTCAATTTTCACAACTCCATCTTCTTCAAGGCATAGACAAGATTCACCACCATCTACCCCTAGCCTTAAGATTCCTGGAATTCAAGGAGCAGCTAAATTAGAGGATTCTCCTACACCATCTACCAAATCTCATTTAGAAGAAGACCCTTTCTTTACTTCTACAGGAGAGTATATTGTAATTAAAGAAGTAGAATCACCTGAAGAAGAAAAGGAAGAAACTCCCTCTCATCCTCCCTTGATAGAAGAACCAGAGGACTCTGAGGACTCTGAAGAAACTATCATGACCGAGGAAGTAGTAGATGGATTCGGAGGTAGAGGTAGAGGTAGAGGAGGAGGAAATAATGGAGGCAACAATGGTGGAGGTGGAGGTAATAATGGAAGAAATAGGGAAGGAGACAACTCGTTTGGATTCCCTATAGTTGATGAGGAAACTCATACAACGATGAAAAACATCTCACCATTTGTCCTCCCCAAATTTTATGGATTGCGAAGTGAGGATCCTGAAACATTTCTATTTGAGTTTGAAGTCGTGTGCCGAACCTATGACTATATGGAAGACTCTCAAAAACTCAAACCGTTTCCTTCAACATTGAAGGGAGCCGCTTTGAAATGGTTCATGGGATTAGTCACCCAATCTATTAGGACTTGGAATGATATGAAACAAACATTTTTGGATAGATACCTGGACTATTGCATGCCCACCAATCACAAGGATGAGGTATTCAAAATGGTGCAAAAGAAGATGAAAATTTGGAAGATTTACTTGAAAGATTTCAATACAACTTAAAAAGAGGAAAGATGAGCAACTTAGATGAGGAAAATTTGAAAGCCCTTCTACTAAAAGTCATTAGAGATGAATGGATAGATATTTTAAACACGATGGGGAAAATAGACATTTCTCAACTTCCACTTCGTGACATAACAGAACTATGTGTCCATCTCTCAAGAGGAAAATCTAAAACGGGAAAAGGGCCTAGAGATCCTTCTCTTATCAGGGCAAACAAATCTGCAACTGGATCAGTAAGTAGGGCAGAGATTGGAAATATGCTTTATGAATTCAAAACTGATATCTTAGGGAGCCTTAGTGAACAACTAGACACCCTTAAAATTCAAAACAAGCAGAAAGCAGAAACTGATGCTCTAGCCATCTTTTGTCCGAAATATAGGAAGAAACATGCTTTAAGGGAATGTTCCTTGGATGCAAAAGTTGTAGAAACATGTATGACTTGCTCATAGAATCATGAGACCAAGGATTTTCCTTCAATTCCTGGACTCAAAGATGCCTTTCAAGAAGATCCAAATTCAGTAGAATCTCTTTGTTTTGTTGCAAGAAGACCTTGGCAGGGGAAACAAACTCAAGGGTTTAACAACCCTATGAATTTTCAACCCCCACCAAATTGGAATCCTTGGCAACAACCTTGGCCCCAACCTCAAAATTCATATCAGTCATGTGTACAAGGTATGCAAAATCCTTATGGGAGATTTGCTCAATTTTATCAATATCCTCCATCTTTTCAAAATCAACAAGCTCCACAACTTCCAAACCCAAATCTACAACTTCCATTGCCATTTCCACAACAACAACCTTCTCAACAAAATCCAAATCCTTAACTCATGCTTCCATTCCAACAAAAGACAAATCAACTTCCGGCTCAACCATTGCCAAATCCTAACAACAAAAATGCTCAGAATACTTACATGATAGAAGGACAACAATTTCCTACCTATATGATTGTTCCTTTCAATGATGTACAACTCAGGTCTGGTAGAGTTTTAGAAAAACCTTCTATAGATGTCCAAGAGCAAGATACCTCTAAGGAGGACTCTCTTAAATTCAATAAGGGTTTTGAGGAAGCATCTCTTCAAAACTCAAACATTCAAAAAGAGAAAGAAAAGTTAACCCCCACAACTCCTATAGTTGAGCAACCTGCATCTTCATCCACACCTCCTTTTCCTAAAAGATTACAAATTGATAAAGGGGTGGAAAAACAAATCTTGTTGCCTAACTATGATTTTCTAGATGAATTAAAGAATGTTTGTATCAAGATTCCCTTGCTACAAGTCATTAGAGAGATTCCTATTCTAGCAAAAACAATAAAGGAGTTGAGTCTCAAAAGACCAGGAAGGAAACCAAGAGATACAAGAAGAATCCACCTGGTAGGAAAAATTGCAGATATCATGATGGGAAAAATTACCATGCAGAAGTATGTAGATCCAGGTAGTCCAATTGTCAAGACACATATAAATGAGATAGAAATTCCAAACACATTGATTGACTTAGGGGCTGCTATCAACATTATGAGTAGACAGACTATGGAACAGCTAAAACTTCCTAATCTTATTTTTACACCTACTTTACTGCAACTTGCAGATCGATCAATTATCAAACCAGATGGTGCATTAGAAGATATTTCAGTCTCCTTAGATTCTTGGGAATATCCAGTAGATTTTATGATTTTGACTCCCAAGAGTAATCTAGGAGGGCACCCACTTATCTTAGGAAGACCTTGGCTAGCCACAGCTGATGCTTTCATTAGTTGTAGATATGGAGATATGTACATTTCTAATGGTAATTCGACAAAGAAATTCAATTTGTATCCTCCAACAAAATCAATTACAGAAGTAGGAGACAATGAATGGGTTGATGATGAGGACACTATACAACCTGTCTTTACCATTTCTGAAATTAGTGAGGATAGTCAAATTCTGAACACATTAGAAAATTTTGAGACATCTTTAGAATATGACCCCACACAATTTCAGTTGGAATCTGACATTGAATATTTATCATCAAGACATATGTCTCTTTACTCTATGGAAGAGTTCGGTAGTTCTACCATTGAGATTTTTCCAGGAAAAACATTGAATATCAACAAAAATTTGGAAAAGTCACAACATGAAGAACTAACCAAAATCTTGCAAAAACATTCTACTGCATTTGCATGGGAGTATACTGATATGAAAGGTATTGATCCTAAGACTTGCATCCATCATATCTATATTGAGGAAAACAATAGACCAATCAGACAACCTCAAAGAAGGATGAATCCAAATCTTAGGGAGATAGTGAAAGAAGAGCTCCAAAAACTACTCAATGTAAACTTCATTTATCCAATTTCAGATAGTCGATGGGTTTCTCCTTTGGTTATAATACCTAAAAAGAATGGTAAATGGAGGGTATGCATTGATTACAGGGAATTGAACAAAGCAACTTTGAAGGATCACTTTCCTTTGCCTTTTATCGATCAGGTATTAGACACATTAGCAGGTAAAAAGTACTTTTCATTTTTGGATGGTTTTAGTGGCTATAATCAAATTCAGGTAGCACCTGAAGATTAAGATAAGACCACATTTACTTGTCCATGGGGAACTTTTGCCTACCGAGTGCTTCCTTTTGGGTTATGTAATGCACCTGCAACATTCCAAAGAGCAGTACTAAGAATTTTTTCTGATCTAATCCATGATTGTGTAGAGGTTTATATGGATGATTTTACAGTTTATGGTAATTCATTTGAAGAGGCATTAGAAATTTGGAAAAATTTCTTATAAGATGTAAAGAAACAAACCTTTCATTAAGCCATGAAAAATGTTTTATGATGTTTACTGAAGGGATTGTTTTGGGGCATCATATTTCGGGAGATGGGATTAAGGTTGATAGATCAAAAGTTGAAGTCATCTCCAAGTTACCTATTCCAAATTGTCAAAGAGATGTTAGAAGTTTTCTAGGATTTACTGGTTACTATGGAAGATTTATAGAAAACTTCACTAAAATAGCATCTCCACTCTTCAAATTGCTTACAAAAGACTGTGAATTCAAATGGGATCCTGATTGTCAATCAGCCTTTGAAACTTTGAAAACAAGAATATCTGAAGCACCTATCTTGAGAGGACCAAATTGGAAACTCCCTTTCCATATTTCTACAGATGCTTCAGATACAGCTCTAGGAGCTGTGTTGGGTCAAAAGGATTTAGTCCCTTATGCCATTTACTATACCAGTAAAAATTTGACTCCCATTGAGTTGAACTATACTGTAACTGAAAAAGAGTTTTTAGCTGTTGTTCATGCAATCAATAAGTTTAGACATTATATAACAAGCTATGAAACTTTTATTCATACTGATCATTCTGCGATTAGATATCTAATGAACAAACCTGTTACTAATGGCAGAGTGACAAGATGGCTCCTACTTTTGCAGGAATTCAATATTACTGTGTTGGATAGACCAGGGAAACAAAATACAGTAGCTGATTTCTTGTCTAGGATTCAAAATACTAAAGAAGATTCTCCTGTAGAGGATAAGTTTCCTGATGAATACTTGTTTGCAGTAACTACTAAGACCCCTTGGTATGCAAATATTGCTAACTATTTGGTTACAGGGAAACTGCCTCCACATTTATTTCCAAGTGAAAGAAGAAAGATTATTCAGGAGAGTTCAAAATATTCATGGATTTCTAACGAATTGTTTAAAACAGGGCCAGATCTTGTGATCAGAAGATTGCATCAGGGAGGATGAAATGCCTGATATCCTCAAGGAATGTCATGATGAACCATGCGACAGACACTTTGCTGACAAAAGGATAGCCTATAAAATCCTCTCTTTAGGATATTGTTGGCCTTCCCTCTTCAAAGATGCAAAACAATATGTCAAAAGGTGTGACAGCTGCCAAAGAGTAGGGAAACCTACCCTTTCAAATGAAATGCCATTGCAACCACAGGTACTCATCGAACCCTTTGAAAAATGGGCTTTAGATTTCATTGGACCTATTAATCCACGATCTAAGCAAAAAAAGTATATATTGGTTTGTACCGATTATGTTACTAAATGGGTAGAAGCCAAAGCATTAGTGTCTATTAATGAAAATTCAGTTGTTAATTTTATTTATGAGGATATTTTTACTCACTTTGGTGTTCCAAGAGAAATTGTGACAGATCAGGGAAGCCAATTCACATCCAATCTGGTGGAGAAGCTGATGGAAGAATACAAAATCAAGCACAGAAGATCTACTCCTTACCATCCGCAAGCAAATGGTCAAGTGGAGTCTACAAACAAAGTTCTCGAAAGTATCATCACCAAAATTGTTCATCTACACAGAAGAGATTGGGCAGAAAGGCTTCCTGAAGCCTTGTGGGCCTACAGAACTACATGGAGAAATACAACAGGACATTCTCCCTATGAACTTGTTTATGGGAAAGAAGTCCTGCTCCCCATTGAATTCCAAGTCAAAACCTTCAAGATGGCAGTTCAGTTGGGGATGGATCTATCAGAAGCCCAAAAGCATAGAATGGAGCAGTTGAATGAGCTAGATGAGATCAGACAAGAGGCAATTCTAAGAACCGATCTAGTTCAATATCAAAGAGCTAAATGGCATGACAAATACATCAAAGAGAAGAAGTTTCAAGAAGGAGATTGGGCATTGCTATTTGATTCCAAGTTTAAAGATTTTAAAGGAAAATTTCAGACTCATTGGCTTGGGCCATATGAGATCGACAAGATCTTTAGCAATGGAGCGGTAAGAATCAAGACCATTGATGAATCTCAAACTCCTCTTATTGTGAATGGCCACAGATTAAAGATCTATCATAAGCCACTCTCAAAAGAGGAATTTGTCAAAATGTTTCAAGATAATTCTGCAATAAGGCTGGTGAAGAAGAATCCTTCTTCTCCACTAGCCTAGCCTTTGTTCTTTTCAGTTTCAAAAAAAAAAAAAAAAATTGTATAAGCCTGAAAACCAATCACTGATTGGCAATCTTATACAGAAAATGTAGGGTGAAAATCAGGAACACCTGAAACCCTATATTTTCCAAAAAAAAAAATTCCCTCTCTCTCTCATTTCACAAGTTTTATGACAACTCACTCCATTTCATTCCACTTCATTCCACTCCACTTCATTTCATTTCACTCCATTTCATCTATTTCATTTCATTTCACCAATAAAAATTTTCTTTCATGACCATTTTTCATTCAGTCAGTTATCATCTATCCATCTCCATTCACCCAAATAATTGTTGTGTCAGTTTCCGCAGCTGACACCAGTGTCCGCAGCCAGAAGCAGTTTCTGCAGCCACCACTCTGTTTTTCAAAAATTTACAGTCAGATGTTAGTTCAACAATCATGAAATCAAATGCAGGTATGAGGACATATTATGAAGACATGAGGCATTCAAAAGCATCAACGAGGAGCAATTGATTGAAGACTAATGAAAAATGGCAAGAATTCCAAGGTATGAGTAGAAATTTATTTCAAATGGCATTCAAACACATTTTTACATAGTTATAAACCATAGCTCCATTATATGCAATGATTGCGTTGATAACTCCATAACCGTTCCACGATCTCTATACGATTCCCCCACAATCCTTGCATTCATTTTGAAACGGCCTCATAATCAAGCCTCCGGTCTTCACTCGTGTTTGGATATACTTTGATACTCCACTTGTAATTATGGAACGTGGTTGATTTGACTACGGCTTCTCTCAGCCGCACAAAATCTGCAGCCGTTTCATAAACGTGCTTGCGTCTACTCTGCAGCCACCCAATTTTAAATACTGCCGGATGCACTTTACTCCCCCTACTGTTCTATTGACCTCATGGCTGCATTTCCACCGTGCTCACATAAGCCTTCACCCCATTTTGTTCTTTGTTCCGCTTCATTCCGTGTACCTATTCTCTGATATCCGCTTACAGTCACTGGTCTCCTTCATAAACCCTGTTCATTTCCGCTAATTCAGCCGTCTTACCTCTGCTAAACCCTCCTCACACAGACAAGTTTTAAAGAATAGAAGGAAGGATGGGTCGGTTGTTGAGGGCAGAACCAGAGGGACCCAAATTTATGGAAGGATACCCGCAAGTCAAAGACATATTGAAAAAGGCAAAATGGCTTCGGTTTATTCAAAAGTTTAAAGGCTACAATAAGGAGGTAACAAAAGCTTTTGCGAGGTCTTTCAACGGTCTGGAGGTAGAAATTGGGGACCTCAAATTTACAGTGACTGAGGCATCCATAGCAGCTGCTACAGAACTCCCTCAAGAAGGTGAATGCTGGTTCAAGAACAAGAGCATTGGCGAGGAAGCCTGGAGAGTGATCCTACGTAACCCAGGTATGGATGTCACCATTTTCAAAAAAGGAATTCCTCTTCATGCTTTAAAAGAAGAGTGGGCTAGTTTACTGTTGATTATTCAAAAGTTTATCACCTGTGAGGGACGTTTTGGATCAATGTACATGTATCATACCCGACTGTTGATGAATTTCCTAGACAACCAGACCCTCAATCTGCCATAATTTTTACTAAACAGTTTGAAAAAGATGTTTGTAACCGTCCAAAAGCATCTGGGGGACGTAGAACCACATTTGTATCACCATGGTCTCGTGAAAATCTTGATAGAAAAACAATTAAAAGAGAAAAAGGACACATGGGAGCAGTTTTTAATTAGAAATTTCTTTGAAGAACCCCAAGAAACCCCTGAAGGCAGTACATCAAAAAGAAGTAGAAGAAAGAGAACAGGTGATAAAACTCAAAGCACTCCTACTAACACAGTTGAAAGAACTAGTAGAGAAGAAAGATTTTCTAAAAGGAGGAAGGAAAAGACTGAGGGTAAAAAGCCAACAAAATCAAAAGAGAAAAGAAGCATTGAGGCTGTGCATCAAACCCCTTCCTCAGAAGAAGACCATCAAGTATTGTTTGAGAGACTAGTTCACCTTCAGGAATAGTCAGCTATGGCCAAAAAGAAAGGAAAAGAAAAACAGAAGGAAAAAGACAGTAGTCCACAGCATGTAAGAAGAAGCACCATGCTTAAAGGAAAGTGGAGGAAAGCACAAACAAAAGGACCCCATTTTATTGATTTGGGAGGAGGAACACCTGAACAAACTCCAGCTGGCCGTAGTCCACCTCATTCTCAACCAAACGTTGAAACTAGTCCTCAAGATGTTGACATGAGTCCTTTTCGGCCAGATTTTGAAGTCAATTCTCCTCCACAGCATTTTGGGGACAGCCCAAGGAAAACGACACCCGAGATAGATCCAAAGCAGCAAGAGGTGTATGATTACATAGAATCCTTAGAAAGAATAGCCACGGGTCCCAGCACTTCATCCACTCAGCCTCACACAGCACAAGAAGTTCTAGTCCAATCGTTGAAACAAGAAGTCTTTGAGTTGGAGGTTTTAAATAGACATATTAAAAATGAAAATGAAGCATTAAAGGAGCAAAGAAGATTGGACAAGATCATTCATGACAACACTATGCTACATCTGGGACTGTGGCACAAAAAGAACAGAAATTTGAAGAAGAAATGCAAGAAGATAAGTAGAGCATTGATTAATCTCAAATTCAGATGCTTGATGAAGAAGCCCAGGATGTTAGCAGCACCAAGAAAGAGGAGAAGAGGACTGGATGTACTGGAAGAGGTATCAGGGCATATGAATTGAAGGAGGATGATCAAAATTTTGGTTGCATGGGGACATGCAACACCTTCACAGTGGGGGTATGTTGAGTCCCAAACTTGCATCTTTCCTATACACCTTTCTAGACTTTTTTCCATTTACCTGGACCTCCTAAGTCATCAACATCATTGCATATTAATCATAAAAGAGCATTTAAAGTGGTTTTTAACTATGTTTTGTGTCTTCTGTTTGAATTAGATTTTTGCTCATTGAGCTGTGGAATCTTGTCACTTTCCGCAGCTGCTTCAACTTTCCGCAACCATTTTGTTAAAGTCTATATTGCATGTGTCTTCAGGCAAATCAAGCCACATGGGCAAGTTGGAAATGACATGGATATGGACCGAGTCCTATTGGCTCAGTCGAATTCACCAAAGAAGGCCGTGGTCAAAGGTAGTCAAGCGGTGGTCAACCTAAGAGTCCTACGGTGACAGAACTCCGTTTTTCACCACGTGAAGACTTGCGTGGCCGTTCCTAAATCTCAGGGGACATATCAACACCTGTGAACTGCTCCATAAGCTGAATCCAACAACCACCCTCCATAGATTTAATCTTCACGGCAGCCATAATGCTAGATTTCTGAACGTGGTTGTTCACGTGTCTTTTATCAGCGCAGATTGTAGGAAAGTAGTTATGTCATCCTCTGTTATAAATAATGCGTTCTCATACGCATAGTAGCTAGCTTTTGTAATGTAATTTTGCTGTAAAGAAAGCCCACTGTGCCGTGACATTATTTCTTTGTTATGACTGCGTTTTGAATACATGAGAAGACTCTGTTAAAAGCATAATTCATGGTTGATAGTTGTTCCCCGAGGATTGTGCAGAGGGCCCCTGCACACGCCGAGGTTTTGTTTATTGCTGTATAGTTTCATGCTTTATTTCCTTACGTTCATTATGCCATAGTTATTCACGTGTATATATTACATCTCTTATGGTATTAACGTTTTATTTTTGTCCATAATTTTTCATGCTTTATACTGCTGTTAACTAATCAGTGTCTTTGTTCCAGATTACAGTAGGCAGCCCAGGCATTTGCACATAGTTTTACAATGACTAATGACGTGGAATCAATCTTTTCCTTCTGCTGATTTATTTTTCTTAGCTTTTAATTCCAGCACTGTTTTATTTATTTCAGTTTTGTACATTTGCTTTATTAGTTAGATTAGATATTAAATTACTCATGTCATTATCAGTTACCTCCGAAAACCATAGCGAGACTAATGGTGAGGGATTGAAGTATGAGTGTGTAGTTTGATATTACTTTATTTTTCTGCAAGTTAGATATTAAATTGCTCATGTCATTATCAGTTACCTCCGAAAGCCATAGCGAGACTAATGGTGAGGGATTGAAGTATGAGTGTGTAATTTGATATTAGTTTATTTTTTTGCAAATTAGATATCAGATTGCTCAAGTTGTTTATGATTACCTCCGAAATCCATAGCGAGACTAATGGTGAGGGGTCAGAATATGAGTTGATGTAATTTGATTTTAGCTTTACTTTGCTTGCAATTCTTGGATTTCTTTGAGCACAGTTTCTTTTGTATTTAGATAGCAACAAGGGTAATGGGTTTCATGATCAATATTTCACTGTTTGTTTGACTAGTATAGTGGCACATTTTCATTTTCTTTTAGGAATTAATTTTGTCATTGCATGTTTTAAAACCCTTTTGAAGTTTGAAGTTTTGGAAATCATTATAAAGGACATCATTGCCTTGAACATTTATATCCATACTTGTCTTTTAGAATTTCCATCTCAAGTTCATTTTCTTTCTGCAAATTAGATATCAGATTGCTCAAGTTGTTTATGATTACCTCCGAAAGCCATAGCGAGACTAATGGTGAGGGGTCAAAATATGAATTGATGTAATTTGATTTTTGCTTTACTTTACTTGCAAATATTTGGATTTCTTTGAGTACAGTTTCTTTTGTGTTTAGACAGCAGCAAGGGTAATGGGTTTCATGATCAATAGTTCACTGTTTGTTTGACTAGTATAGTAGCACATTTTCATTTTCTTTTAGGAATTAGTTTTGTCATTGTATGTTTTAAAATCCTTTTTAAGTTTGAAGTTTGGGAAATCATTATAAAGGACATCATTGCCTTGAACATTTATATCCATACTTGTCTTTTAGAATTTCCATCTCACATTAGGAAACCAACCAAGATAAAAAGAAAAAAAACCAAAAATGACAAAAAGTAAGAGATAGGTTATCTTGCACATATAGTGCGCCACACTTCGTCAGCTTACGAATCCTGGATTGACAATTTAATGTAGCAATTTAGGACACACTAAATTGACCAAAACAGTTCATAACCAAATTCAAGTAGCTCGTGAAGACCTAGAAAATAACACCTTTACTTAATGACTATGGGGAATATATGCATACTAGGTACTCCCATTTGGATTGTTTAATTCCCCATCTATCTTCCAATGGGTTGTTTTGGAATATTTTCTAACTTAACCCATGATTATGTCGAAATTTATATGCATGACTTTACAGCCTATTGAGACACATTTGAAGAAGCCTTAATAAAT
Source organism: Pinus albicaulis (assembly GCA_034641835.2). Lineage (NCBI taxonomy): Eukaryota > Viridiplantae > Streptophyta > Pinopsida > Pinales > Pinaceae > Pinus > Pinus albicaulis. Next base: position 722,611,644 of record CM076580.1, on the reverse strand, counting down.
TTAAAAAAAATTATTGATTTTTTTTCAAGAAACAAACCTAGCTCTCAATAATGTAAAGTTTTATATGCTCCTTAATAGAGGGATCATCTTAGGACACCATGTTTCATGTGAAGGAATTAGATTGGACCCTGCCTAGATCAAAGATATTTTGAAGTTAGTCACCCCCACTACACAAAGGGATGTCCATATATTTTTGCGTTATCCAAGATACTATCATAGATTAATAGAGAGATTAATAAGATATCATATTGTGTCTTTCATCTTTTAATAAAGGCTACTGAATTTTTCTAGAATGACAAATTTCAACAAGCTTTTGATACACTTAAACAAAAATTTTCCACCACTCCTATTCTTTGAGGCCCTAATTGGTATCTTCCTTTGCACAACCACACTAATTCTTTTGACACAACCATTGGAGCTCTATTGGTACAGAAATAAGTTAAAAAATTGTATTCCATTTACTATATCAATAAAAACTTAACCCCAGCTGAATTTAACTATATAATTACTGAAAAACAATTCCTTGTTATAATCCATGCCATTAAATAATTTCATCATTATATCACTAGATACCCTATGTGTGTGCACACTAATGACTCAACCATTTGATATCTCATGAAAAAACCTATCACTTGTGCTAGGATGAATAGATGGTTGCTTCTTCTGCAAGTATTTTACATTGTTATTATTGATGAACCTGTAAAATCAAATGTTGTCGGTGACTTTTAATTAGGCTTCATAACAAAGACAAGTTTGATTCTAAAGAAGATATTTTTTCTTTATCTACTAACGTACCCTAGTTTGTATATATTTATAACTACTTGGTCGCAGGGAAACTTCCACAACATTTGTCATCGAGAGAGCGACAAAAATTTGGAAGGGATAGTGCTAAATACTCTTGCATTCATGGGTACTTGTTTCAAATGGGGTTTCATCATATGATTAGGGTATTTTTTTCAAGAGGACAAAACTTATGACATTTTGAAGGTTTGTCATGATGAGCCTTATGAGGGGGCACCTTTTAGATAAAAGTATTGCAAATAATATTTTTCAACAAGGGTATTATATGCCTACCATTTTCAAAGATGCTAAGAAATATTTCATAAGTTGCAACAAGTGTCAAAGGATGGGTAAACTAGCAAAATATGATGAGACACCACTACAACTAGAGACAATGTTAGTGCTTTTTGAGAAGTGGACCCTTGAAGTTTTGGGGCCGATTAACCCACCATTGAAGTAGAAATCATACATCCTCATATATACTGATTACGTGACTAAGTGGGTGGATGAAAAGGCTTTACCAAGAGAAACCAAGCAGGCGGTGGCTGACTTTTTATATTAAGAGACTTTCATTCGACTTGGTGTACTACAAGAAATTTTTACATACCAAGGAACTAAATTCACCTAAAATATTATTCTAAACCTCACTGAAACATTTAGGATCAAGCATCAGATGTTTACACCCTACTATCCACATGTCAATGGATAGATCGAAGTTACTAACAAGGTATTGAAAAACATCCTAACCAAAATAGTACAACAAAATTGTAAGGATTGGCTGGATAAGCTTCCAGAAGCCTTGCGGGCTTATAGGATCACCTGGAAATATAGTAAGGGTTTCATTCGCTATGAGCTTGTGTGTAGGAAATAGGTTACTTTCCCCATTTAATTTGAGATCAAAACATTAAGAACTGCTTTGCAAGTGGGAATGGATATTTATGGAGCACAAAGACACTGACTATATCAACTTAATGTGCTTGATGAGGTTCGACAGGATGCCATTCATCAAACAACTATTGTACAAAATGTTAAAAATTCAACAAGAAATGTGTGAAAAAAGTACACCAATATAGGGGTGTTAGGCGGAACCCCTAATGGCTGTCAAGGGAGGAAGGCAGGACGGGCTGTCAAGGGAAAGGGCATTTGAGGAAGGATGGGAAAGGTTTGTCAGGGCAACGGAAAGGGAATTTGAGGAAGGATTGGATGTTAGGGCATGGGAAGGTGCTTGGATGGAAAAAATGGTTGCGAGGGCAAGGGAAAGGGCATTTGAAGGGTTGTTTAAGGTCCTTACAAATTAGGGAAGTAGTGGCGTGTGCCGATAGAAAGGGTATAACCGAAGGTTGGGATTGAGGGTGGGCTCTAATTTAATTTTCCCTTAATTAAATTGGACAATAAATTGTAATCTTATCTCATAAACACTTGTAATAGTTAACTGGGTGTGATAGACTCAATTAGCTCATGAATTTCGAATTGAGGGTGGTTGGTGAGGCATGCAAAGTGATTATATTAGTTATGGAGTTTGAGTTGCACTTTTTGCATTAGTTTAATGCATGATAAATTAGTTAACTCAATTAATTGAGTTAAATTCATTTGAACTAGTTGTAATTGTTTTTTGCACTAGTGAGATATCAAGTGAATTAAATATGATTTAATTCAAATGTAGTGATCTTCCATGCAACTGATGATTTACTATTAATAGCTACATGCATGTTAGTTCCAGTGGAGACCCATTTTATACAAAGGTTAAAGGGATGTTAACTATCAGTTGTATCATTAGTAGGCTTCTCGCATGCAGTAAGACAATCATAGGATTTCCCATGAGCATTGCGCAATTTTGGAAGGCTGAATTTATTAAAGAATAGGGATTGCATTCCACATGAATTGTGCAAGCAAGGAAGGCTAATTAGAGGCAGGAAATTGGCTAAGTGTTGGTCGATTTTTTCCAAGTCAGTGTGAGACAATTGTGAGAGAGTAAGAGACTCTTGTGATAAGAGTGCATTGTAATTGTTTCGTGATTCCTTGGTGAATATACAATAGCATATTGAGGGGTTTTGAGTAGTAATATTTCCTCAGGAAAATATCCATTTTGTGGTTTGGTTTTCTTCTTTGTTTACTTATTGTGATTGTCGACCGTGTTTATTTTCCACAATTGATTTGTAGAAGGATTCAATATATTTCTTTAGTAGATCGCATGACCAGATTGAATCCATTGATATACATATTTTTTGTATAATTTCTACATGGTATTAGAGCACAAAAAATCACTATAGTAAAGAAGAAATTGAGTTTGTGACTAAATAGCATTCGAATTTGCAAAAGTACTCTTGGTGTGATAGGTGGATCGAGATCAAGATAGCTTTCAATGGCTTGAGAATACGAAAGACGATATGGAGGAAGTTTTGGAGGAAAATAGGTTGAAATAATTCATTGATAATGACATTCCCAAACCCATTGCAGCAGATGCCACTCTTCTTGATGCTTGGCAAAAGAAGGTTGAAGAGTTGAGGAGGATATTATTGGAGGGAGTACGAGACAAAATTTTCTCAAGTATCCATTGAAAAGTGACTCCATATGCAATGTGGAAGGCACTAGAATATCTATTTCAAGGTAGCAGTGATCATAGAAAATTGTCACTGAAGGAAAATCTCAGGAAAATCAAAATGGTGAAAGGCAACATTATTCTAAAATATTTAACCAACTTTGTCCAATGTCGAGGTGAGCTTGGGAGCATCATAATTAATGACGTGGATGATGAATTTGTGAGCCTAGCTCTTCTAGGCCTTCCCAAGAGTTGGCATAGTTATCAGGATTTTTTCAATGGGAGGGAGAAGCTGCCATATTAGGAACGAATTTGGTCGGATTTGGTGCAAGAAGAATTTAGGCAGAATACCAGGGATGGATATTCATCTAAGACAAATGATGAATAAAAGTGCGCCTTGGCTGGTAAGGCAAAGAAGGGGAAAGTAAAGTAATCATATTCCAAATCTGATTCCAGAAAATAAGGCAAGAAGCACAACATGTCCAGAGAGAAGTGTTTTCACTGTCACGAGCATGGAAATTATGCCACTAATTGTCCACAAAATAAGAAGAATAAGAAGGCTTCATGATCTGCAGATATTGAGGATTTGGCCTCGCAATTTGAGTTGGACTTCTCGATCATCGCATGCATGGTGTCAAGTGTGATTGGATCAGTGTGGTACTTGGATAGTGGTGCATCTTTCCACATGACGAGAGACAAAGAAATTTTCAGTAGCTTGGAGGAGAAGGACCTCCAGATGCATATCCAAATGGGTGATGACAAGTGATACAGTGTTACTGGGATTGGGACAGTTACCTTCCAGATACATTCAGGTAAACCCTTCTTATTAAAATATGTAATGCATGTACCAGGCTTGAAAAGGAATTTAGTTTCAGTTGCAATGTTGGAGGATAGAGATTATGATGTGGTTTCCAGTCAAGGGAAATATTTCATTCAACACAAAGCCACAATAAAAGCTAAGAAGATTGGGATTCGTGTCAAGAATCTCTATAAACTTGATGTAGATGGATGTGCAACATTGATGATTAAGGCATAAAAATTGGTGAGCTTGGATGAAGGTAAGTTATGGCAGAGGAGATTGGGCCATCTACACCACGGAGCCTTGAAGGTCATGCAACAGAATTCTACATGTCTTCCCAAGGGTACTCTTGCATAGATAGACATATGCAATGGATATACCATGGGGAAGTATGAAAAGGCCACTTTTCACGAGAAATAGAGCTGATCTTCAGAAATCCTTGAGAGAGTTCACTTAGATGTGTACAAACCATTCTCTATAGCTTCGACAAAAAATCATAGGTATTATGTGATATTTGTTGATGATTTTTCTAGAAAGTGCTGGATCTACTTCATGCAGAAGAAAGATTAGACGTTCTGAAAATTTTGTGAGTTCAAATCACTGATGGAGAAAGACATGGGGGAGCATGTGACGTCTCTTAGGAGCGACAATGGTGGTGAGTACATCTCCAATGAATTCAAGATATTCTATAGAAAAAATGGATTCAGAGAGATTTGATTGTGCCTCAACCTAGAAAAAAATGGGGTCGCAGAAATAAACAACATAAAAATTATGGGTGAGGCACGAGAGATGTTGCAGGGCCTATTATTGAATCTGTGGGCAGAGGCATGAAACACAATAATATTTGTGCAAAACTGTAGTCCTCATCAGATACTTGGCATGAGTACACCAGAGGAGGATTTTTCTGGTAAGAAACCTGATGTCTCATATTTTAAAATTTTTGGCTCATATTTCTATTGCCATGTGACCAAATATTCCAGGAAGAAGCTGGAAGGAAAAAATGAGATTAGGATATTTGTGGCATACACTGATATTACCCACAACTATCGGGTGTATTTTCCAAACATCAGGATCACTGGTGTGAGACAAGATATAAAATTTGATGAGGAGAAAGCCATGTGATTGTCCCTTGAGAGGGAGTTGGATTTGCATTGTGATGATAGTGAGGAACTCCTATTAAACACAATCAAAGGCTCAGATGGGGTCGATTTTCATGAAACATGATTTTTTATTCCTTGATTTGACTGAATGAATGCCTTCTTGAATGATGGACACTGCATCTTGGATTCTCCTGTAGGGAAAGAAGCCAAATTATTCTTGCAAAATAAATGGGGATATTATATTTTTGACGTGGTTAGCAATAATTTTGGACATCATTTTATATAATTAATTGCAAAGAGAAACATACCTATAGTCATTGAGAGACATAGGATTGTGTTTCTTAGGAATAAGAGTGAGAAAGGTTGAATTTATTGCACCCGGAATTTAGCCGAAGATTCTGACCACTTCCATAATCTTTAACAAATCTGGGCCCATTAGTTCGAAGAAGAAAAGAAATAATTCACAAGGCCAGCCATCAGGCCCAAAGATTTTGTCGATGACCATCTCCTTGAGGGTTTTTAGCATCTCCTCATTGGTAATATGATTGTCCATCGATGAAGTATTTTCGTTGTTGATCCATTTAGGAAAGAGCTCGACTAGTTCAATCTTATCAACCATATGAATTTCCTCCCTTTCTTGAAATTGATTTTTGAAATCAGCCATATGAATTTCCTCCCTTTCTTGAAATTGATTTTTGAAACGCTGAAATGCTATTTCTTTGATCTCTTTGAAGGATGTGTAATAATTCCCTCCTTCATCTTCGATTGACCAAATTGAGTTAGTTTGTTTCATTTTGGACGCGGCCCTGTGAAAAAATGTTGTATTTCGATCACCTATTTTAATCCATGCAAGTCTGCTTTTCTAGCACTACTCTTCTTCCTGTAATTTTAGGATTTTATCTTGTCTAGGAATAAACTCTAAAATTTCTCTATGATGTTGATCAGAAAAGTAGTCTGGCACAATAAGGTCCATCACCATGGAAATTTCTTTGTCTATTGAATAGAGCTCCTTTCTAAGAATTTAATTTTTATTTTTAATCCAATTCTTTACTATAGTTTTCATCCTCTTTAGTTTTTTAATAACCACCTTTGCCAGATATTTGTTATTAGGAGAGATAGGGTAAGACCAATATTGTAGAACTAGATCCTGGAAATCAATCTCATTAACCCAGTTCTGGTTAAATTTGAACGGAATTTTAATGTCCTCTAGGTCATCTAGTCATTCCTAGATGATGGCGTCATGATCAGATATGTACGACAAGAAAGTCCAAGACTTGAGGCTTTTCAATCTAAGTGATAAATTAGAGTCCACCAAATATCTATTAATTCTTTTAGCAATGTCGTCCATGCCCATCCTACTATCTCGCCATGTTGGACATATTAGATCGGGAGGAATTTATCAGAGAGCCTTTTGGTTGAAGAGATTTCTAAAGAATGCCGCCAAAGGGTATGGATTAGACTCGTGTCCCCGCTGGAAAATAATTAATATTATTTTATATTAATGGAGAAATGGTTACACAAGTTGTAACGTATCTCCTTAGTTTAGGATTAGTTCCTACAATTTAGGAGTTTGTTTGCAACTTCCTAATTCTTAGTGATGTACTTAATGATGTAATTTCTCATTCATGAATGTAGAGTAAACTCAGAGTGTTCTCTCTGTTTGAGTGCAGTCTCCAGGTGCAGTACTCACCTATGAGATGCAACTCTTTCGTTTCAATTTAGTCTGATTTTTATCTTGGTATCAGAGCACAGAGTAGGGAGAGCCTTAAATTTTTTTTAGAGGATGCATCATTGATTACAGAACTGTAGTGGCGAAGGAGTATACAGAAGCTTTCATAGAATCAGGTGGACTGCAGTAACACCTGAAGCATAGGTCTCAGATGACTGATCATCTCTGAGCAGAAGAAAGGGTTGGCGCGGTTTCGTCGCGAACAGTCGCGCCATTGGCGTGAGTTTGAGGGAGATACACACGCCAACGCGCCAAAATAATCTATTGGCGCGGAGATACACACCATAGTCGCACCAATTTCGAGAGACGGGTACATTTTGATTTGGGCACGGTTTTTTCGCTTTAAAGAAGCGCCAACCTCTTTCTCTTTGGGAAGGTCTGCAATTTTTTGCAGATCGCCCCTGCCTGGTGGTGGCACATTGAAGTTCCAAATTCACCTAGTGGTGGCAGATCGGACTTGCCCGGTGGTGGCGCATTGAAGTTTCTGATTTGCTCGGTGGCAGTGGATCGGACTTGCTCGGTGGTGGCACATTGAAGTTCCTGATTTGCTCGGTGGCAGCAGATCGGACTTGCCCGGTGGTGGCACATTGAAGTTCCTGATTTGCTCGGTGGAAGCAGATCGGACTTGCCTGGTGGTGGTGCATTGAAGTTCTTGATTTGTTCAGTGGCAGTAGATCGGACTTGCCCGGTGGTGGCGCATTGAAGTTCCTGATTTGCTCGGTGGCAGCAGATCGGACTTGCTTGGTGGTGGCGCATTGAAGTGTCTGATTTTCTCGGTGGTAGCAAATCGGACTTGCCCAGTGGTGGCGCATTGAAGTGTCTGATTCGCCCGGAGGAAGCAGATCAGGTTGCCTGGTGGTGGCATATTGGATTTTCTTGGTGATAGCAGATCGGATTGCCCGTTGGTGGCACATTGAAGGTACAAATTTTTTTCCAGCAAAACAGTAGTCAAGATCTGGTATGTGGTGATTTTTTTTAGTGTGTCCTACAATTGTTCAGTTGGGTAAAATTATTCATCAGAAGATCAGAAAGTTTATCAGTCCAAAATGAATAATAGTATAGAATCGTATCTCCACGAGTTTGGAAAACTCGATGGATCGAATTTCACCAACTGGAAATTCAAGATACAAACATTACTTGAAAGCACAAATGCATGGTCGATTGTTATAGGAAATGAGTCGAGACCAGGAACAGCTACACAAGAACAAGACTGGGATAAAAGGGAGACCAAAGCAAAGGTCATACTAAAGATGTCCATCAAGAACAATATTATCCCACATATTAGAGACTGTAAATTGTCCACTGACATTTGGACGACGATCAAGAACCTATACCAGATGCAGTATACAAACTGTGTCTTGTCACTCAAAGGCAAGCTGTTTGCGATGAAGATGGAGGAGAATGAGTCTACTGCTGGATTCATTGCCAGAGTCAAAGACCTGAAGGACAGATTGGGAGATATCGGAGAGAAATTTTCTGATTCAGATCTGGTCACGATCACGTTGAACGGAATGAAAGATAAATATCAGATGTTCATCACAGGATTGGCAGCAAGGGAGAAAGCCCATGCATTTGAAGAGCTGACAGGGATTCTGCTACAAGAAGAATAGCGACGACAAAATCTGAAATCACAAAGCAATGATCTTGCTCTAATGGTGAAAAGGCGACAGTATAGAGGGAAGCAGCCACAATAGCAACATCAACCACAGTAGCAGCAACAACAGAAAGGAGCCAACACATTTCAAAAGAGATCGTTTAAAGGTATGTCTGCTAATAATTTTCCCAGCAAGAAATGTTTTTACTGTGGAAAACCTGGTCATCAGATTAAAGAATGTTATAAGAGTCAGGCAGACGAAGCAAGAAATAAATAGAGAAAGCACAAAGGTTACTTTGTTGAGGAAGATGAAGACCATAGCCACGAAATGCGACTATTTACAGTCGATTGTGCCCTTTCAGCTTCAAAGGGAGATGAGGACGACATATGTTGTGTAACCAGCTCCAAAAAGAGAAGAAAAGAGATATAAACGCCTTAGAAATGAGCCACTTCGAGGGGGCAACCTCCAATACATTACATAAATGAACAATTCTTGGATGATACAATTTACAAAACCTCCTTTATATATAGGACTCCATGGGGCCATAATGTAATCCTAGTGGGCCACAATGTAATCCTAGCCGACCTAACAATAATAATTTAAGGGCACAATAATAACAAAATGGGGGTTACAAGGGTAAAATAATAACAATAAGGGGGGGCTACACTAACATAATAAGGGACTACACTATTAATATAGGGACTTAACATGCCCCTCTCCTTCAAACAAGTGTTGTCCTCAACGCTTGATTATTTCTTGATGCTTCTGTATAAAATTCTCATCCTCCCATGTGAAATATTCTACAGGAAAGTTCTTCCACTTGCTGAGATACTTTGAAATTGATCGTATTTGTCGATTTCTTGTTTCTATGACTGCTCCATAACTTCTTTCGATGTGATGTTGATCTTCCCGTTGTTTCATTAGATTCTGCACCAAAGTTGGGTTATCCTTTGAGAGTTGGAGAACTTGTTGTTGATGCTCGATGTGATCTTCCACTAATTTATCATCCATATTTTCTATTATTTGATCCTTCAAACCATCCAACTTAGCCTCCATTTCTGCTTTTAAACCATCTATTTCATCTTCAATTACTCTTCGTAATATTGAAACTTGTTGCACTTGGTACCGTAATTTTGATATCTCATATTGCAATTCTTCCTCCTCATATGTCATAGTATAGCTTTCTGAAGACTTAATGGGTGTTGAATTCTTCTTAGGGGCCATTTCAGACTCCAATATTGATATCTATTCTACAATAGGCCCTTGCAATCAATTCAACTTGATTCTTCAAACAAGACTTATGAAATTTGGAAAAAAAAATACACACCTTTTACTAGCTTTGAGGAGCTCGATATTGAAATTGTATTATCTCTGTGATTACAGATCTTCAATATCTGAAATTCATCACTGAAGTAGCCCTATGAATTCTCTTTTGAATACAACAGGTCTGATCTAATTTTTATTTTCCAAGACAAAGTTGTGTCCAATCTCCCACAATCACCTAATTCTGGACTGGTTCAGTAGAGCACACTTGTAGAACTTTCCACGTGTCACTGTTTCGTCCTTTGTATCTGAAATTGATAGCCAAGAAACTAAATTCCGTGTACTTGTGACTAATTTTTACGGCACTCAAATCCACTGCCCAGAGAGAGATTTATTGAACTTTTCCCATGATCACCTCTTTGAGATGCAATTCAGGAGCCTGAAAAAGCACTACCTTCCACAGATCATATCTCCAAAAATATTTCGAACCAAGCTCTGAAATTTTTTTATGAATTTCCCTGTGATTTCAGCTTCGTACCATACCAATTTCAGATTCTGAACCTTCGTAGAAAAAAAATTATAGCGAAAATGCCACGATGACCTGTTTAGGAGCTTGAACAAATACCTAACTTCCACAGATGATATCTCCGAAAATATTGCGAACCAAGCTCTGAAATTTTTAGACAAGCTTCCTCAGGATTTCAGCTTCGCACCCTAAAAATTTCAGCTTCTGAAACTTCGTAGAAGAAAATTTATAGCGCAAATGCCACGATGACCGGTTTGGAGCAGCGAAACCCTAGAATCCCAAGCTCCGATACCAAATGTTGTGTAACCAGCTCCAAAAAGAGAAGAAAAGAGATATCAACGCCTTATAAATGAGCCACTTCGAGGGGGAAACCTCCAATACATTACATAAATGAACAATTCTTGGATGATACAAATGAACAAAACCTCCTTCTATATATAGGAGTCCATGGGACCACAATATAATCCTAGTGGGGCCACAATGTAATCCTAGCCGACCTAACAATAATAATGTAAGGGCACAATAATAACAATATGGGGGTTACAGGGGTACAATAATAACAATAAGGGGGGCTATACTAACATAATAAGGGGCTACACTATTAATATAGGGACTTAACAACATATATGTCTCCATTCTGCATCCTTACAGACAGTAATGCTGAAATCATTGAATTTCTCAAGAAACTTCATAAAATGAAATTTATTTAGGAGATGATAGTGGATATGAGATCAAAGGATATGGTGACATTCTGGTAAAATTACCTAGCGGTAACATTAGACACCTTAAAAATGTATTGTATGTGCCCGGAATTAAGAAAAATTTGATCTCTGTCTCAATGATTACTGATCAGGACATGCAAGTTCAATTCTTTAAGACTAACTGTGTCATAAAGGATAGCCAAATGGAAACAGTTGCAACAGGAGTGCGCGTGGGGAGCCTGTACAGACTAGATGTGAAAAGTATGCCACAACAAGCCATGGTTGCAACTGGATCGACAGCCGAAAATCTCTGGCACCAGAGATTTGGCCATCTTAATCTGCAAGACCTCATCCTACTTCAGAGAAAAGGTATGGTCGATGGACTCCCTATTTTCCATAATGTTCAGTTGGATTGTGATGGATGTGCATTAGGGAAAATGCATAGAGAAGAGTTCCCTCTGCATGTTAATAGAAAGGAAAGAGATATTTTAGAACTAGTGCATACAGACATATGCGGACCTATGCAGACTAGGTCACTAGGTGGTGCATATTACTTTCTTTTATTTACAGATGATTGCACTAGATTCTCTTGGATATAATTTCTGAGTAAAAAGAGTCAGACCTTTCAGTATTTTAAAGAGTTTAAATCCATGGTAGAAAACCAGACGGGAAAAAGCATAAAAATTCTCCGCTCAGATCAAGGGGGAGAATACAGGTTGGGAGAGTTCATGAATTTCTGCAAGCATCATGGGATTGTGCAACAGTTTACAGTGCCCCACACTCCACAGCAGAATGGAGTGGCAGAACGAAAGAACAGAACTCTTGTGGAGTGCGCAAGGAGCATGCTTCAAGGTAAGGGTCTATCAAATGGTTTTTGGGCAGAAGCTATTAACACTGCTGTCTACTTAAAGAATAGGAGTCCTACTAAATGTCTAGGCTTCAAAACCCCTTTTGAAGCATTATTTGGATTCAAACCAGCAGTGATTCATTTAAGAATATTTGGGTCAAAATCTTATGCTCATATACCTAAGGCAGATAGGAAGAAGTTAGATCCTAAAGCCTTGAAATGTATATTTGTTGGATATGGCACTGAGTTCAAAGCATATAAGTTATTTAATCCTGTGACTCATAAAGTTTTTTCAAGCAGAGATGTCATATTTCATGAACAGGTTGAAGAAGGAAAGGATGACTGTAACAATGATTGGCACATTCCATTGCTAATGGAAGAAAACAGTGAGGATGATGAAGAACAGGAGCAGAAACAAGAAGAAGTAACAGGTAATGTAATCAATGATGCAAGCCCGGAGAAGGCTGAAACAGACAGATTTAAGGTAAGTCCCCTACCAAGGAGATCAAGTAGGAATACTCGATTACCATCCAGATTGAAAGACTATGCATTAATGACAAACATTTTAAACATTGTAGAACCTGCAAATTATGAAGAAGCAAGTAAATCTGATGCATGGAGGGCTGCAATGCATGAGGAAATTGAATCAATTAATAGAAACCATACTTGGGATTTGATTGAACTGCCTGAAGGTAAAACCCCCATTGGATGCAAATGGCTATATAAACCTAAAATAAATGCAGATGGGAGTGTGGAAAAACTTAAAGCTAGACTGGTAGCAAAGGGTTATTCACAAAGAGCTTTGGGAAAATCACCCTAGAGGTTCATTGGGTTACAACCTCCACAGAGCAGGGGCATGCTACTTAAGAAGGACTCACACAACCATACATGTTCATGAAAACTAAATAGAGTAGATCGAGGAAGTTACCTGTAGGTCCTACGGTTGAAGTAGATCCCGCGGGGTCCAAACCCCCAGCAACCGTCCTTCCTTCTTAACCTGAAAGACAAGAAGAAACAAGCACGAAGAACTGGTTGTACAGCATATATCTACTCTAAATGTTAGTGAAATCGATATGAAACATTAGATAAACCATAATGAATGCTTAAATAACAATATTCTCATATATGTAAGCAGACACTAACACGTATATTTCGGGAACAAGATGGTACTTCTGTATTATAAATAGCATGTACAGAAATAACAAGTGGAGAGATCACCTGAATCCTTCCACGATCTTCGAGCAGACCGTCGTCCGGATCTGTCCCGCCCTTGCCTCACTAAGACTCCTTCCAAACTGGTGCATACGAGATGACATATAGGGAGATGAGCATCTCAAGGAAACAAGGGTTTCCTGTAATGAACTGGGAAAGTGCAGGAGGCACGGGGAATCAGACTTAGATAGGGAATACCAACAGAGTATAATATCAATAATTCTCTCTCTCCCTTAGGCCATACACATGAGGGGTTTTTATACTCCCTCCAAGTAGTTTCAACAGTTGGAAACAGTTGGCCACGTGCTGGGGTGGTTGAACTACCTGAGTAACCATCAACCCAGCCCGAAAATAGGGAATTTTTATATATTTTTTTCATAATTTTAATGGCATACGCGGAAAAGTGCAGCTGGACTCGCGTATACACGCGGAAAAGTACGGGCATAGTCGCGTATGGGGATTTTTACACTGTTTTTAAGTGAATTTGTCCAAGTCTGTAGGAATGGGTGCCCAAAACCATCAAAGCAATCATGAATCATATGAAAGTGAGAAATGATGCTATAACAGATGCCCCCTAATATATGAGGTCAGAAGGGGTACATGATGGCCGAAATGTATTATGCACATAGAAAGAACTTCACAAGGACAAGAGAGGACTTCACCAGATTTCAGCCTGCCAAAAACCAATGAAAGAAAACAGAGAGTCAACTCATGCTGAGGTGGGCATACCCATGCTCAGTCAAAAATACATCATATAGAAAGTACCGAATAGATCCAACATGTATACAAGTATAACTGAACTGAAAGTACACAATGAATCATCTGAGCATGGCCCGGAAGTATAAGTCTGAATCAATGTCCAAGTATCACATATAGAAAGCTGATCAAGGATGGTGCAACTGGATGTCTGATCATATAAGTAACTGAATCTCCAAGTACCGAATCATAAGAGGTGGAACAAACGGTACAATCACGCAACTCGGGAGCCAACATATAGGATGTTGTTGTACTGAACCGCAACATATAAGGGTGGATGGCATCACTGGCAGAAACTGAATGGACTGTCAAAAGTGAACCGAGAAATGTTGATGCAACCCAAGGTCTTCACCGATCACTATGGCACAATTCTACACAATGGGAATAAATGAGCTGAAGTCGACCATGTGAGAAATCGTTGGATTACCGGTCAATGATGTATACCATTAACCAACGCGAGACAACTCACCAATAATGAAAATGAGCGTCAAGGTGCCCCAGTACAATCTAACAAGTGCGAATGAATGAGTTGAAGTCGAACACTTGAAAGAATCTACCAATCAGGAGGCAATGATGAATCCCCACTGTCGATAGCGAAGAGTCTGCCATTGATGACTGCAAACCCTAAGGTACTGAAAAAAAGACTCTAGACCTTATTCCCAGAGCAATGAGTCGGAGTCGATGGGAAAAGATCTGCTGGAAGGAAGGCATTAAGGCATCCCACATCAGTCCAGCGCGAGTGTAACCCGCAGGCCAAGATTTGGAAGGAATCGGATGAAGTAGAGTGATGGAACCAAAACCAAAGTACGTTTCCGACATGCACAAGATGAAGCTAGCGCACGGAAGAAACCCTCTGAACCAACCAATAATGAAAGCTGACACAGATGCGAGAAATCCACCGATAGGGTCAAATGGAAATCAAGGTACTGCACGAATCCCAAGTGTGATAATGTGTGTTGACGTCGAACACAGGGGAAACCACTCAGTCAAAGACCCATGATGATGATCAAATGCTGAGCACGAGGTCACCTATCAATGATGGAAATAGGCCCAAGGTGCGGCTCTAGGCTTGCTCTCAGAGCAATGTGTCGTAGTCGATAAGAGACAAACCCGCCGGCAAGAAGTCAATGGGGACCTTCTCAAACCAACACGAGCAGAAGATCAAAACATCTGATGTGATAGAACATGATACTGACAAGACCGGGAAGGCCGACTGAATAATGAGTCAAGAGACACCGCAGAATGGCCGACTCAGGCTAGACTTCCCTTGAACAAAAGCACGACTCTGTGATGACCATGGCAGTAAAAAGTGACACTGTATAAGTCTGTCTTGCAGTAGGCAAAACAAACTCTCCATATGATTGGAAGAGATAACCAACCGGGGGAGAACTGACAAGTGAAACATGGTAAAGGCTGAACCTAGGTCAAACTAGAACCATCCCAAATGAAGGAAATATATATAAGTATATGTGCTTTGTTCAAGGGCGACAAGACTGACTCTGTACTGCCATCGAAATAACGAAGATACATCCCGTTCCCGCTCTTTTTATTATATTTAATTTTTTTGTCTTTTTCATAATAAGCCTGAAAAAGAATAAAAGAATGCTATGGTACAATGGATAGAACGAGTATCAAGAAAGCAGATGCACTAGTTCCTGGGATTGGAACAATCCTATGCTCAATGCAAGGTGGCGAAAACTGGTAAGTGATACTCAGAGGAATGTTCCATCCATGGGTAAAAGGTGTCAAGTCGTGATAGCTAAGTGCATGCAATGGTTAACTTGTATAGAGAGTCAAGGTCAAAATTTGGCTTAAACATCGAGTCCAAATGAAGCCGGCTAAAGGCCAGGATAAACAAGTAGCCAATATGCAATGCAGTAATACAACTCAACAACACCAGGGAGCCTCTAGGGTAATAGCCAGAAAAATGATAGTGAGGAAGAAGAAGAATGAAGCTTCAACACATAAGTCAAGGCGGGACTAAAGAGGACTCCCGAGCCTACATAAAACGCGGCATGGGCAACAAGTGATAGCGAGGAACTAACTAGGAAGCCCATGTAAAGGAAGGCTCTACCACCAAGTCATGATTAAATAATCGGCGAGTGAAATGGGTGTAATACTCATGACCTGATGGGATCGACCCTATGGCAAGTGATCAGTATGGAGGCTAGTATGCAAGATGCAGCGGAAAGTGATTTCCCTAACCTATATGCCAGTGAAGATCATATACCTGCCGTGACGAGTCGGTAATCATGGATCAAAAACCAGGAAAAATCTCAAAATCGTCAAAATGTACCTGAAAACATACCAAACTGAGCACTTCCAAGCATCCGAGTTATGCAGCTTAAGATAGATCGAAAAATTAAGCATAACAATTTTTTGCGAAAATTTTCAACTTTTTAGCCATAAATAGACAAATTACCTCATATTTGGTTCATTATTGCATTGCTGATTTGGAAAAAGTGCTCTGGAGCAAAAAACTTCTTTCGTCAAATCAGGAACAACCGACCGTCGAATCGCACCGAATTTTCAGGTAGGCTCCTCAATCATCCTTGCAAATCATTTTGTCCGTTTAGAAATTAAAATTTAGTGAATTTTACCATTAAAACCCTTGCTAAAAAATGCGGACTTGCGCATACGCGGGTTCATAACAGGAAAGTCGCGTATACACGCGACTGTTCAAAGAAAAAGTCGTGTATGCGCAGGTCCGAAACTAAAAATGCGTGGCTAATGCATGATTTAATGAAATTTGACAGGATGACAATCTCATGGAGAGAACGTGAGCATAGTGCAATTTATCAAGAGGTCATGCAAGATTGAGCAGCGCAAAATATCCTTCGGAATTGCGGATTGTTCAAATTCTTCAAAATGCCAAATATGAAAAGCAATGTTCGGTTGCTAGAAATGCTCGTCAATTATTGGGAACCAGACCAAGATTGCTTCGTTATTGATCAGATGCCAGTACGCATTGAAGTGGAAGACATATATTTCATCACTGGACTCTCCCGAAGGGGAGAACCAGTAGACTTGCACGGGAAGCCCCTGGGAGGGTTAACCGTGGAAGATTATGTCCACGTGTATTGCATAGAGGGTTCCAAAAAGGTTGGAACTTAGATTGCAATTAAAGATTTACGGGATTTTCACATGAAAATCCTCCTTTTCACCATCTGCAGAGTGGCAGGATCTGCCTCCCTACATCAGGCGTCCAGGACGCAAATGAGCATAGCAGTAGAATGTTTGACTCATGTGTATGATTGGTGCACAGCCCTATTACTGAACATGAAGCAACAGTTGACCTCAATCCGCCAAGCAAAGACCAAACACTTTGGATACGGTACAATTTTGACAACATTCTTCTTTGAGAAGATACCAGCATTGAGACCCAGAGTTATCTCTACCATCAGTAGCCCGCGGGACCCAAGAATTGCCCGTTGGGCGGACATGATGAAGAGATTGGGGGGTAGTGAAGTACCCCGGACCACGTGGGACGATGAGTTCTTCCTTTGGTGGGGAGAACAAATCATCGCGGTGGACGACTATCCCTATGCCGGGATGGACTTTCGTGGAGATCCAGATCTAGTTCTTCCACCAGGCACAGCATGGGGTACAGTCGGTAAGTTTGCAAAATTTTTTTGACTTATATAATTTTTTTGGATTTTTCAAATATGTATGAAAAAATGAAAAACAAACATGTTTTTTGATTGGATTCATAATGACTAACAATTAAAAATGATCATGATTCAGATGTTGGACCAGTTCGACCTGAGGGTCTCCCGCGCCACAAGCATCGCAGGGGCGAAGCAGAGACAGTGGATTCAGACAGGACTCTTCAGGCCGTGTAGAGGAACTTGGAGGGACTAACCCGCCAAATACCTATGGCTGCCGTGGAGGACCTTCCAGAAGCCATCCAGAGACGGGTGGTAGGAGTACCCCGAGACTGGGTTAGATTACTCCGCCGAGTTGCCACTGTAGTTACGTTCTATAGGAACACGACTTCTGGGCAGGGACCTCAGGAGTAGACAGATATTATGTATTAGATGACTGTATATTCTTTTTTGAGACTGAACATGATGGGGCATAAGCCCAAGTTTTGTACGACATTATGGATCCAAATTTTGTAAAGTTTTTGAACACTCCGATGATATATATACAACGATATTTGATGTGATGTGATAAATGTATCAAATGTATGATGTTTTTGATGATTAAAAATTTATTGTATGGAATGATTAATATGCCAATCTAATGCTTGATTAGCTAATGAGTCAACAAACCAATTGTCAGCTCGAGGAATATGAATGAAAGTTAAAAATTGAAATGACCTTTGTAACAAACGTACCCTCAAGAACAATCGTAATAAAAATGGGTCTCGTACCCGATAAGTGTTGTTCAACTGCGACACCACCAGCTGAGAATCCAAGAAAACTACCAACGAATCAACACCCAAAGATATTGCCTCTGAGAGTAGATGAATAACTGCAGTGTATTCTGCTATATTGTTGGAAGCAGGACCAATGCAGACCCCTCTTGATACTAACAGCTGACCGGATGGATAATGAAGCACCCAAGCCGCGGAAGCTAAGTTCCGGGTGTGTCTACTAGCACCATCGACGAAACCAAAATGACTCATGACATCCAACACAACCTGCCAAAGCAGATCAAAAACATCACCAACTCATCAAAAATCGAAAATCAATCAGATATGTACAAAGAAAAAACTACTATATACAAAAGCAACATGCCAGGCCGAAGCCTAGGCATAATACTTCTTCAAATAGAGCCCATTTCGGGGCTCCGGCAACTCGTTCCCTTCGAAATCAACCAAGGTATACGCTCCTTTATTAAGGAATTTTTTAACGATATAGGGGCCATACCACATAGACTTAAACTTTCCTGCCCCCAGGGCATCTTTATCTTGGGCATAGACCAAAACAAGGTCACCTTCCGAAAAGACCCTAGGCTTGACCACCTTATCGTACTGAACTTTTACTTGGTTTTTATGCGCTTCATTCATCGTGGCGGCATCTCGACGCTACTCATCGAGATGTTCCAGATGAAGAAGCCGTTCTGCCAGACTAGAAGTGTCAGGAAGAAGTTCAACAACTAATTTAAGAGAAGGAATCTCGCATTCAATAGGAAATACGGATTCCACCCCGTGCACTAACTGAAACGGAGTAAAGCCAGTTGCAGTTTTCACTGACGTCCTATATGCCCAAAGTGCAGGATATAGCATAATATGCCAGTTGGATCTATGTTTATCAATTGTCCTTTGAAGAATTGTCTTCAAGGATTTATTCACGGCTTCCACTTGCCCATTGGCCTGAGGATAATATGGAGATGAATGCTCTTGCCGGAAACCCAATTTAAGAGCCAACTCAGCCATCATACTGTTCTGAAAGTGACTACCATGGTCAGTGACAATCTCTCTAGGTATACCGAAACGAGCGATGACTTGGTTGAAGAAGAAAAGAGCTGCAGTCTCACCATCGTTCCCAAAAGTAGGCATAGCTTCGACCCACTTCGTAAAGTAGTCTACTGCTACGATAATGTACTTTTGACCTTTTGCCGAAGGCGGGTTACAAGTAGTATAATCCATACCCCACTTTGTAAAGGGGCCGAC
The DNA here is from genome assembly GCA_034641835.2 of Pinus albicaulis. Classification (NCBI taxonomy): domain Eukaryota; kingdom Viridiplantae; phylum Streptophyta; class Pinopsida; order Pinales; family Pinaceae; genus Pinus; species Pinus albicaulis. The sequence continues at coordinate 722,592,177 of CM076580.1, read as the reverse complement.
AGTAACGACTGGAAAAAACGGAGCTGGATGAGCGCGCATTTTTCTAGTATACACTTGACAAGGATGACACTTCTTGACCGATTCAATACAATCTTTGAAAATCGAGGGCCAGAAGTAGCCAGCACGCAAAATCTTTTGGGCTGTAGCAAGCCCTGATAAATGACCCCCACAAGCTCCACTATGAGAATCATTGAGCACAGCCTCAGCTTCTTCGAAAGTTAAGCAGCGTCTTAGGATTGAATCAACCCCTCGACGGTACAAAGCATCACCAATAATCAAATAATTCTTGGCCAAGTGACGCAGTTTACGACGCTCATCTTTTGAAAAAGTAGAGGGAAACTTCGCAGTCTGGAGATACACAATGATATCCCCATACCAAGGATCCTGTGGAGAGATAAGAAACAAGTGTTCGTCCGGAAAGGACTCATCATAGATCATCTCCTCTCCACAGGGCAACTCGGAGATCAATTCCGCAAAAACTAATGATTTCTTGGATTTGGCAGACATGAAATCAAGATCAAATTCCTGTAAAATCACAATCCATCGATTGTATTTGCCCCCAATCACTCGCCTACTGAGGACAAACTGAAATGGATTGGCAGCTGCCAAAACATAAGTTTTGCGAAGAATAATGTAATGCCGGAGTCGCTGCACAGCATGAACTGCTGCTAAAGCTAATTTTTCTATCGGAGTGTATCGAAGTTCAGGTCCTACCAGTCCTCGACTAAGGTAGTAAATAACATGCTCTGCAAGAGCATCATCCTCCTGAACTAGAACCATACCAATGGTAGATTCTGCTGCTGCCAGATACAAAAGGAAATCCATGCTATAATCAGGTGGACTCAATAAAGGAGCAGAGGTCAATGCTTTCTTCAAAGCATCGAATGAGCGTTGAGCGTAGTCGTCCCAAAGAAAAGGAACTCCCTTCTTCAACAATCTCATAAATCCCTTTGTAACTTCAACATAATTGACGATAAACCTCCGAAGAAAATTAGACTTTCCTTGTAGACTTTGAAGCTGACGGATAGAGGACGGGGGAGGCAACCAAAGTATTGCCTCAACCTTGAAGGGATCTACCCTTATCCCTTCCCTAGACACAATGAATCCCAATAGCTGACCGGATGTAACCGCGAAAACGCACTTGTTCGGATTCAATCTAATCTTATAGAACCGACATCGTTCAAATATTTGCCGGAGGTGACCAGGATGATCCATCCTCTTTCGAGAATGAGCAGCTAAATCATCTAAGTATGCCTCGATAATCTTTTTGATGTCGTGGAAGGCGTATGACATGGCCCGCTGAAAGGTAGCCCCAACATTTTTAAGACCAAAAGGCATCTTCTTGTATGCAAACGTACCCCAGGGACAAATAAATGCGGTCTTATGTTGATCTTCAGGACGGATAGTAATTTGATTATATCCGGAGAAACCGTCCATGAAGGAGAAAATCTCATTACCGGCACACTCGTCAATGATCTGATCGATAAATGGCGTGGGGTAATTGTCTTTAGGACATGCTTTATTTAGGTCTCTGAAATCGATACACACTCGAGTCGTTCCTTGCTTTTTATCTACGGGAACGGGGTTTGAAACCCATTCAGTCAGAGGAACAGGGAAAATGAATCCCGCCTTAAGCAGCTTTTCAACTTCAGCTTTGATAGCTGCTGCCTTCCTAGGATTGACCGGACGAAGTTTTTGCCTCACCGGCTTAGCGTTTTCATACGTCTTGATCTCATGTTGGACAATAGATGGGTCTATTCCAGGCATTTCCTCATAAGACCAAGCGAATACATCCCTATACTCTTTAAAGAGCTCGGTGTAAATTTGAACCTCTTCACGGGAACATTCAGCTCCAATGAAGACATTCTCAATAATATTGGGATCCCTGGAAATGTTCACCGGGATAGTAGGAGAGATCACAGCCATGTTCCCTTCAGCATAAACCTGTGTTGGTGCTAAAGGGTTCAAGACTGGGTGAACAGGACCAGGAGACGGAGGAATTGGAAAACTTGTTTCAACTTCGCTCAAGTCAGGTAGGAAGTAAGACCGATGATGCAAATCATCCCACGGTCTATCTATACCAGTCATGGCTTCCAGGATGGCCTCTTCAGATGGAAGAGTGGTATCAAGACAATCCTGGGCAGAAGAAGAACTAAGCGTCCAAGCCGGAGCCACATCACCATCCAACTCTTCCGGTGAAAGAGGAGCTAGGATGGTTTCTGCAGAGTCAACAATAGACTGATATGCAATCTCAGCTGCAGAAATCGGAAATGCCATTCCACCCACTTGACCTTCCGCTAATGTGGCAGTAGGGGAAGGTAAGGTCCAAGGGTCCGAAAAATAATGAGTTCTGAAGAACTCTCTTCAAAGAGGAGCCTTGGAGGATGAAATTGCATTAATATGAACCATAGGAGGAGGAATATTGAAAGTACCCATCAAGGAAGAATACATTCCAACTCCTAAATTCTCAACAGGCGCCTTAGAATTATCCAACTTAGGAATAGATGAGTCAGTAGACGCATTCGGGTCTACAGGAGGACAGTCCAGTTGATCCATTGTAACAATCCTCCCTTCATGGGGGAAACATATAATCCGAAATAATGAGGATGCAATGGCATCCATCTCATAAATCCAGTTTCTCCCCAACAGAAGGTTGTAGTCCAAGCTTGCATCCACTACCTCAACCTCTATATTGACAGTTTTTCCCCCAACACAGATGGGCAAAGCTGGGACAATACCATGGGGTCTATGAGAATGACCATCGAACGCAGTAAGAACAGTGCTAGATGGAACAGCTTTGGGAGATCCAAGTGTCTTCCAGCATGCGAGAGACATCACGCATGTAGAAGCACCCTCATCAACAACCATTCGAAAGATATTGCACTTCCGATACGACGATTTAATATGAAAAGCCATGTGATGAGGAAGTCTCTTATAAAATTAGTCATATCAAAAGTAATCGAGAAGAGAATTTTTTGGATCAATAGCCCCAATGGCGAGTGAAAGCCAGCTTAACTATGTTGGCCAGGACAAGGCTTGGGTACCTCTGGCCAGGCATCGCATAAGGACTCTATGCCAGTCTTCACACAATCGAGTAGTTCGGCAGCCTAGCATTGGTTAATCGTTGATCGCTTCGAAGATGCTTTGGGCATCAGAGGCATAGACTCGACGGTAGGCTTCGTAATGTGGGCAGCTCAGTATGTATGGGAACTTTACTTGGCTTTCGAAGACTCTTCTCCGCCATAATCACGAGATCTCGTAGCGATATCTGCGTGAGCACTCATCATGAAAATGTTCGATGGAATTTCCCCTTCCTGGGTGCCCCCAGAGGAAGCCCCAAGATTTTGGTTCGCGCCAACAACTAATTGCTGCCCTTGGGGAAAAGGGTTTGTTAACACAGCCTGGGAACTAGAAGAACCCTGCTGAGCTAACAAGCGCTGAGCATCCTGAATTTTAGGGCAAAGGTGCGTGAGATGGTCTCCAGCACAAAGCTTGCATGGAAACTTCACTTTCTTCTTCTCCTTTTGACCCTCACCAACACGCTCGTTGGTTTTATTTGCATTACCCTTCCCGTTCTTGCCCTTCTTCTTGTTATTTCGTCCCTTCTTCTTTCCATCGGATTGTTGATTTCCTTTGGAATCAGAAGCTTGGACAGCATTTATGGACAAAGACTGGGAAGGTGATGACTCGGCAGGCACAGCCTGACTAGAAGGAGCAGATTGCAAAGACAACTGCTACAGTTGAGAAAGCAAGCTGGCTGCACCACTATTGATCGATCCGACAATCCCATCACCATGCGGACCGGGCTTAGTTTTCGATAAATCCAATTTGGAGCGAGGAGCATTGGGCAAATATTTATAAAGGACCCCAGACTGAGAATAGATCAGTTCCAGCTGCTGGGCCCTAAAAATGGCCTGCTCCTCAGAAAATACCCCAGATAGGGATACATCTTTTGAAATGTCTGATTGCAGAGATTTCAGAAACCATTCGAGAAGGATTTCTCCAGGAATATGAGCTTTGATAAGCCTCTTTCTTCTCCTCCATTCCTGAATGTGATCAGAAATGTGAGTTGCCTCATCCTGCTTAAAATTAGCCAGGAGTTCCGTCCCAGCCTCATATCTGACAGGCAACTGAAAATGGTTTAGAAATGTGACAGCCAGTTCTCCAAATGTGGCAAAACTGCCCCCAGTGAGCTCGATATACCATTTGGCAGCATTTCCAGTTAGGGTGCGTTGAAATAATCTCAACCTAATCGAATCGTCGATCAGGGAGTTCGAAGAGCACCATAAGTGGAAAGTGGTGATGTGGTCCGCCGGATCCTCTCCATTCTTACCTTCAAACTTTGGAATGTCTGAAGGAAGTTTGGTCGGGACCGGAGGCCACCCCGGACTATAACGAATCGGATCATTAGTCAACTTCGACAGATCTGGCAAGTTTAACATTGCCAGAAAAGGTAAGCGAGGTGGAGCCTGAGGATTCCATCCTTGATGGGATGGATTCCCAACATTCTGAAAAGAATACCCTAGATTTGATGAGGCACCAGGTTGCCAAAAAGGACTCGTAGAAAAAGGAGAAGAACCTCCTCCCAACGCAGAGTTACCAAAGCCCAGACCAGTTCCCCCCGCTGAAGTATGAAATGAAGAGGAAAGCCCCTGATAGGGGTTCCAGGCATTAGAAAGAGGAGAAAAGGTCTGATAAGCACTCGACGAAGGGAAAGAAGTATTCCCTTGATGACCTGCGTAAAACTGATTCCCTGCCCCCGCTGTAGTGAACACAGGATTCCATCCTGTAAAAGTAGTCGAACTTTGCCCCCCAGAACAAGGGTTGAAACTCTGGGTCTGAGAAGTAAATGGAAAGGACCCTAAAGAAGGATTCGAACTAGGAATGTGTCCAGTTCCGAAGGGGAACCCTTGAAACGAAGCTGATCCACTAGCCATGTTAGACATGGGTGTAGATCCAGCTGAAGCAGCGGAAAAGGAAAAACAGGGATTCCCACTAGAGGGCATCCCTGAACAAAAGGGACCAGAATGAGAAGCATGTGCCTGGGTGAAACCAGAGCCAAACACAGTAGCACTAGAAGCAATCAAAGATGAAGCAATAGTTCCCCCTGCTTCAACAGAAGCAGGAGTCTGAATGCCTGCAGCACTCACAGCAGAAGCTGCGTTCCCAGTCGTGGCCATCGAAAGATAAGAATGATACGGAAGATCTTCCGGTCTCTCCGACTCAGGTCCGATGTATTGAACAACGAACGGATAATCAGGAGGAAGAGGAGATGGACCTGTAGCAGGAGGCTCAGGTACGTCTTCGATTTGAAAATCTTCTTCCTGAGGAAACAAAACTCGCGAGGTGAGCGGAACGCTCCTCTCGGGACCGACACCGGAATCAGCTATGAAACCTTCAGACCTTTGTGGAGGATCTCTCTCCACTACGTCAGACGCCACAGGGTGGTAACCACCTACTAAATCACTCCTACGCCTTCTCGAAGAAGGCTCTGGACTCTCGGGAGATAACCCCCGGATTCTCCTCGAACGTCGAGGCGCTTGATCAGCCACTTTTATAGATTTATTAAATTAGACTCAAAAAAGTGAAAAGATAGGCAAGCTAGGAGCAAAGAGCACTCACTAAAATAAAAATCCCTGAGAAACAGCAAGAAAACAACCTCCAAGTATTTCCGCTCCGGGTGATGAGGACCGGACACCAAAATACAGGAAAGCGAAGTATAGGGCCTTCCGAAAGCAGTCTGGGATGATTAGGGCCCAGAACAACTAGCGAAGGTATCAGAAACAGTTACGCCAACCTCCTAACGACAGCCTTTGCCGGCTCAAGCACCCAAGCTTCACAAGGGCACCCCCTAGAAGTACTGCTGAAAGTGATGCGACGTCTGCCTCAGGTACCACGGGTATTCCCCCCCGCAGTCACCTGTGTGGAACCTAGGAGTGGCAACTATGGGCACCAATCCGTATCAGAAGCCGGGCGGAACGGTCTTGAGGTCAGATTCAGCTAATCGGAGAGGGGGTATCCCTCTTCTCAGCCTTCACTTCCCCTCGCGCTTGACTCTCTGGAGGAGAGCTTTCCCAGTCCACCTAACGGAGTTGGATTTCGCTCAATTAATCAACTTCTATATTTTGTTTGAGCGGCCTTGGAGAGTTAACTCTCCACTCACCTAATCCAAGGCCCTACAACCTAGCTAGTTGGTGTATGACACTTAGAAAACTTGCTAGTTGATTTTAAATTATATCGCTTATTTTAATGGGTTGTTATGTTAAGTCACAAGGATGCGGAAATGAAACTTATGGTGTTTTGACGCAGAAAGAGATTAATAAAAACTTAGCTACATGCAAATGCAGTTCTTGTCTTTCGATGAAAAGCAACTTCTATACAGGTTCTACGAGACTAAAAATTGTATTTTTCTTTTCAGATAGCAAACTCACACTCACAAAAATTATGAAAATGACTAAATGCTGGAGTGCACCTAATGCAAATCACTACAAGCATGCAAATTCTAAGATGCAAAATCTCCTAAAGCAGAGTGAAATTTCCCAAAAGCTCCTTCAGTTTTAACTCTTTTTGGTTGCCCAGAAAGCTAGTTCCCGAAATCAAGAACTCTTAATATGAAGACACCAAAAACGCTTAAAAACAAGAGGAAGAAATCAATGACAACTCCTCCCCAAAATCAAGCCAAAAACCAAAAGCAAGAAACCTCACAAAAGCTTCAAAAGATATAGCAAAACGAAAACGAAAATGCAACAACAAAAGCAAATAACAAGACAAAATGTTTTTTGAGCCTTTGAAATGCAAAAACAAAAATCAAAGCAAATGTTTTTTGAGCTTTTGAGTTTTATAAAGAAAGAGCTCAAAAAGACCAAGCAAAACTATCAAATTCCAAGCCAAAACACCACTGAATTTCAAGCAAAAACTTCAACAATGCTCCAAACCTTATCAGGCTAACTAGTAGCAAGATCAATAAGAGAAAAAGAAGACAAGAAAACTCAGCCACTCAGCCTAGAAGAATAGTACAAACTTGCCGCAAACAAAAACTCCAAAGAACCAAGAAAGACTCTTCAAAAGCTGCAACAAGACCTAGCCAACTGAACTCAAGAAAACCAATCAAGGAACAGGCAAAAATCGTAGTGCCAAGCAAAACACAAAGATAGGAAAGAGTAAATGAGCAGGAGCTCTATGTTCTGATAAAGAAAAACAGCCAAGAATGCCCAGAAAGCTATCTTGGTACTCAAACCAGAAGTGCCAGCACCAAAAACAACACTTTGCCAAAAAGACTAGTTTTCAATCAAACGAAAGAGAGAAAAGACAAAATACCACCTTCTTCACAATCCAGAGAGTACAAAGACACTGTAGGAACAGGTCTCCACAGCCAGAAAGGACCAAAAAGTCAAGAAATCCAAAAATTCAAAATCTGCCTAGGTATACGCTACTTCACAGTTTAGCAACAAGCGTGCATACGCGACTGTGCTAAAGGAAACACGCGTATACGCGACTTCCTTCAGACAAACTTGCGTGTATACGCGACTGTGTGCAGAAAAAAGCGCGTATATCAAGGTAAATAATGAAAAAACAAAAAGGATCAAGCCTGGATAAGAAACCAGGACTTCAGACTGACTGAGAAAAAGTAAACTGGACTGCAAATGAAAGTTAAAACTGTCGGCAACCTATCAAACAACTGAAACCACCCAACAGGAGAATCACAAGAATGTGATCCCCAGCGGAGTCGCCAGTTTTGTTTCAGGGAATATCACCCTAGAGGTTCGTTGGGTTACAACCTCCACAGAGCAGGGGCATGCTACTTAAGAAGGACTCACACAACCATACATGTTCATGAAAAACTAAATAAAGTAGATCGAGGAAGTTACCCGTAGGTCCTACGGTTGAAGCAGATCCCGCGGGGTCCAAACCCCTAGCAACCGTCCTTCCTTCTTAACCTGAAAGACAAGAAGAAACAAGCACGAAGAACTGGTTGTACAGCATATATCTACTCTAAATGTTAGTGAAATCGATATGAAACATTAGATAAACCATAATGAATGCTTAAATAACAATATTCTCATATATGTAAGCAGACACTAACACGTATATTTCGGGAACAAGATGGTACTTCTGTATTATAAATAGCATGTACAGAAATAACAAGTGGAGAGATCACCTGAATCCTTCCACGATCTTCGAGCAGACCGTCGTCCGGATCCGTCCCACCCTTGCCTCGCTAATATTCCTTCCAAACTGGTGCATACGAGATGACATATAGGAAGATGAGCATCTCCAGGAAACAAAGGTTTCCTATAATGAACTGGGAAGTGCAGGAGGCACGGGAATTCAAACTTGGATAGGGAATACCAACAGAGTATAATATCAATAATTTCTCTCTCTCCCTTAGGCCATGCACATGAGGGGCTTTTATACTCCCTCAAAGTAGTTTCAACAGTTGGAAACAGTTGGCCACGTGCTGGGGTGGTTGAACTACCTGAGTAACCATCAACCCAGCCCGAAAATAGGGAATTTTTATATATTTTTTCATAATTTTAATGGCATACGCGGAAAAGTGCAGATGGACTCGCGTATACACGCGGAAAAGTACAGGCATAGTCGCGTATGGGGATTTTTACACTGTTTTTAAGTGAATTTGTCCAAGGCTGTAGGAATGGGTGCCCAAAACCATCAAAGCAATCATGAATCATATGAAAGTGAGAAATGATGCTATGCTGCAATGAGGAATAGATTTCGATGACACCTTTGCTCCTGTAGCAAAATTAAACACTATTAGAATGCTAATTTCCTTAGCAACAAAACATAAATGGGAGCTACACCAGCTAAATGTTAAGTCTGCATTTCTGAATGGTGACTTGAAAGAAGAAATTTATTTAGTACAGCCTGAAGGGTTTGTGAAAAAGTGGCAGGAACATCTTGTTTGTAAATTGAAAAAGACACTTTATGGTTTAAAACATGCACCCAGGTCGTGGTATGAGAAGATTGATTCATTTTTTGTACAACATGGCTTTCATAGGAGCTTGAATGATCCAAATCTATATACCAAGTTTAATAAATAGAGGCAAATTATTTTGATTTCTTTGCATGTAGATGATATGATCATAATAGGGAATGCTAACAATCTGATCAAAGAAATCAAACGGCAGATGTCACAAGTGTTTGAGATGAAAGATTTCGTAAATCTCCATTATTGCTTGGGATTGGAAGTATGGAGAGATTCTGGACAAACTTTTCTTACTTAAGGGAAGTATGCCGGAAGCTTGCTGGAAAGGTTCAGAATGGAGCAGTGTAGATCAGCAGCAACACCATTGCAGCAGATCTTAAAGTTGAGCAGTGACGATGGCACTAAAGAGGTGGATGCCACTATGTACAGACAGCTAGTTGGGAGTTTGATATATCTTACTACAACTAGACCAGATTTGGCATACTCTTTTAGTATGTTGAGCCAGTTTATGTCAAAACCACTTGAAAATCACTGGGTCGCAACGAAAAGTGTGTTGAGGTATCTTGGCGGTACTAGTAATTATGGTATTTTGTACACTGACACATATGATGTTACTCTAGCAGGGTTTTCAGATTCAAATTAGGCAGGTAACTTGGATGATCGAAGGTCTATCACAAGTTACGCATTCAGCATTGGATCCAGGATCATAGCATGGAGCAGTGAAAAGCAAAGCATTGTAGCTTTATCTTCATGTGAAGCTGAGTACCAAGCATTGTGTGCAGCCACATGTGAAGCTATCTGGTTGAGAAGACTTCTCAACGATGCAGGAGAAGAACATAAAGAATCAATTATTATCAAAACTGACAACCAGAGTACCATCAAGCTTGCATACAATCCAGTCTTTCATAAAAATACCAAGCACATCGATACTCAGTTCCATTTTGTTCGAGAGAAACTACAGTCAAAGGAGATATGTGTTGAATATTGTAAAACTTGTGACAATATGGCTGATATTTTTACTAAGCCTCTTGGGCGTGTAAAGTTTGAATTATTTAGAGGGATGCTAGGAGTTCAGGGTAATCCTTTCTCCATTAAGGGGGGGAGTTTAAAATAATTAATATTATTTTATATTAATGGAGAAATGGTTACACAAGTTGTAATGTATCTCCTTAGTTTAGGATTAGTTCCTACAATTTAGGAGTTTGTTTGCAACTTCCTGATTCTTAGTGATGTACTTAATGATGTAATTTCTCATTCATGAATGTAGAGTAAACTCAGAGTGTTCTCTCTGTTTGAGTGCAGTCTCCAGGTGCAGTACTCACCTGTGTTTGCAACTGCTCCCTTTTTCAATTCGATCTAATTTTTATCTTCCCCAAAATTCACTCAAATTCAACGTTAAGTTTAAGTCCCTTGCAATGATTAACGAGTGGATGTCCAATAAAGCCGCATTGTCAATGAATTCCCAGAAGGGCTTAGAATTTCTATAAGGGCTATACATAATAAGAATTTAGAGTCTAGTACTCCATCCTCGAGCATGTCCTTTTAATATTATGCCTGAAATCAATTTACAGGCTAGTAAGGAGAAAAATTTGGGATCCCATATTGCTACAAGTCCACCCTAATTTCCAAAGCAGTTGGTTGGGAAGCCATGCCATATTCGGCGTATACAGAGTAATATCTCTAAGTATTTTTCCTTATTCATCATAGCTTCTTGTAGGAGAACAATTTACGGGAGTTTGTCCATGATGTGGTACTTTATGAATATTTTTGAATGGGAAGATCCTAGCCCTCTCTGATTTAGGGACATTAGCTTCATTGGGAACCAGAAGATGTGGGATGGGCTTGTCTAAGGTCCCAAATGAGTGAGTCTTCCCTTGGATTAGTAAACTCAGTTGAGGGTCCTGGATTGAAGGATGAATATAGAGTCTCCTCCAGAGTTTCTGAGAACCATGAATTCAATTTTATTTCCAATTCCCTAATAATATTTAATTTTCTATCAATACCAAGTACCTAAAACCACAACTCTTAACCTTAAAACCTTGAATTGAGGTTTCCTTTGACTAAATATAGCCAAACCGACCAAGTGAGCTGGCACCGCTCACCTCGACGCCATACAAATGTCAAATTTCACCGCTCACCTTGAGGCCCTACAAGTGTCAAAGTTTATATCCAAAATTTTCAATAATTTAGCATTGCCCCCATCATTTAGGTCTAAATACAGATTTACTAGTAATTTACGAGGGTACACATGCCTTGTTAGGTCTTATAATAGTATGCCCATTTACATCTAAAAATATTCAACTCCATAACACTTTGTTTTAATTGTTACTATTACTAAGCTTAAGCCACAACCTTCTCACTTTGTGATTTCCTTGACTATGTAGGAATTTACAGGGTAAGTTCCTTAGATCAAACACCAAAGGTCACCGCTCAGAAATAGATCACAAATCAGTACACCAGTATTTGACGTGGTTAAAACCCTCGAAGTGGAAACAGTCGACAGCCTCAACCAAGGCAGCCACTTTAGGAAATTTATTAATGTAAAAAAGAAAATTTACGTAAGCTTCTCTCATAAATAGTTACTGGTCAAATGACCCTCCATTCTCTTTAAATAGATATCATGGACCAATCGGGTGTTAAGCAATGTATCAAGTGTTGGTAATACCGAGGAGAGAGTGAACCGTTGGATCACTACATATCGTGAACATCGGATTATAAGTTACGATTGTACATAGTAATGAAACTCACTTTACCGAACTCTACACTAGACCAAGTTATACTTAACTATTTCCTATGTGTCCTAATATCCTAACATCGCCCATTAAGAACAACTTGGGATAGGATTGAAGGATTTACAAAGGTGACACAAAAGGAGACTATTTACTATGTGTCGAAATATCCTAACATCCCCCCTTAAGAACAACTTGGGATAGGATTGAAGGATTTACAAAGGTGACACAATAGGAGAAGGAAGGAGGCATTAGAGCCTATCCCCCGTTAATGATAACTTTCCTGAACTCCAAGCATAGATCGAAGTTTGGTAAATTTCGCTTCGATGAGAGCCTTTATAAATATATCGACAACTTGATCATTTGTTGAACAATATTGCACTTCAAGAACACGATCATGAATGAGCTTTCTGATGAAGTGTATATAAATCTCAATGTGTTTCATACGCTGATGCTGAACAGGATCTTTTAATAGCTGAATGGCACTCTGATTATCACACCAAAGTATATTTGGATGCTGCTGATGAAGACCAAATTCAGACAGGATCTAAAGAAGCCACATGGCTTCCTTGCTGGCTTCAACTGCACCATAATACTCTGCTTCTACCGAAGAAAGAGAGATTTCACTTTTTTTCTTACAAGTCCATGTAATACGTCCTGAACCAACAATGAATACATATCATGCAATAGACTTTCAATCATCAGGGTCACCAACCCAGTCAGAATCAATGAAACCAATCAACAATGGCGATGCTCATGCACTGTAATGAATGTTGAACTGAATTGTACCTCAAATATATTGAAGTATTCTTTTATCTATTTTCTAGTGAATTTCATGAGGTTGGTGCATAAACCGAGCAACAATACCAATGGAAAAGGAAAGGTTAGGACGTGTATGAGTTAGATACAGAAGTTTACCAACAAGTTGACAGTATAAGGTAGCATCAACTTCAGGGTAGTACAAGTGACTGAAAGCTTGACTCCAAACTGAAAGGGAGAAGGGGCTATATTACAGTCTTCCATGTGAAAGTGGCATAGAATATCCCAAGAATACTTGGACTGAGAAAGGGTAATACCTTCTTTGTATTGTAAGACTTGAAGACCAAGGAGATAATGCAAGTGTCCTAAGTCTGTTATTTAAAACTTATTTTTGAGGCTATAATTCACATGGTTTATATGGTTGGGATCACTACCATTAAGGATAAGATCATCAATGTAAAGAACAAGGATGATGAAGGAATTACCCACTTTCTTGGTGTAGACAGTGTTGTCAGAATGACACCTAGAAAAGTCATTATCTAAGAGAAATGTATCCATTTTGGCATACCAAGCCTGAGGGCGTTGTTTGAGACCATAAGGAGACTTCCTAAGGTGAAAAACAAGGCTAGAGTCATTTTGGAGAAAGCTAGGGGGTTGTTCCATGTAGATTTCTTCATGCATATCTCCATGTAAGAAGGCAGATTTAACATCCATCTGATGGACTTCCCATTTAAAGGAGGCAGCAAGGGAAAGAACAAGGCAGATAGAATTCATTTTGGCAACAAGGGAGGAGGTTTTAGTATATTCAATGCCTTCAACTTGTGAAAATCCTTTAGCAACAATATGAGCTTTATATCTATCCTCTTTTACATCTGGTCCAAAATTTATTTTGTAAACCCCTTTGCATATGACAAGTTTTCTTCCCTTTGGAAGAGGAACAAGATCCCAAATATCGTTTGCCAATAAGGAACGATACTCTTCATTCATAGCTTCATCTGAATATGGATGACCTGAAGCTTCTTCAAAGGCGTCTCGATTAGGATTTTCTAGAAATTGAGCCAATAAGGAAGAGACTCTTTCGAACTGAGAATGTGTACATTGTTGATCTGCAGGGTCACCTTCCAGAGAACCTGCTACATCCCGAGTAGAGCAGACCCATCTTGGAAGTTATGGAGTTGAAGGAATATATTGAGGAGGTAGAGGAGAATTTTCATCCTCGATTTTTTGATCCAAACTAGAAGGAATGTTCTCAAAAATAGAAGAGATAGAGATCTGTGGCACATATGCGAAATTTGGCTCGCAGGAAAAAGGTGGTAGACCTGCTGAACTAGGCTCGCAGGCCAATATATTTTCATCAAATTTTACATCTCTTATAATGATCACATTTTTGGATTTTGGTTGAAGAACTCTATATCCTTTTACACCTTCAGAATATCCAACAAAAATGATTTTTTCACTCTTAGGTTCTAAGGCTTTATGTTTCACATCTAGAATATGGGCCCAAGCTTCACTTCCAAAAACAAGAAAGTGACTTACATCTGGTTTGATTGAGCTCCAGGCTTCTTCTGGAGTTATATTTCTTAAGAATTTAGTAGGAGTGTGATTCACTATGTAATTTGCATAGTTAATTGCTTCTACCCAAAAATTAAGACTAAGTCCTTTAGATTGAAGCATACAATTATCCATTTCTTTTAAGGTGTGATTATTCCTTTCATCTACACCATTTTTTTGTGGAGTATATGGAACAATATGTTGCAATTGAATGCCATGATCAATGAAAAATTTGATAAATTTGTCGTTAACGTATTCTCCTCCATTAACTTAAGAATTTGATGTCCAAATTGTTTCTCAACAAAGTCCTTAAAGGCCAATAACATGTTAAAAAATTCACTCTTGAGTTTTAAGAAGTATACCCAAGTGCGTCTCGAAAAATCATTAATGAAAGTTAAGCAGTATTTTCAGACAGAGAAAGAAACAGTAGGACGTGGAGCACATAAATCACTGTGCACAAGCTACAAAGGGGTTGAAGCATGCCAAGAGGCATGTTTGTCAAAACTATCCTGATGATGTTTTCCGAGTACACATCTGGAGCAAACACCATCTCGAAAAGATACCAGAGGAATACCTGTCACCATATTTTATTTACATAGAGTTTGAAGAGAGCGATAGTTCAGGTGACCAATTCGCTCGTGACAAAGTTCTATCACTTCATCATTATGAGAAACAAAAACGGAGGGAAGACATGATGACCCAAAGTTTTCAAACTTATACAACCTTGTGGAACCATCAGCAATTCCAATAGCTAAAATTTATCTAGGATCTTTGAGGTCCTTAATTACAACATCATGAGGTAAGAATTCTATTGTTTTCCCTTCACCTTAATGAGTTATCTGATAAACAGATAGAAGGTTGCAGGACAAGGTAGGAACACATAATACATCATTAAACTGACCATTATCTAGATGAATGGTTCCAGATCCTACAACACAAAGAGATCTATCATCACCAACATAAATATTTTTGGCGTTACAATCATTTAAATAATAAAACATGGCTTTAGTTTTGGCCATGTGGTAAGAAGCTCTAGAATCAATGAACCACTCATGAGAATGAGAAGAAGAAGATACATTTAATGCATAACCAGATATTGATGCTTGAAGTTCCATTCCTAAAGATGAAGTTAAAGAGTTCTCCAAATTGATGTGGGTCTTCTTCATTACTGCTTCCAAGGCTTCCATCTTCTTAAAACATTTGGACTCTACATGGCCATCACGATTACAAAAGTTGCAATGTCTATCTGTTTTCTTCCCTTTGTTTTTATTTTCCTTATCAGTTTGGTGAGTTTATTTTTCAGTTTACGGCTAAAATTGCTTAAGACCATTGTTTGGTTTAGGACCACTCTTTTTAGGATACTGCTTCTTGGGATTATTTTGATATGGTTTTTGTTGGGATGCTAAGGCTTGATGAACCCTTAGCTAAACTGAGAAGGGGGTTGAATCAGTTTAGTACATTCATAGACATTAAAAATCTTTTATTTACACCCATTAACTACTTCATTTTATAAGCAACACAATACATAAGGAATCATCAAACTGAATGTGTGGACAACCAATGATTAAGCAGATTAAAACAACACATCAACACATAATCATCATGCACATAGACAACATATATAAGTGGAAACCCATAAGGGAGAAAACCACATTTATCATTGTTGTGATGAAAAGGAAAGCTCCAACTCCCTCTCACCACTGATTTTCTTTAGGCTCCAACCTACAGGAGGATCCTACCTCAATTTATGCAAGCTACAACTTGTAATGAAGCTCCAAATCCCATCTATTTTCTACAGGCTACAACCCACAGGAGGCTCCTACCTCATCCAACTAAAACTGGACATATATCAAGCTACAAATTGAAACGGAAGCACCAACTCCCATGTATTTGTTTCAGGCTACAACCCATAGGAGTCGCCTACCTCAACTTCTGCAAGCTACAACTTGCAAGGAAGCACCAACTCCCATAAATTTTCTGCAGGATACAACCTACAGGAGGCTCCTATCTCACCCAGCTCCAACTAGAAATTTATCAAGCTACAACTTTAAAGGAGACTAAAATTCCCTCACTCAACATGAAACTATAATGTTGATTTACCTGGATATCAACTCTGTTATACTCCTCCACTGTTTCCTCTTCAGCCTTCATGTCTGCTTCATACCAACTCCTGATGTGGACAACATCTCTATCAGCTCTCTCTGATTCTTCCCTTCTCTAACCTTCTGCACCTCTATTACATTCTTCACCTCTCTTCCATTCTGCTGCTCTCTCTAACCTTCTACTGTACACTAATATTTCATCTCTTATACAGATAACTCTTGACTGTTTGCACTTCGCACTTCGGCACTTCGACATTTTAACATGATTCTTGAGAACTTATCCTCCTAATCTTGCGATGTGTGATATCCAATTGGGTCCCACAACCAGAATTTAAATTATTTCGATTTTAGCTTTGAAGCTTATCGCATTTGATACTCTTATCGCATTTCGCAAGATTTAGCTCATAGCAATAACAAGGTTCCTCTTATCATATGCGATATGCGATCGCATCACATAGAAAACACCACTTCTTATCGCATCACAACCTCTTCACATTATCGCAACTTCGCAAGTTTAACCATATCGTAATAATATCGATTTTTCGATTTCACAAATCGCTGCGAATACTTTATCGCATGTCGCAAAACCTTGCCCATCGCACTTTGGCTCTTCAATGATTTACCTCATCGAAACTTCAAAAAATTACATATTTGTCGTTAACTTTTATACCATATCGCATGCGCTTTGTGATATGCTCAAGGACCTCCGCCCAACACGTGTCCACTTTGGCATTTTCAAAATTTAGTCTACTACGAGATCTAAACTGTCGATATTCAAGATGATCTTTGTGATTTGATCATAACCGTCCATTCTCTCCTTTGGAAATTTTCTTAGGGACTTTATGCCTTAATAATTTCACCTGTTTGTTCAATTTTCACTGCTCTTCAACTCTGTATCCTCCAAGCTACTCCTTCCTGGGCCTTCTATTCTCTTATTCAATTGGATCTACGATTATACACTGCTGCCACTTTACATACTATTTAAATGTCGAATACAGAACACCATTCTATATTAGATCTATGAATCTAGAATACGGATTTGTTCCTTATTCAACCTGCACACACATCCACTTTCTCCAGATAGAATCACATCGATCTGAACTACACTGTTCTGCCTCTTTGCTGCTCCTTTCTCCTCCTTTGCCTTAGATAATGATCCTAATGTTGATCCTTGCCTCTTTGTTCCACATTGCTGCTCCTTGCCTCTTTTCTGCATAATGCTACTCCTATACACTTCTCTTTTACTCTTTTTTGCTCCTATGCCTCTCTTTTATGCTTCTCCACTTAATTTTTTCCTTCTTCTCCTTATTGCTCCTTTATACTCCAACTGATCCTAATTTGCTCCTTTGTTCCCAATGATAATTTTGGTGCTGCTCCTTTCTGCTCCTTTTCCATCAATGAAAATATTTCTAATAAGGCTGTCTTAGAAGAGTTTCTAGTATTAATAAGACCAAGGTGTAAGATTTTTTCTTGTTCTCTTACCAAAGAATCGAAAAATGCATCAAAGGAGGGGGACTTGTAGGCTTTTCCTTAAGAAATGAGGGCTTCTCTACTAGAATGGAAGGTGGAAACAAATAAATATTATGCAGGGCCAAGATTAGCAAGAATGGAATAGATAAGGCTACCATATTCCTTTTTAACCTTAAAACCTTCTAAAAGGAGTCTAAGGGTATTGAGTTTGAATAAAAAATCTTCAATAGAGAAGAAATTATTGGGGTCCAAAGTAAGCAACTCATTTTCAAGCTAGTGGGCCTTGTTTTCATTTTGAATGCCAAAAACAGTATTGAACTTTTTCAAAGCTACATCAAGGGTGTCAACTTCTTGGATATGAAATCGAAGATCTTGAGCAATGGACATTCCTATCAACCCTCATGCTTGATCTTGTCCATTTTCCCATTTCACTGCTTTATGTCCATCGGTAGGTTTAATTTCTTGTCTTATGGCTATTCTATAAATCCCTTTACTTCTAAGTAAGGCTATCATGTGGGATATCCATTGGAAATAATTGGTATTGTTAAGAATAACCAGGCATGCACTTTCCATTTTTTTAAAACCTGAAGCTAGAAAGGCTGAAACTAACTGCTCCAGTGGAAAGATCTCGAAAAGTTAGACTAGTTAAAAAAAATGGCTCGGAAAACGGCTTCCAGATGAAGAATTTATGCATTTTTTGAAAACAAAGAGTTTTATGTGTCGAATAGTTACGGGAAAGGTTGAAAGCTGATGATGAAGTTCTACTTTAACCCCCCCTTTCCAAACTTAATACAATAATCTCACATTAAAAAAACTACTTTATGTGACCCACTTTTATAAATAAGTGAGAGTCACTTTTACAATGTTTCTTTTACATGTGCTTTTGAAATAAAACCCTCTTTTTAAAACTGACAACTTGCAAAAGGGATTTATAAGAAGAAGTAACTCAAAAAAAAAAAATTACAAAAAGAAGCTTGACAGAGACACTTGTACCCAAGACCTCTATTCTCATAAACTAACTTTACACCAAGTGAGCTAGTAAAAGGATTTTGTAATTGTTTGAAAGGAGGAAGTTTTTTTTTCTCTTCGATGTGCGTGCTTTTTCCTGCAAAAAAAAAACAAAAAATCCGTGCACAAAAAAAAAATGAAATGTAAGCCTTACAACAGAACGTTATATTTCCGGCTACTCTTACCATAAACTATCATTTTTTTCTATTTATGATTTCCTGAGATCATACAAAGACGCTGGGAAAGAGCATACGTAGCAAAAAAAAAATCTCGTTTTGCTATTTCTGATTTGCCAAGATCGCACAAAGCGCAGAGAAAAGAGCATACACAGAGAAGAGGGTATAGATCCAGTAATAATAATAAAAAACTATAAACTGAAATAAACAGAGGGAACCAAAATAAACAGAAGTATTAATAAATATAACTGCAAAAAAGATACTTTATACCTCCAGATCTAAAATGACATAACTCGGGCAACTCGAAACCTTTTCACATGAAACAAAAGGGATTCCGCACTATAATAGACACTCCAGACACAACAGAGCAGTTCTACTGGCTTGAAAGTGGTCAGAAATAGTAGATATGGAAAACGAAAGTCGCATGCAGTCAAATCGGCTTCGGATTTGGATCAACAATGGATGCGGCCCTCATAATGGCTCTAATACCATGTCAGAATTTACAAGGTAAGTTCCTTAGATAAAACACCAAAGGTCACCACTCACAAGAAGATCACAACTCATTACACCAGTATTTGACGTGGTTAAAACCCTCGAAGAGGGAAAAAGTCCACAGCATGAGCCAATGCGGCCGCTTCACACAATTTATTAATATAAAAAATAAAATATACATAAGCTTCTCTCATAAATGGTTACCAGACAGATGACCCTCCATGCTCTTTAAATAGATATCATGGAAAAATCGGGTGTTAAGCCACGGATCAAGTGTCGGTAATACCGAGGAGAGAGTGAACCATCATGTTAGCTCCTTGTAATCAGCAAGATTGGCGAAAGTCCGATCGCAGGGAGAAACATCGTTTCAACCACTCTGGGATTCTAGGATCTAGCCCTCCTGAATCCGGAGAGGGATCTCTCCAATAGGTGCAAAGATGGATTTGTCTTTGAAGTTTGGGGTAATGATATTAGGCTAGTTATGAAGGCCAAGGGTTTTCTTTGTTTTTGGATGGTTGAGCATGACTATTATTTGAGGGGAACGTTCTAAGTGAAAAAAGTTTCAAAGGTGAGAAGCTGCAAGCGAATAGAATAGCTTTGGCTAAAAAGATAGATATAACGCTGGTTTTTAGTCCATTGGGCTATGGAGTCATAACAGGGCTTTAATTGAGCAACAACATCAAGAGTGATACAAGGGGAAAGTCATCTGTATCACAAGATTATGAGATTAAAATGATGGAATGGAAACAATAAAGTGTTGGAGGGGTGGAAAATGATAATAATTTCACAAGGGATTTATAGTCAGTCCAAACAATAAAAGCCTCTTAAGTAACTGTTTAAAACCAACCAAGAATAGGGATAACCATAGACTTCTTGGGCAAGTTTGTATTAAAGCAACTTAATTGACAAAAAATCCAGTAATCCGCATAATTACCTTCAGAAAGTATGAAAACACATAAGGGAAACAAAGTGTAACCTGAGATCAGATAAGGTACTTTTAAACCTATTCTGCTTTCGGCCAACACCAAGGGAAACCTTCAGAATCTGCCTTTGGAGAATAAAAATTAGAAACAGGGAAAACCATCACTTTTCTAGTCTAACTTTAATAAGAAAATGATGAAAATAACTTTCAAGAATAATTTTTAAAGCAAACAGTAGGACGAGGGAATGCCAACATTCCTAACTGCTTAAACTATATTGAATCATTCTTAAATGAACAAATTGGAGGAAAACATTGAGATAAAGCTTATCAATTAGAGAAGGGTACTGCTAAACAGTAAATCCTAACTCCATAAATGTTGTTCTTTATCAGAGAATAGTGAACAATATGACATACATAGAAGGAAAACAATAACAAAGAAAGGGGCACTTCACCAGTGATATAGACTAGGATCCCAAGAAACAACTTGTTATTGATGTCAAACCAGTTACAGTCTTCAGGTCCAATGTTTCAATTCAGCAATCATCTTCACTATTCAGCCTAACTAATCTAAACACAAACAGAGCTTCAAGGACCAGTGAACACTATTTACAAGTAGAAGTTTCGAGCTCAAGTATATTTCAAAGTTCTGCAACCAACAATTTCTCATCTTCTACAGCAGTATTTATAGAATAATGAGGAGGTGAGATCTCAATAAAAGATCTCCCAAGATAATTAATACAATCTTAATGGCTTCTCGGCCTTTGAGGGGCTCGATGAAGAAGTTTACAGATGTTCTGTCTGTATTAACTGTTTTACACTTAAGATTAAGCTCGGTGGGAGCTTTTGTTGACTTTTGAGGCTCTGTGTCATGTTGGAGTAACTCTGGAGATATTTTTTGCATTAAGTTCCTTGCAGAAGTAACTCTCTGGCTGCGCTGAGGCGAATATCTTCGTTTGATCAATAACTTCGGCCTCTGTTTGAATGTTTTTAAGGCACAGGTGGCTTTGTGGTAGCTAGGAGGAATCAATTCGCCTCAGATGTGGCGGTGGAGGCCTTTCTGTCTGATAGATCTTTTGATTTACCTTTAATTCTGTTTTAATTTGGGGGATTAGGGTTTTGATAATTAATCTTAGCCGTAATCCCCACAAATTTGTCTTCAATATTCTGTTCTGTTGTGCTCTGTCTTCAAAACTGATACTCTTTTAATTGTGATTAAATCACTGTGTCTTGTTGATGTGCAGGCCGCGTAGGGCTCTCAAGGCATCAATGCCCATGAAGCATCGACGAAACGTGGATCTTGAACCCTGCGAACGGTCTTCCTTTTTTGAATCGAAGGCATGGGAATCGTCATCCCCGGCCTTCAGCCTTTATTTCAATATAACGGATAAACCTTTAATCCCTACAAAATACAAAACTATATTAAGAAATCCTGCATTTTTGGGTTTTACTGCTACAGAGGGTGAGGGGAGGAGCGTAGCCGTTGGATGGCATCATCCAACGGTCGGGATTTTTTAGAGATATTCAAAAGGAGAAAAGAGGAAAATAATAAATCAGATCCGTCGATCGCGCAGAGATCGACGGTGGGGATTAATCGAAAAACATAAAGTGGAAGGGCGAAAGGCAATGAAAACATGCGGGAAAGATTTGGGCCGTCCGATCTGGACACGTGGACGGTCCAGATCCAATCAGAGGATCGCAATCAGGGAAAAAACTTAAATGGTGCCAATGTATAAGGAAACACTGATGCGATTAAGTGCTGGTCGTCGATCTGCAGATCATATTGACAGCAGAGGGTGAATCGGAGGGGTTAAAAGGGCGGAGGAAGGGTTAATAATCGGAGCAATTGTGGGCCGTTGGATCTGGGAAGGCGGAGAGGAGATCAACGGTGGAAAACCAATCGGGGATCGGAAATTGAAGGTGGGCCGATGCGATGGTGCGATCGGGGCATCGCAATCAGAGGTTTCAAAGGGGAGCAATCGGAAGAGTCTTCGCAGAAGTTTCCGATGCAATAGGCGCCTCGGGACTTAAACTCTTGGTCCCGGGCGTAGGTTATATTAATGGAAAGCGGCGGGGGCGGGGTTTATATATATGGGAACCAATCACATTGGAAAGTTTGATGTGGGTCTTTCAATCAACCCATTGTAGATTCTTCCGATGCGATTGCGCTTCGGGTCTTTTTGATCTAACAATTTTTATATTAAAAACATGACTTTGGCGCATTAGATCAAAACTTTGGGTAAGTGGGTTAAATGTTTTAACAAAGGAAAGAGACCATTGGGAATGAATAATTTCAATGATTTAGCGCCCGATGGCAGGCCCACGGGTTACATGAAACGATAATACGATCGGGGGGTATGTACATGGGCTTAATCGCATCAAAACTTTTTAAACATGGCAAAAAGACTTGCGCACTCAAAATTTGCGATGCGATAAGCACTTCATGGGTCTAGCACCTGGTTCTAGGGTTTAGGTACGTGGAGGGGAAGTGGTTTAAGACTTAGCCCAAGGGGGCTTAAGCCTTTATGCAAAAAATGGGTTTTTTATAGATTTTCAATGGTTTTTCAAAGGAATTTGAGGGTTTCGGTAAGGTTAAAAAGTGAGTTCTTAACCTTGTAAAAATGTTTTTCATGAAGGGAAGAAGAGGAATCATGAAAATTGAGGAGTTTAATGGAGAAAAAAGGGGAGAAAAATGAAGGTTAGTTTTGAGTGGAGGGAGGGGAAAAATGATGATTTTGTAGCAGTATTTTCACTTATGGAAACAGTAGAAATTCTGAGTATATAAAAAAAAGGGATAGCAGTGAAGATTTGGACAGAGGCATGAGGCCTTCAAGAGTCTTCAAGAGCCAACACTTTTTAGCAATACTTGTTTTTCCTTGAAGGCTCAAAATGTTTTAGCCACCTTTTGCTATAACAAATTTATAGGTGGCTAACACGTCGGAACACTACATATCATGACCGTTGGATTATAAGCTACAAATGTACATAGTAAAGAAACACACTTTACCTAACTCTACACTGGACCAAATTATACTTAACTATTTCCTATGTGTCGGAATATACTAACCGACTACTAGTTGCTTCTTGGATTATATCAAACATTTCAAAGCATAATCTAATTTGAAAATAACCTACATGATTTCATCCAAGAGATCATCACATTCTATTCAGGAATTTTATCGAACACTTTCACAACCACCTCAACACAAATAAATTGGAATAACAAACATTGTGGATAGAATCTCTCAAAAATTAATTTGTACATTCCATTGAAAGCCAAATTATAAGCCACATAAATAGTGCTCAGGAGATCTAACAAATTCCAAACGAGGAAAATATTGTTGAGAACATCTCTTAACAAAAATCCAACAACTAATAACCCAATCCTACATATATACCAATGTAGGCATTTTTTCAAGTCCCCCTTTAATGCTTACATTTACATCATTATGAATATTATTACAAGAAACATAAATTAGATATTGTCGCATATGTCTCTTTGGTCTTCCTCAACACTTATCCCCACTCTGAAGTCTGCTGGACAACGCTCTTTTCACCACCACAATTTTCAAGCTTCCCATTCAACGTATTTAAGACATAACTTCCTATGACCATATTTGATGAAATTTGTATAATTGATACTTATCGATCTTCCGATTGAAAATATCGATATTGGACCACCCTATGGAAAAAATCCCATCTATCAAAATGTAGCTAACTACATTTTTGATAGTTGTATAGGTTAGTTGTCTGAGTACTGGGTATATTCAACAGTCAATTATGAAACCAACCTTTCTACATACAAGGATATCATAACATAACATGTAAATGACAATATTGAAGCCCGAAGCACAAAAATACCCATCATTGTATAAAATACTCAAAAAATAAAATTATCAATACATTCTCTCTACACCAAAGAAAATTTAGAACTAATATTTAAAATTGTGCTAATCTATTCAATAATTCGTCTTAATAGGTTTAAAATACAAACTCCAAATAAATTTAAAATAAAAATAAATTTCAAACCAAGACAAAAATTTCAACGGACTCTTGCTCATGTAGATCCCAGGTTTCCTGTTCTCATTGAAAAGAGAAAAGATATAACTCTCTGTTATCACTAGAAAATTGGACAAGCAAAGCTGACATTATTAAATGTCAAACAGAAGGATTTATAGGGTTGAAGCACATTAGAGAATCTGAAGAATTTAAAAAATCTCTAAGGTCTAGAAGAAAAATCAAATTGTGCACTCAAGACCATAGCAGAATGTGCCTCCATGCACATTTTTCCTCCATAGGCGCGCCTTTGCGTGGTTTTGCCTCAAAAAACCTAGCAGACCTGAGAGTGGTGAAAGTCACTTTCCGAGACCACAAGGAACACCTCAGGAAATTGATCCCACACTTGAGGCCATCTAAGGATAGCCGTCCAAACCTCCTTAGGACCTCAAGGGAGCACACAATGGAATAATGTGGCACACAATGGAATCATCCTCCTCTCTTGGGTCACCGTCCATCAATGTACCAAGAGAGGGAATGAGAGTTTGAATTCTTCTATAAAAGGCCACAAAGAGATGAACAAAGGGAGAACAAATTTTTATGCTGGCCAAAATTTCTCTAAGCAATCCAGCAGTGTGTGATCTGGAGCAGAGATAAAGGGGATTTAGTTGTTGGCCATCCAACAACTCCAATCCTTCGAAGTAGAGAGAGGGAATTTGCGCCAAGGTAGCTTGGAGGTAAAGACATCCTTGCATCGGGTCTTAGAACTCCATAGTTCTAAGGGACCCTTCGCAAGTGGGTAAAAGTTTCATCCTTTATTCCTGATAGCACTCAATAAGAGGGGACGTAAGTGCCACCGTTCATATTATTTTGTTGTTTGACTCTATTTAGAGATTTTTTGTTATGTTTTTAGTTTAATTTTGTTTTCTTTCTAACCATGCATGCTATTTAACTATCTACTATGTTTTATTTCTTAGCATGTTCATTAACCTGCTGACTCCCTTGATTATCTGCCTATGACCAGGAACATAAGAGGAAACAACCACTTATCTTAAGCAAGTGTGGCTTGGTACACTTGTTCACCAAATCCACCAACACAGGATTGGCGACTCCACTGAATTTACTTCCTAGTTAATGTGGTTATGCCTTTTGTAGAGACCTCTTTCTTTTCTCTGGACTTTGGCTTGAACTGCCCCTTTTCTCTTCTTCTCTTCCTGTTAATGCTCAGTGAGAGGCCGAAGCCTAGAAGCTCCAAAAAATTTTTTGCAGGAAAATCACGTGGTTTTTTCATAGACAGACGTGCCAGACCATGCATGTTTAGCGGTGACCTGCGTGCGGACTTCAATCTTGTTTGAGCCTTTTGCGCGCGGAAACCAGAGGAAAAAATTTTCTGCTATTTCCCTTCATTTCCTGTTTGTAAAGTGACTGACAGCCAATAATAAATTTTCCAGCACTGTGTGAGGTGTCCCATGGCTTGTTAAGACGCAATCTTGGCTGCATTTCAGTATTTTAGGTGTTAGTTTTAAAATTTCAACTTTATTTTCGCAAAGTGAACACATAGTTTAAGTAGGGGGGAATTAACTTGCATTCTGAAATAATTTATATTTTTCGAATTTAGACACCAAAAAAAAAAAAGGTAATTACCCAAAGTAACTGGCCCTAGTCCACACATGCGTAGCTAAATATTTTTCATTTTCCTAGTTTAAAGTCATTAATTTTAGTTCAAATTTTGGCAGTAAGATTCGGGACTAGGATCTAATCATCCTTAGAGAGAAAGTAATCTCTGCTACCTTTGCACCCTTGGGTGATCCTAGGAAAGCATATGAACACTCTTTGCTGATAATTTACCACCTCCATATAGTTGATCATTGATATTAACTAGGCAACATTGTAAGCAGCCCATATCCGCATATGTTTTGCTTCTTAGCAAGGAACAACCAAATGTAGTTTAATAGGGTACTTTGTAAAGGACCACCACATATCCACATGTTAAAACTATGTGATTGTTCACCTCTTGCTCTCACACATTCACACCTTAAGTGAATCAAAGCCACGTAAAACTAACTTAACTAAACTCATTAAACTCTCCCCATAGGGGCCACAAGAGAATTTATAGTTTAAGTTAGGACCATGGGGGTGGGCATCCAATAAGCCACCTCGATCAATTTACAACTTGAAACATATAAGTTGAATTTTTAGGGAACTTTTAAATCCGTCTATCAGCCCATGGTAAAGAAAACCCGAGTGCCACAAAGACCGATTCAGAGGGGGTTAAGCTTAGGCCCAGTGTGTGTGGTATTATTCGGGGTTACCTGACCCGTCTAATACTCGGTACTGGTGGCTGAATTACCAAGAAGCTAAATTCTTGAATTCTTACATGGGATGACTGTACTTAGTGGCCAAAACTAGGGCATCCTTCCCTATAGGTGACGGTGTAGACAGCACTAGATCCTCTACCCTTACCTTGGTTAATTTTCTTCCATTGATTGGCGCCATCGCTAGTTCCTTCGGGACGTTGTGCCAGCATTCGCAAGATATATTCTCATGGCACAGTTACATTTGAGTGTGTGAGGATGATTAGGTCTTCTAGGATTTGAGTATCATACACAAAAAATAACAAAAACCATATTTTTTGATTGACTGGTCACATAGGATTAATCTAAAGGGAAAATTTGTCTTTCATTTTCACTTTGTTTTATGTATGCGATCGGATTTTTTCTTTGATTGTAATATCTATCCTCTCAATATTTCCAAAATCATACCTAGTCGACACTATAACAGACCCAATGGGACCTCGTCGATCTAGACATATTTTGGACCTCCCCCCATTACCGGGGGCAGGTTCCAGGTCTATCACCATTTAGGTGTCAAAGGTGGAACACTGCCACCCTTATTGGTTCATCCTTTATTGGGGCATCATTAGTTGGGAACCGTCGTCTGTCACCCAACGCCACATCGGTGAACACCCCTCCGGTCACCACATACCACTCCTTCCACAACCCCTAGGGGATAGAGGAGTGCTACCCATTCAGGAAGCTAGGTGAACTCAGAGTAGGGTAAGTTGCAGAAAAACCCTATACCTAACAAGAACATTTTGTTTTGACAGGGTGCAATTTCTACCAACTCGCAATCACCTTTCTTAGCTTCATTAAACTTACCAGATTTAACCAAGTTGACAAATGAACCCATTGCACATAGCCCTACATGGGCACCCATGCCCATGAAGCTCCCTTCGGACATTCCAAAGTTTGAAGGGAAGCAAGCGAAAGACCTCAGAAATCATGTTATGAATCTCCACTTGTGGTTTTCATCGAACAACATCATTGATGATACTATTCCACTGAGACTATATCAATGCACCCTAACTGGAATAGCCATGAAATGTTATATGGAGAAACGATATGCTACAAATGGAACCTTTAGTGTCCTTGCTACTGCGTTCTCGACCTATTTTCAGTTACCCATCCACCACGATTCTGGAATGGAATTACTGACCCAAATTAGGCAGACACACGCCATCTATATCTTGGACCATCTCCACGAATGGCAGCGGCGTTGTAGTTTGTGTAAATCCAAACTCGAATATTGAGTTTTGTTAGACCTATTCCTAAAAAATCTCATTGTAGAGATTTCAAAGGATGTGGAAATGAAAAAGCCCATATCCGAAGAGGATGCCATCAATAAGGCCCAACAGATCAAGCTTATCCATACGCAGTCAGGATATATTTACGATATCCTGCCTAACGCCTTGCGGTTGCAAACTTACAAATAATTTCCAAGCGCGTCGAACTCTACAGACGTTTGATTGGATCATTGACCCAAAATAACCTAAACAATAGAATTCAGTACAACAATAACGCATATGATTCTAACCAGAACATACCACACAACCTACCTACCAGAGTCATCATGCACCTCCACAAAATTTAACCAAGAAGGTGTCGGTGTACCACCATCAGCGGGGAGGACCATATCCTCCGGCTTAGGTGACCCAGTATGCAGCTAGATATGCTGACGGAAGGGCTCCCCCCCAACAACCATTAATAAACCATGGAAAAGGACCGCAATATGCCTAGTCCCCAGCACAAAACCCACGCATGTAGAATAATGCATAGGTTAACTTTGTGTAACCTTCCCAACCAAAACCGCACCAACCATACAATCAGGAAAATCTGAGCTATCCTTCTAATGTGGCAAGGAAAAAAGGAAAAAACAAGCCTAAATGAAATCTTGGACAGGGGGGAAACAATCAACAACACCCTCTGTGATTTTAGGTTGGAGGAAAATCGAACCAAAATCATAAGTAGGAGCCAAGAAACTCCCAAGAGCAGAACAAGAGGGCGAATATTCAGACGAACCACTCTTGTTCAATCTATGGTGAGTACAACCATTACACTCACCACTGTCCCGACCTCCCTGAGCTAAAGAAGCTGCAAGGTAACCATGGGCAAAGGGGATCCTCACAACAAACAACAGTCATGCAGGGGCCTTTCCCCCATCAAGGGACAGTTAGCACTCAAAAACAACAAAAAACTCTCAACTATTCCAGAGAGAACAGCCATGAAATCTACATGACTGGCGAAGAAATGTTTTTTCAAACACAGAACTGAAATTACGATACCCCACCAGACACCAATTCATCAGGGGCTAGTACAAGTGCACCAACAACACCTTTGACCATATCAAAGATGCCTATTGAACCTTTGCCAAAAATGGGTAAGTGACCAACTAGTCGGGAAGGAAACCATTCCAAAGCGACCCATAACTATAACATTGTGGATGATCTATCTTATTATCCCGCTGCCATGTCATTAAGCCTTACTTTCCACATTAGGCGCCATCGAACCTGTTGATTCGCACCTAATGGCTTTCTATTAGACAAAGCCACCCCTAGGCTTCCTTCAATTTTCTACTTCTAGATACCAGTGTCAGTTCAAAATATCACCATTCACCGATGTATCATTGACGAAGGTGCATCCACATGCATCCTATCAAAGAATGTCTAGCAAAATTTAGGGTCTCCCGAACTAGAGCCATTAGACATCACCCTTAGAGCATACAATGGGCGCCCTTCAGCTCCCGTCGGCCTTTACTAAAATTTTCCAGTATGCTTAGCCAGTAAGACGGTCCTTATAGACATTGAAGTCTTGGATGCTCAACTGCATTACAATATACTCCTTTCCAAAAGTTATATGTATGCCATGTCAGCCATAGTCTCCTCCATCTTCCGAAATATGATGTGCCCCCATGAGGATCACATCATTTCTGTCGACCAATTGACATACAGCAAAAAGCGACCCCTAACTAAGACTGATTTCATTCTACCCTATGTAGAAACATCTATCGAGACACTCACACGGTACCAAAAATATGGCCTTGGCTAGTTCAAACCATCGTCTATCCTAGGGTCATTCCTAGGAGATCCCCTTGTTATACTTGAGTCATCACCCGAGGTCACAGAGGCTCCGGTGTGCATGATGTCATCATCCGTCACCGAAGCCAGTCAAGACATGGAGATGAGCAATAATGACACCGATTCCTCGGCCACGGTAGGCTCTCTAGCCTACGTCGCCTCCCAAACTCCTTTCCTCTTCCACCCAACTGGTTTTGTGTCATAACAGGTCATGAAGATGGTGGTCTTACCAAACTTATCATTCAAAATCCTAGTTTGGTAGCTTTTCCCACCTACCACAATGGGATTTTCGCACTTCACCTCTACAGGGTTAATCCCCCTCAATCTTGAGCAAGCCCCAACTATTCAGGAGACTGTCACAAAAAACCCTGTAAGAAAACTCCCATTGCAAAGCCAATGGTTATGAGCAAGAACACCAATAAAAGAGGAAAGAAGGCAGAGAATCCCACCACTCAACATGAATCATTTCCCTATGCCATATGTGGTGTAGTATTCCAACCTACCCACATCTATAGAGAGCTAGAATAATTAAAACCACTCCTTAGCTGTGCGGTAGATATCGCGGAAACAAGTTCCCGTAAAAAGGAACCAGCCATGAAAAATAAAGGCAAGACATTGCGTACCAACCACACATGCGCTATCTGTAGTAATTATGAACACTATTCCCACCATTTCCCAGAGATTCCATGATACATGTATGCCTTACACGCCATTGAGAAATCCTATCAAGAGGATCCCTCCATCTAGTCAGATGGAGATGAACATCACGTCATTCTATACCTGCAAGAGGAATGGCAGTTGCCTGAAAGACTCTCGTTCATCTTCCCCCCTCCTATCATACATTGCGCACTGTGCGATGAATGTGCCACTTCATCGAAGAGTGTTTAGCTATGGAAATCATCCACAGGTGGTATCCAGTAGAACACATTTACTATGTTGGTTTGCAAGGGACGCAATTTACATGTCCTTTATGTGCTAACAACCACATTTTAGAAGAGTGCCATTATATCCCCCAATTTCGCTTAGCACTAGATAGCTTGCGCTCAGCCATAGTCCGCCTCTCCCAAGAAGATGGCTCCAACTTTGAATCCATGAACAACTCGAAAAATCAAGAAGACGTGACGAGTAGATCCATCCTCTTTCTGTCAGATGGAAAACGACTAATCGAGGGACCCTTAGTCACCCCCAACTACCCTCTGCAGAGAATACCAACATGTGCGTTGTGTAACACGCCCAATCATGTGGTCACCACTTACCCTGACTTAGAAGTGCTACGCTGTTGGTACCCAGTTACACTATCAAACGAGGAGGATGGAAACCCCATTTCTGGGATGTTTTGCCTAGTATGTAAGGGCAATCACCATGAGTAGCGCTGTACCTATATCCCGTAAGTACGTCCTCGAATTGACATGATACATCTATTAGAGACAAAATGTCGGGACCTTATCAATCCGGGACCCAACAACCAACATGGAAGGCAGAACGCCCCCAGGAACTTTACTCCATACCCATGTTAGCATAATAGGAAAGTTAGGAAGGGACACCAACCAAGCATGACCCAGGTTCAACCTAGGATAACATGCGCTCTATGTGACCTGATTGGCTACCGGGTCAATCAGTGCAAAGAATTGAAGCACCTTGCAAATAGTTTTCACATAGTCTCTTCCCTTCCACAAAGACATATCTCTAACCAAGAGAAAATCATGCACAACTATTGTTGGATTTTCTCAAACTTTCATCATACAATGAAATGTGACCATCTCCAGAAGCTTAGAGTGGAAAGAGCGACATTAATTCTACACTCCCTAAAAGAGCTAGACATAACCAAGCCAAAAACTCAGAAATGGAAGTATATAACCTCCTCCTCTACTTCTGATCCCTTCTGAGTGTCCACTTCTGAGACTAAGAGTAGTGCTGATTCCTACACAATCTACTCAGTTGACGCATTGGTACCATGCACCATTTGCACCAGCCATAACCATGAACTAGAGGCGTGCCCTCTAATGGAAACATTTAGGCGCCTCTGTACCAGGCACAAATTCCACCTACCAGAAAGTTCTTGTCCTAGCGAGGGATCTAGCCTTGCGCTCATGCAAGCTCCCATCACGGAAATGATTCCCCCACCAAAAATCGACGACACGATACACCATATACGATTCATATCATCATGTATCAAAACTATGACTCAGGTTGTCTGTTCATCTTCCATAAGTGTTAAGACAGCTACAACTATGAGAGTAGTTGTACCTACGACAGTGCAAACCCAATCTGTATGCATTCTGTCAATCGCATCTAGTTCCACCTCGTCGACGATGGAATCCTTTTCATGTCTATCAACTAGCTCCATGCGGACTAAACTTATTTTGCACAACCTTGCGCAGAGTAAATCCCCCTTAGGATCCCTATTCCATTCACATGAGGACATCCTTGAGCCCATGACGGAGTCAGATTATCCATGGGATGCAATGCATCACCACTCGCTTTTTCTCCCACGAAAAACGTTCAGTCCTAACAAGATAGAAGAACAAAAGATTTATGCAATTGAATCAAAATATTTCCTCCCAACATGGAAAGTTGATTGGTTCAAAAAATCCATCCCGGTGCTCGATGCATTCGAGGAAGGAAACACATCAAACATCTCACCTACCGTCAAGGTGAACATATCGCAAAATCCTAGAACGGTCAAAGAAATATCATTGGGGGCAGCATGTTCACCAGAGGAAATAACCTCTTATACCCAATTGCTACAAGAGTATAGAGATATCTTCGCATGGGACTACTAAAAAATGCCTGGGATTAGTCCCACTATCGTAGAGCACAATATTGACTCCTAGCCTGACATACCTCCAATACGACAAAAATAGTGTCAATTGTACCCATCAAAGGCAGAAGCAATAAAATGAGAAATCAACAAGCTTCACAAAGGCCGGTTGATCTACCCCATTGCTTACACATATTGGGTTTCCAACCCCATTCCTATCATGAAAAAACAGGGCACCATATGTGTTTTCACTGATTTTCATGATTTGAACAAAGCCTATCCCAAGGACAATTACCAGACCCCATTCATCGACCAAATCATCGATTCTTGTGGGGGTCATGAGGCCCTATCCTTCATGGATGGATTCTCGTGGTACAATCAAATTCAAATCCATCACACTGACTCGCACAAAACCATGTTCACTATCCTTTGGGGCACATTCGCATACAAGGTAATGCCATTTGGCCTGAAAAATGCAAGAGCCACCTTCCAGAGGGCCATGAATTACATCTTTCATGACTTGGCACAGCTTATCCTAGCCTACTTGGATGACCTAATAGTTTGATCCAAGAAGCGCTCAGACCATCTTAAGGATCTGCGACTGGTATTCCAATGATTATCACAGTAAAAGCTACGCTTGAATCCCCTCAAGTGCATCTTTTGTGTCACAGCAGAAAGACTTTTAGATTTTATCGTGTCCCAGCAAGGAATTCGAGTGGACACCCTCAAGGTCCAAACCATCAAAGAGGTACCTCCACCTCGAATCCTCAGGCAACTACAAAGCTTGCAGGGGAAGGCCAATTTTCTAATACGTTTCGTCCCGGATTATGCCACTTGTGATCAAGGATTCCTGCACCTCCTTCGCTTGGACATCCCATTCAAATGGGATGACAACAAAAAACAAGTGTTTGACGCACTGAAAGACACATTGTCTTCAACACCACTCATCAGTCCCACATACTATAACAAAGATTACATCCTGTATCTATGAGCATCCGAGACCACTTTGGTTGGATTATTGATCCAGGAGGGCCTAGATGGGAAGGAGCACATAATCTACTATGCCAGAAAAACCTTATCAAGCCCAGCATTATGATATGAACCCGAAGGAAAGACTTCCTTAGCACTAATTCATGTAGTCCAAAATCTTTGCCACTACATCATCTTAAAAACCACTATGGTCATTGCAGATATTAATCCCATCAAATATCTTCTCACGCGGTGCCTAATGAAACACAAATACTCCCGTTGGATAATCATTCTCCAATAATACGACCTACCATTTCACTCCCTCAAGAGAAAAAAGGTGTTAATGTAAGAAGAATTCATTACGGACCTCCCAAGTCATATCAAAGGATCACCAATAAATGATTCTCTACTAGACGAACATCTCTTCTTCGTAGCAACCGATGACCCTTGGTGAGGAGATATTCTCCTCTTCTTACGAACCCAAAATTTTAGACCTCATCTCACTCGAGACAACCGTCGGCACATTCACCATCAGGCCCCCAGATAATTCCTTATGGGAGATGTCTTATACTGATAGGGCATCAACACCATTTTACATCGATGCCTTACTCACGACCAAGAGGAAGAAGCCCTTAATGACTTCCATGGCAGATCTTGCAGTGGCCACCTCTCCGGGATGGCCACTGCCCAAAAAGTCCTACGAGCAGGATATTTTTGGCCCACTTTGTTTCACGACTTCATTACAGTAGCCAAGAGGTGCGAGAAATGTCAGTGCTTCACTCATAAGGAAAGAGCCCCTCCCTCTCCCCTGCACCCTGTCATCGTCACTCGTCCCTTTTGAAAATGGGGGATCGAATTCATGACTTGCAACCTTGCATTGTCGGGAAATCACAAAAAAATGATCGTGGCTATCGATTATTTCACCAAGTGGGCAGAGGCTATTCCCACATACGAAAACACCGTAGAAAATGCCACACAGTTTATGTTTACTCATGTTATTGCCTGGTTTGGCATTCCCAAGGAGTTAGTCTTCGACCATGGGAAACACTTCAAAAACGAAGTTCTCCAGGAGCTATCTCTCCATCTCGGATTCACCCATGAATTAGCATCACCATACTACCCCCAATCCAATGGACAGGTAAAAGCTATGAATAAGGTCCTCAAAACTATGTTACAGCGCATGGTGAATAACCACAAAACCAACTAGCACCACATGCTTTTCTCTGCCCTGTGGGCATACCGCACAAATGTGAAAACATCCATTGGTTTCAACCCCTTCCACTTTCTCTATGGAGTCGAAGCTATGATTCCCATAGAATGTGAGATCCTGAATTTACATACCGCCCTCAAACTGCTCGATGATAACCAACCTCTAGGAAAAGGTTTCATTAGGGGAATTTTGAGGTCTAAAATGGGCCTCCTAAGAAAAATGTACAACCAAAATAAACTTTATAAGAACCAATAGGATTTAAGATGATGATGTCAACCATGGGGGATGATTCACCATTTTTTAAGTAAAAGGGTAAAAAGATTAAAAAAAATAAAATAATAAAACTACTTTTTTCAACTCATATTTTCAACTTATCTCCAAAGCTTTTTACTCAAATTTCGAATGAGAGTACTTGTTGGATGAAAAATTTAATTCCTCATCCAAGGAGCACCTATGTTGCATACATTTGATGGACACTGCTACATGAAAAATGAGAAATACATTAAAAAGTGTGATTGCAATCACATTTTTCATGTATTTCTCATTTTTAATGTAGCAGGATCCATCGAAAGTATGCAACATGGGTACTCATTGGATGAGGGGGGGTAAATGTTTTTCATCACGCAGGTACTCCCACTCGAAATTTGAGTAAAAAATTTGGGAGATAAGTTGAAAATACGAGTTGAAAAAGTAGTTTTTTCTTTTTTCCCTCTAAAATTTGATGATGTCATCAAATCTTATTTTATTATTTCCACTATTATTTTATAACTTCCTTAGGAGGCCCATTTTATACCTAAACATTCCCCTAATGTGCAAAACTATAATGCGTCGACGAAATCCGATGGTAGTGGCTGCAACACGACGAGGCCCACAAGAAACGAGTAAAAGCACCGAGTGGTAGCCAACCTTTTTATGGAAGATTTTGAATCGAGAGCTTTGGCGACTGCTCCTTTAAAACCCAAGGTTTGGAAGCAGTTTATTGATGACACATTCATCAATTGGTCTCATGGTTGTCTTGAATTAGAGGCTTTCCATCGACACTTGAATAGTCGGTCTGACTCCATCAAGTTCACGATGGAAACTGAAACTGATGGGAACCTTCCTTTCCTGGATGTTCTCATCTCTAGAAATAATAATGGCTCTTTCTCGCACTGTGTGTTTCGGAAAAAGACGCACATGGAGCAGTATTTGCATTCTGATTCTAATCATTTTCCTGCTCAGAAATTTGGATTTTTGAATACTTTAGCTACAAGAGCTCTTAGAATTTCTGATAATGATCATTTAGATGAAGAGAAAGCCCATCTCCTTAAAGTCTTCGAAGATAACGGTTATAGTAGAGTTCAGGGTTTGAAGGCTTTCATGAATGTGAGCAAAGGTCCTAGAATGAATAAGATTAGTGATGATGCTGTTGGTAAAGTTCATTTACCTTTTATTCAAGGTACGACTGATAAGATTGCCTGGATTTTAAGGAAGCATAAGATCTCTTCCTCTTTTAAACCTTTAAACACCATTTGGGGCTCCATTAAATTGGTTAAGGACCAGTTGGACCCTAAAAGCGTGAAAGCTGTTTATTTGATTCCGTGCTCTTGCGGGACTCCCTACATTGGTGAAACTGGTCGGTCGATTAATAAGAGGTTCCAGGAGCATGTTGTAGATATTAGACATGGTAGAACCAAGTCTTCTGCATTAGCTGAGCATGGAGAAAAGACGAAGCATCACATTTTTATGGAGGACGCTAGAATTCTAGCTAGGGTTGACCATTTCCATCACCGGAAATTTAGGGAGGCGATTGAGATTGAGAAGAGGTCCCGCACGTTGAACAGGGATGACGGATGGAAAGTTAGCAGTTGTTGGATTCCATCTCTTCATTCCCTGTAAGGATTCTTTTGTTTTTATGTTTTGGTCGTAATATTTTATTATTTGATTTTAATATTTTACTTATTTATTAATTAAAATAAAATACATTTAATTTTTATTTATTTATTTATTATTATTATTATTATTATTATATTTTTATTTTTTTTATTTTTTTTTATTTTTAAAATTTTAAAAACTGTTTTTATTCATTCATAATTTATTTTTGATTTTATTTTATTTATAAATTATTTATTTTTGTTTAAGACTTTGACTTGAATTCTTTGTTTTATTTTACTTTTTAATGGGTCCTTTTATTCTTTAGTTTTATCTTTATGATTTGGTCCTTTTATTAGTATTATTTTACCATAGTATTTTATTTATTGGTGTATGTATGTTATTTATTTATTTATTAAAATAAAATACTTTATTTTTATTTTTATTTTGTTTTTTTTTTTTTTTTTTTTAATTTATTTTTATTGTATTTTAATTCTTGTTTCTAATTTTATTCATTGATTTTATTTTATTTTTTCTATTTATTTATAATTTATTTATATTGTATGACTTTGACTTGAATATTTTTTCGCTTAATAAACTATTTATATTGTTTATATGGGCGTTAGGTTAGTTGTTTTTTTGGGGGGGGGGTTATTTTATATGAAGGGCTAATTATGTTTTTTGTATTTTTAGTTTTATTTGTGACCGTTTTTAATTTTAAGAATGTGTTAGTTATATTTTTGGATTATTTTATAGTTTTTCTTATATTTTTTACCTTTTTGAACTCTTTGGGTTTTGACCATTGCTTCTCTCTTATTGGTATAAATGAGTATGTCTGATCAGCCAATCCTCATTATCTTGATGATGAACTACAGTTGGTAGTTCGAAACGCGTCGGTTCCAAAAATTCATTATGTGATTTTCCAGAAGATTTATAATTAAAAAGAGTAAAAGCATCGTTCGACTACCACATAAACCCTCGTTCATTCACTGAGGGAGAGTTAGTCCTCCGCTACGATGTCGCAAAATAATCCCTAGGGCCAGGGAAGTTTGAAACTTTTTGGAAGGGGCCCTACATCATAAAACATTGTCTCCTCAAGGGGGCATACATCTTGACAGAGACAGACGGAACATACCTTAGCAACCTTGTCAATGGCCTTTACCTCAATAAATTCTACCCATAAGGGCCGATAAGGCCCACCCCTAGATTCAAAGCACATAGACCAAAAAACCTTAAAATTTTGACGAAAATACTTGTCACAAAATACGCTCTAGTGTCAGAATGGATTATAAACCCGACCATTACTTTGGATTCACCGATGGAGTATTGCGATGGTCTCAGAGTTTAGCAGCTACTGCCTGGGTCATCTACCACCCTAACCGATCACCATTCTGCACCAATGGTGTATGCATCATCTCAGTGACAAACAATCAGGTAGAATATGACGCCCTCATCGGACTTATGTGCGACACCCTTAATCAGGGCATACGCCAAATGCATATCTACCTCGATTCCTAGTTAGTAGTGTGAGGATATGAGGATATGAGGATATGAGGATAAGAGGTTTTTTTTTTGTAAGTAGAAACCATGTGAGGATATGATGAAGAATCACAAATTTGTGAGGGATAGGAAACCTCTTGACAAGAATTCTCGTAGATATTTTTTGTTCCTTGAGAATTTGGTTTATAAGCATCAATTGAAGATAAGCTCAGAAAACCTAGGATGATGATGAAGTTGACGTAGGGGAGTTAAAGGTACAATTACATGTATGAAAATATGTGGTTCAAGGATGATTGAATGAAACCTGTACAAAAAGGACATTCTAGTATATTGGTGGTTCCAAAGGACGGTTAACCATGCATTATACTGCATGGTTGTTCCTTTATATGGATATCAACATTTTGGTAATGTTTGTAAATGCTAGGTTGGAAAAAACAAGAAAAGCTATATTTTATAAAGAATCTATTTCTCTATTAGGAGGAGTGTGTTAAAGTTAATGGGAGAAGTGTATTGTTCCAATGCATTGTGAATTGTATCCATGTAGGATGCTTTGTCATAATAAATTGTAGTAAGTTACCCAATTACTATAAATATGAAATTTTAAGATGTGTTTAGAAAGGTATTGGACCTAATAAAAAATATTTCTTCAAAAGAGTTTGAACATTTTGTTTTATTTGCATTTTTCAAACTTATTTATTTTGTGGATAAAGATATACATCAAATTTAATTCCTAAGATCAACTAACAAAAAAATCAAATTTTCAAATAATTACTTATTGCATACCATTAACTAAAAATAATTAACATATCAAAAAAAATTTAAAATCCAATTAAGAAAAACCCTAATATATAAATTTCACAAATTTATTTAAAGTTAAGATAAACAAGATAAAATTTATCAAAAAGCCAACAGGAACTATAATATGTGGTGAGTGAGGAACAAGAATTTTACCAATTATTCAACTATATTTATAAATTAAAGATGTTAGTAGTTTTCTTATTACACTTTTTATAATTTTATAATTAAATAAAAGAGCTTATAAAAATTACGGTTAATAGACATAAATTTATAATAAACATTAAAACACTTATTTAATGATATATGTTATATTGTAGATATTATAAAATTATTGAAATTAATTAAATATAACTTTATTATTATTATAAATAAGTTAAACATGTATATATTTAAAAATTTATTAGTCATAAAAATTTACTAAAATGAAAAATTTTATCATATAAACATTTACCATATTTAAAAACCATAACTCATTTTATATAACACTCATAACATTATTTTAGCTGGATGAGGTAGGAGCCTGTTGTGGGTTTTAGCCCGTAGAAAATAGACGGGAGTTGGAGCTTCATTGCAAGTTGTAGCTTGCAGAAATTGAGGTAGGATCCTCCTGTAGGTTGGAGCCTAAAGAAAATCAGTGGTGAGAGGGAGTTGGAGCTTTCCTTTTCATCACAACAATAATAAATGTGGTTTTCTCCCTTATGGGTTTCCACTTATATTTGTTTTGTATGTGCATGATGATTATGTGTCGATGTGTTGTTTTAATCTGCTTAATCACTGGTTTTCCACACATTTAGTTTGATGATTCCTGATGT
The DNA here is from genome assembly GCA_034641835.2 of Pinus albicaulis. Classification (NCBI taxonomy): domain Eukaryota; kingdom Viridiplantae; phylum Streptophyta; class Pinopsida; order Pinales; family Pinaceae; genus Pinus; species Pinus albicaulis. The sequence continues at coordinate 722,552,717 of CM076580.1, read as the reverse complement.
ATTATGCTACTTATAAAATGAAGTAGTTAATGGGTGTAAAGAAAAGAGTTTTAATGTCTATGAATGTACTAAACTGATTCAGACCCCCTCTCAGTTTAGCTAAGGGTTCATCAAGCGTCAGTAGCCCAAAAACAACCATATCAAAATAATCCCAAGAAGCAATATCCTAAAAAGAATGGTCCTAAACCAAACAATGGTCTTAAGCAATTTCAGCCGTAAACTGAAAAAGAAACTCACCAAACTGATAAGGCAAATAAAAACAAAGGGAAGAAAACAAATAGAAATTGCAAATTTTGTAATCGTGATGGCCATGTAGAGTCCAAATGTTTTAAGAAGATGGAAGCCTTGGAAGCAGCAATGAAGAAGACCCACATCAATTTCAAGAACTCTTTAACCTCATCTTCAGGAATGGCACTTCAAGCATCAATATCTGGTTATGCATTAAATGTATCTTCTTCTTCTCATTCTCATGAGTGGCTCATTGATTCTGGAGCTTCTTACCACATGGCCAAAACTAAAGCCATGTTTTATTATTTAAATGATTGTAACGCCAAAAATATTTATTTTGGTGATGGTAGATCTCTTAGTGTTGTAGGATCTGGAACCATTCATCTAGATAATGGTTAGTTTAATGATGTATTATGTGTTCCTACCTTGTCCTGCAACCTTCTATCTGTTTATCAGATAACTCATTCAGGTGAAGGGAAAATAATATAATTCTCACCTCATGATGTTGTAATTAAGGACCTAAAAGATCCTGGAAATATTTTAGCTACTGGAATTGCTGATGATTCCACAAGGTTGTATAAGTTTGACAACTTTGGGTCATCATGTCTTCCCTCCATTTTTGTTGCTCATAATGATGAAGTGAGAGAACTTTGTCATGAGCGATTTGGTCACTTGAACTACCGCTCTATTCAAAATATATGTAAATAAAATATGGTGACACGTATTCCTATGGTATCTTTTCGAGATGGTGTTTGTTCCAGATGTGTACTTGGAAAACATCATCGGGATAGTTTTGACAAACATGCCTCTTGGCACGCTTCAACCCCTTTGCATCTTGTGCATAGTGATTTATGTGCTCCACGTCTTATTGTTTCTTTCTCTGGCTGCAAATACTGCTTAAATTTAATTAATGATTTTTCTAGACGCACTTCGGTATACTTCTTAAAACTCAAGAGTGAAGTTTTTAATATGTTCTTGGCCTTTAAGGCCTTTGTTGAGAAACAATTTGGACATCAAATTCTTAAGTCAATGGAGGAGAATATGTTAACGACAAATTTATCAAATTTTTCATTGATCATGGCATTCAATTGCAACATATTGTTCCATATACTCCACAACAAAATGGTGTAGATGAAAGGAATAATCGCACCTTAAAAGGAATGGCTAATTTTAAGCTTCAATCTAAATGACTTAGTCTTAATTTTTGGGCAGAAGCGATTAACTATGAAAATTACATCGTGAATCGCACTCCTACTAAGGTCTTAAAGAATATAACTCCAGAATAATCGTGGAGCTCAATCAAACCAGATGTAAGCCACTTTTGTGTTTTTGGAAGTGAAGCTTGGGCCCATATTCTAGATGTGAAACATAAAGCCTTAGAACCTAAGAGTGAAAAAATCATTTTTGTTCGATATTCTGAAGGCGTAAAAGGATATAGAGTTCTTCAACCAAAATCCAAAAATGTAGTCATTATAAGAGATGTAAAATTTGATGAAAATATATTGGCCTGCAAGCCTAGTTCGGTAGGTCTGCAACCTTTTGCCTGCAAGCCAGATTCCACATATGTGCCACATCTCTCTATCTCTTCTATTTTCGAAAACATTCCTTCTAGTTTGGATCAAAACATCAAGGATGAAAATCCTCCTCTACCTCCTCAAGATATTCCTTCAACTCCACAACTTTCAAGATAAGTTTGCTCTACTCAGGATGTAGTAGGTTCTCTGGAAGGTGACCCTGTAGATCAACAACGTACACATTCTCAGTTTGGAAGAGTCTCTTCCTTATTGGCTCAATTTCTAGAAAATCCTGATCCAGACGCCTTTGAAGAAGCTTCAGGTCATCCATATTTGGATGAAGCTATGAATGAAGAGTATCGTTCCTTATTGGCAAATGATATTTGGGATCTTCTTCCTCTTCCAAAGGGAAGAAAACTTGTGAGATGCAAATGGGTTTACAAAATAAATTTTGCACCAGATGTAAAAGAGGATAGATATAAAGCTCATCTTGTTGCTAAAGGATTTTCACAAGTTGAAGGCATTGACTATACTAAAACCTCCTCCCTTGTTTCCAAAATGAATTCTATTTTCCTTGTTCTTTCCCTTGCTGCCTCCTTTAAATGGGAATTCCATCAGATGGATGTTAAATATGCCTTCTTACATGGAGATATGCATGAAGAAATCAACATGGAACAACCCCCTAGCTTTCTCCAAAACGACTCTAGCCTTGTTTGTTGCTTTAGGAAGTCTCCTTATGGTCTCAAACAAGGCCCTTGGGCTTGGTATGCCAAAATGGACACATTTTTCTTAGATAATGACTATTCTAGGTGTCATTCTTACAACACTGTCTACACCAAGAAAGTGGGTAAGTCCTTCATCATCCTTATTATTTATGTTGATGATCTTATCCTTACTGGTAGTGATCCCAACCATATAAACCATGTGAATTCTAGCCTTAAAAATAAGTTTTAAATGACAGACTTAGGACACTTGAATTATTTCCTTGGTCTTCAAGTCTTGCAATACAAAGAAGGTATTACCCTTTCTCAGTCCAAGTATTCCTCGGATATTCTATGCCACTTTCACATGGAAGATTGTAATCCAGCCCCTTCTCCCTTTCAATCCGGAGTCAAGATTTCAGTCACTTGTACTACCCTGAAGTTGATGCTATCTTATACTGTCAACTTGTTGGTAAAATTTTGTATCTAACCCATACGTGTCCTGACCTTTCCTTTTCCGTTGGTATTTTTTCTCAATTTATGCACCAACCTCATGAAAGTCACTGGAAAATAGCTAAAAGAATACTTCAATATATTTGAGGTACAGTTCAGTTCGACATTCATTACGGTGCAGGAGCATTGCCATTGTTGATTAGTTTCATTGGTTCTGATTGGGCCGGTGACCCTGATGATTGAAAGTCTATTGCAGGATATGTATTCACTGTTGGTTCAAGATGTATTACATGGTCTTGTAAGAAACAAAGTGAAATCTCTCTTTCTTCGGTAGAAGCATAGTATTTTGGTGCAGTTGAAGCCAACAAGGAAGCCATGTGGCTTCTTCAGATCCTGTTTGAATTTGGTCTTCATCAGCAGCATCCAACTACACTTTGGTGTGATAATCAGAGTGCCATTCAGCTATGAAAATATCTAGTTCAACATCAGCGTATGAAACACATTGAGCTTTATATACACTTCATCAGAAAGCTCATTCATGATCATGTTCTTGAAGTGAAATATTGTTCAACAAATGATCAAGTTGTCGATATCTTTACAAAGGCTCTCAGAGAAGTGAAATTTACCAACTTCGATCTATGCTTGGAGTTCAGGAAAGTTATCATTAAGGGGGGATAGGCTCTAATGCCTCCTTCCTTCTTCTATTATGTCACCTTTGTAAATCCTTCAATCCTATCCAAAATTTTTCTTAAGGGGGGATGTTAGGATATTTGGACACATAGTAAATAGTCTCCTTTTGTGTCACCTTTGTAAATCTTTCAATCCTATCCCAAGTTGTTCTTAATGGGGGATGTTAGGATATTACAACACATATGAAATAGTTAAGTATAACTTGGTCTAGTATAGAGTTCGGTAAAGTGAGTTTCTTTACTATGTACAATTGTAACTTATAATCTGACGGTCATGATATGTAGTGATCCGACGGTTCACTCTCTCCTCGGTATTACCAACACTTGATCCATGGCTTAACACTCGATTGGTCCATGATATCTATTTAAAGAGAATGGAGGGTCGTTTGTCCAGTAACCGTTTATGAGAGAAGCTTACATAAATTTTATTTTTTATATTAATAGATTTCCTGAAGTGGCTGCCTTGGTTGAGGCCGTGGACTGTTTCCTCTTTGAGGGTTTTAACCACGTAAAATACTGGTGTACTGATTTGTGATTTGTTTCTAAGCAGTGACCTTTGGTGTTTGATCTAAGGAACTTACCTTGTAAATTCCTACATAGTCAAGGAAATCACAAAGTGAGAAGGTAGTGGCTTAACCTTAGTAATAGTAACAATTAAAAAAAAGTGTTATGGAGCTGAATATTTTTATATGTAAATGGGCATACTATTATAAGACCTAATAAGGCATGTGTACCCTCGAAAATTACTAGTAAATTTGTAGTTAGACCTAAATGATGGGGGCAATGCTAAATTATCGAAAAATTTGGATATAAACTTTGACACTTGTAGGGCCTCGATGTGAGCAGTGAACTTTGACAATTGTATGGCGTCGAGGTGAGTGGTGCGAGCTCACTTGGTCAGTTTGGCTAGATTTAGTCAAAGGAAACCTCAATTCAAGGTTTTAAGGTTAAGAGTTGTGGTTTTAGGTACTTTGTATTGATAGAAAATTAAATATTATTGAGGACTTAGAAACAAAGTTGAATTCATGGTTCTCAAAAACTCTGGAGGAGACTCTATTTTCGTCCTTCAATCCAGGACCCTCAACTGAGTCTACTAATCCAAGGGAAGACTCACTCATTTGGGACCTTAGACAAGCCCATCTGACCTCTTCTCGTTCCCAATGAAGCTAATGTCCCTAAATTAGAGAGGGCTAGGATCTGCCCATTCAAAAATATTCATAAAGTACCACATCATGGACAAACTCCCATCAATTGTTCTCCTACAAAAAGCTATGATGAATAAGGAAAAATACTTGGAGATCTTACTCTATATACACCCAATATGGCATGGCTTCCCAACCAACTCCTTTGGAAATTCAGGTGGACTTGTAGCAATATGGGATCCCACATTTTTCTCCTTACTGGCTTGTAAATTTATTTCAAGCATAATATTGATAGGACATGCTCAGAGATGGAGTACTAGACTTTGAATTCTTATTATGTATGGCCCTTATAGAAATTGTAAGCCCTTATGGGAATTGATTGACAATGTGGGCTTATTGGACATCCACTCGTTAATCGTTGCAAGGGACTTATACTTAACGTTGAATTTGAGTGAATGTTGGGGAAACAGGTCTAATCCATACCCTTTGGCAGAATTCTTTAGAAATCTCTTCAACAGCAAGGCTCTTTGAGAAATTTCTCCTGATCTAATATGTCAAACATGGCGAGATAGTAGGATGGGCATGGACGACATTGCTAAAAGAATTAACAGATTTTTGGTGGACTCTAATTTATCACTTATATTAAAAAGCCTCAAGTCTTGGAATTTATTGTCGGACATATCTAATCATGACGCCATCATCCTGGAATGACTAGATGACCTAGAGGACATTAAAATTTTGTTCAAATTTAACCAGATGTGGGTTAATAGTTAAAATATGACAAAAAAATGTAAATAAGTAATTCTGGGCAAATTTACTTATTACGTCTTGATTGGTTGTATAACGGAATGTAGTTAGAATAACGAAATAGCCCAGGTTAAATAAGATGGCTCGAGTGGCTTGTAAGAATGGAGAATCATTTGATTAATAAGAGTTTCCAATCCCTTGCCCTGTGGTTGTTTCCTTGACACCCTGTCAAGGTTTTACCACGTAAATTATATGTATATACTTATGTGTGTTTATCCTTCAGTTTTTTCATTCAGTTATGAATTGTATTTATTTTTCATTTAATGTTTCCCGAACAACAAGTGGTATTAGAGCCATTCTAAAACAAAGTTAAAATTGTCTGTGGGAGAAGTCTTTGTGGAAGGTTTTCCGTCCACTGAAAAAATGAGGGAGCCGAGAGTTGTTGGGCTACGTGGAAAGAGAAGCCAAAAATCCAACAGGCCATTGCCTCTATCTGCAGAGATTCGGAGAAGTCTGAGTGGAGATTGTAGTCAGAGGGTGGAGCAGCCATTTTGCAGACACGTCGAGAGAAGTCACTGTAAGATTTGTAAGCCGCTAGGAGGGAAGTCGTCGAGCGGAGAGCTGGGGGAGGAGCCATCTAGCCAGCCATTGCCGCCAAGAAAATTGAAATCTGACTATCAAGAAGATAGAATCAAATCCCAAATCGACTACCTGTTGCTGCTTGAGTTGAAGCCTGCGGATGAGAAAGTAAGCCGTTGCTGCCTGAGTTGCTGCCTGTGAATTTTTTCCATGGAAATTAAATCGAGCCCGTTGTTACACCATTTTTTGGTCATCTAACCTATTATCATTAGATGGACCCAAGTACACCATGTAAGACCAATTTTACCCTAAGTAAAATTGCCTTCACTATGTTAAATAACTTAATAAACCACATTTATTAGGTTGTTTATGGTCCAAACAGGAAACCCCAAAAGGAAATATTAAACAAACCTATGTTTGTTTGATTTTCCTCATGGAATAATTAATTAAACCATAATTTAATTATTATTCCCAGTCATGTTTAACCCAAAAACAAAGAAATTAATTAGATAAACCTTTATTTATCTTATTATTTTCTAGGGATAATTATTTAAATCTTATTTAGATAATATTCCTTGTTAAATATGACCAAATCACCCACAAATAATTAAATAAATCATTATTTATTTAATTATCCTTCAACCACTTCCTTAAAAAGATAAATAAATCATTTATTATTTATTATTAACAAATAAAGGGATTTGACCCAAGTCAAATACTTTTTCCCTCCAACAAATATAATAAAATATTCCATAAAAGGTGGATCTAGATTTGGTTAACATTATTTTAATCATGCACCAAGATCTAGAATGACCCAATATTTTTGTTATAAATAGGAGGGTTTTTCCTACCATTCTTCACCTTTTGTTGCCTATTAGATCACTCTGGATCTATACACTTGGTCACATTTTTCTATCATTTGCTGTGTGAGCTCCCATTGAGCTCTATTCTTTGCATTGGGTTTTCTACACCAACAAGAGAGAGAAATCTTAGATCTGAAGTGCTGAGGACTTCCAAGAACCCATCCCACTGAGGAGAATTGGATACGCCTTCTTGTTTTCCTCCCAGGTGCCCAATTAATATAAAAATTCTTTCAAAATTTGTTCTTGTCTTGTCTATTGGTATATGGAGCAAACCCTTGTTTTTTCTGCTTAATGTCTTTCCATGCATAGATCTGGTTTTTGCAGCTCTTTTATGTTCAACTAACCACAGATCTGAAGATATTGGCAGCCACTTTTGTTGTTAGGGCTATTAGTTATGCGTAGCTAAAGTGGTCCTTTTTCGTACACTTCGACAAAGGATTCATACTAACAAATGGCGACTCCACCCGGGTTTTAAATTACGACCGCTGTCGTTTTTCATATTCCTGCATATCCAGCTACTTCAGACCCTAGGGTTTCTTTTCAGCTGTTTATTTTTCCTATTTTTATGTTTTTTTTCTCACATAAAACCCTAAAACATTAAAATTTTTAACTTCCGTGTGTTTCTGGCCCTATTGCGCAGGTAAGCGACATCAGTTGCAACTGAGACGACAACTTTTCCGAAAATCTGCCGCCGAGACAATCGGAACGGGAGGTCACACTTTTCAGCCCAAAAACTACAACCTGGACCTCCAGGTCGCACTTTTCAGCCTCTTTTTTGCGACCTGCACTGAAAACAGGTCAGAATCTGCGACCTGCCAATTTTTCAGTGGTTTTTCTGCAATTTTTCTAGGTTTTGCTGAAGCTTCTGTCAGGGTTTTCCAGTCTCTGTCTCAGCCTGCTTTGACCTAGTTCTGATCTGTTTTTACTCATCTAAGTGGGAACCTAGCCCCCTAGGTCTTCAGTACCCTCCACTTTTTGTGGAAGAGTTTTAGCTGTTTCAGCCGTCTTTTTTTCAGAGTTTCAGCCTTCCCTTTTTCAGATCTGAAACCTCCTCCTCAGATCCCTTTAAATCAGCCTTTCTTCCTTTCAAATCACCTCTTGTCATTTTGTTTGGACCTCTTTTTTGGACCTCCTCCCTGTCCTTTCCGCTTTTTGTTGATTTCCTCCCTTTTTCCAGCAACCTTGCCTCTGTCTCTTGGCTGTGATTTTCACCTCTTTTCAGCAGATTTATCCTTTAGATCCCTGTCCCTCCCGACCTTAGATCTATTGGCCTCTTTTCAGTGTGTTTTGACTAGATTTTTTCCCCTTTTTTAGACTAGTTTTAAGGGACCCGCCTTCTTGGGTTAGATAGATGCAATAGTAGCTGTTAATTTTCTGTTATTTCAGAATTATATACTGTTCTCTGCAGATTTATTTTCAGTTACGCAGCACACTTTTTTCTTGCTCTCAAAACAAAAAGGGTTTAAAAATTAAAATTAACGCACGCCACACACTCACCCTAAGCGAAGAAGAGCCTGGTTTACACCGCCAGGCAAAGACTTTAAAATCAATTGACACTGCACCTATTTGCCCTTGTTTCGACATTGTAATCACTTGATTCTGCACCTCCTTGCCCTTGTGGTCATTCTTCTTCTCCTTGTGCCATGTTTGTGTAGTCATCATTGCGCCCCCAAGGCGCACTTCCCGGAGACTTCTTGGCCTTCACCCTCAGTTTCCGGTCGATCGACCTGCTCCGTCCCGCCGTCCTCGAGCCCGTCCTCCTCCGAGTCCGCACTCCAACTCCTCTTCTGATTCATTGGGTTCTCCTTCTCCTCCTGGTTCTCCTCCTGGTTCTCCTCCTGTCACCTTCACTATGTCTGGTCCAGGGCCTAACATTAGCGGTGCTCCAGGCGCTAATGCCGGAACCACTACTAGCAGAACCGCCACAGGAACTACCTCGGCCATACCCTTGCTGCCGTACATCGCAGGCCTCAGCCTCCCCGATTTCAATCAGTTGATCAATGACCCTATCCTCCATGATGTTGGTTGGCCCGCTATGCCAACCAAGCTCCCGTCCGACATCCCTAAGTCCGAAGGCCTTGCTGGAGAAGATCCAACCAATCATGTCCGATCTTTCCACATGTGGTGTTCCTCCAATTCCATTACCGATGACTCCATTCATCTTCAATTTTTCCAACGCACGCTTACCGGTGAAGCTTCTAAATGGTATGTAGACAAAGCCACCTCTTCCCATACCACCTTTGCGACCATTGCCCAAGCCTTTTTATCTTACTTCCAGCTCCCTCTCCGATACGATACTGGTACGGAGCTTTTGACCTCTTCAGAACGTGACCTCTTGACCGCCTTTCCGCTCATGTCCGGGAATGGCGGCAGAGAACAGCTTATGTCGAGCTCCCCCTTCGAGAATCGGATCATATGGACTTCATTTGGTTCATCCATCTTTCTTGGCCCCCATTGGCAGATCACCGCCTCCCATTTTCCTCAAACCCGGAAGAAGCCCCACTCCAAATAGCCTTGAAATATGACCTGATCTATGCTCGGTCTGGTTATGTTTATACCGTCCTCCCTGACCTCCCCAGGCCCGGTGACGCTAACGCCCTGGGGGCATCTCATTCTGCCGACGGTATCATTGGAGCCTTTTATCATCCGTATGCTCAACCTCCTATGGGCTATGGTCTCCCTTAGGGAGCCGCTACCTCTAGCACTCTTCCCCCTCCCCGTAGCATGTATCCAGGATACAACATGCCTCCTCCTTTTTCCCAACCTCCTGCTTACCTCAATGTTGCCCAACATAGCCATTACTTTTATCCACATCCTGGTGCGCCAGTTCCTCCAGCATATGCGCTTCCATCTCCCTTGCCTCCTCCAAACCTGCAACAGCACCTACAACCCCCTTCAGGGCAAGTATTTGCACAACAGGGTGCGACTAATCCCCCTTCTTCTAAAAGAAGGCGGAGAGGCAATCCAAACCAATATGCCCCTGGTACTCATGGACCCAATCCTCAAGGTGTTGACCCTAACACTCGCAACCAGCCTCAGGGCATTCCGCCCAGGCCGGATAGGCCGCTTCGCACAAACAAGCCCTGTTCGTGTTGCGGTGTTTACGGTCACTACACTCACGATTGTCCTCTCTTACCCCAGATGCGACAGATGTGGGAGTCTCAAGCCACATTGCGCGGACAACACACCTCCCCTCATGCTCCTCCTAATGTGGCCACTACCCAACCAGCTGTGTTTACTGATCCTTTCCCTCAGCAAGGATTCATGGCTACCCAACCTCTTGACAGCCAGGTCGCCACTCGACCTTCCCTTTCTGGTTCCTCTGATTACCAGATCCTTATGATGAACTCTGATCCTTCCCCAATCGTCGACCTTCACCTTCAAACTCAGTCTTGCCAGTACCCCAAGCCTCCCGCTCAGTCTGCCCCCGAGTCCCCTTATTCTGGTTCTACAGAGCCTCTTTCGACAACCAATGGTCCCTTACATATCCCTCAACCCAAAGTTGAGGTCCATGCCAAGGTTCCTAAAGGACCGTTACGTTGAAATGCTGCTTCTGGTCGAGCTGCTCATTCGTATAGCATAGTAGATGATTTGGCGCAATCTCCTGCTGCCATTTCCACACTGGAACTCCTCCAGTCGTGCCCTTCCCAAAAGAAGGCTCTACTATCTGCCGTGGGCGCTGTAGATCCTGCTGACGACCAAATGATTGTGTTCGATGCCCATCAATTAGACCATGCTCCCCTTCCTGCTTCCGTCGCCTTCCAAATCCCAGTCAAAATCTGGAACGCCAACGTTTCTCGGTGTATAATTGATGAGGGGGCATCCACTTGTGTGATGTCCGCTTTGGTTTGGAAGCAACTCGGATCTCCTGAGTTGGCCCCTTCCACGATCACCCTTCGAGCGTGGGACGGCCACGCCTCCCAACCCATTGGACTTTTCCGTAATTGTCCTATCACCCTTGCCGGTAAGACCGTTTGCATTGACGTCGAAGTCATTGACGCCCCTCTAGACAACAACATTCTATTGGGGCAAAGCTACACCTATGCTATGTCTGTTGTCCCATCCGCGGTTTTTTGAAAGATGTATTTCCCTCACAATGGAAAGATAGTCACCATTGACCAGCTGTCTTACCATGAGCCGCCGTCTCAGACCTCCCCCGAGACGACCATCTCTTCTGTAGCCAATAAGCAAACCGTAGATTCCTTGACGAATGTCTCCCCCGACGTCTACAAAGATTCCTCCCTGCTTGGAACTTTTCCTGGTCTTCCCCATCCTCATATCTCTGATCCCAGCTTGTCAAATGTTTGCATGATGCAATCGTCTCAGGCTGCCCTTAAGCGACCCGCTTCGGCTAGTCAGCAACCTCCGACTCAACCTCGCACACCGCAACCTGCTCCTAGCCCTTCATCTCCACCAGTCAGACCTCCTCCTTCTGGCCCTTCTCCTACAGCTGGTATCCCTGAACCCCTTTATCCCCCTGGAACGGTTCCCCCAGGCCTTAACCATCTCGGAGCCGTCCCTCCTAGTCATTACCCCGTTGGTCAGATACCTTTCCTGGCTCCCACTCCCGGAGTCTATTCTGTCCCCGTCATGGCCACCCTCTCTCTCCCTAACCTGACCTTGGGCATACTCGTATGGTACCTCGACCCTCCGGCCGCTACCCCTCCTGGTCATCCCAAACCCTACATGGCTTTGACCCCGGTCCAATCGGTCCCCCTTGCTTCCTCTGTTACCACCGGGCCCCCAACACCTCCACAGGACCCTCCTCCTGTCGTGACGGCTCCAGAGAAGAAAGGTAAAACTCGCAAGGGGGCACCCAAAGACAAGACCACCCCGACTGACCCAGCCCCTCCTCCACCTAGAAAGCCCTGCGCCTTGTGTGATGTCGTCGGTCATGCCACTCATGCTTGTCCTGAATTGCCCCGTATTCAACCCATGGTTAAAGTCGCGTTCCCCGAGTCTATGGTCCCTTAAGCCTCCATTCCTTCTTCGTCTGTAGCCAAGAACCCCAAGACTATCCGCACCAACAAACCCTGTGCTTTGTGCGGTGTCCATGGCCATTACTCCCACCATTGTCCTCACCTGACGCATTATTGTGCCTCTTTAGAGGTAGTCCGAGAATATGAGGTTGAACAAAATCAATCCGCCTCTCCCATACTCGCGCAGTATGCTTCGGGCCAGCCTGAGGATCCCCCCGCTCCCATCGACATTCCCCCCCCTGATGTTCAGATGATGGAGTATACTACAACCATTCTTTACCTATCCTCCTATGTGCGACCCTTGGAGCCCAGTCCCCCTGCACCCTCCCCTGTTGTTTCGCCTGACCCCCTCTTTTATACCCATACATGAGATCACTCCACCCGTGTCTCTGTTGAACTCCGCAGCCCAAGTCCTCGCCACACTTCTGATAGCCCTCAGATACCACCCTCTAGTTTGTATATGAGTCATCGTCATCCTGCCCCTTTCACTCCCTCCCATAGTTGCCGCTTGATGTCTTCTGTCCACTCACGCTGCCGTCATTGTATCTCCTCCCCCCATTTGTTTTCTTGTGACACCATTCTGCAGGACCTCCCATCCCCACCCTTTATCAGTTACGCCGATGGTGCAATTCGTTACTCCCGGAATCTAGCCTCTGTAGGTTGGGCCATTTTCACCCCCTTGCATGCCCTTGTCCTCTCTAACGGGGTCTGCATTGGTACTGCCACCAACAATCAGGCTGAATACGATGCAGTGCGTGGTCTCTTAGCCGATGCCCTCTTTCATCGCATCCTCCATACGCATGTTCGTTTGATTCCCTACTTCTTGTCATGCAACTAAATGGTGTTTATCGTGTGCACTCCTATCTTTGTTTAGACGATATTCGTGAAACTCTTGATACGTGAATTTGAAACCATAACTTTCAACCATGTACCTCGAGAACAAAATCCTGTGTAGATAGTATTGCAAACCATGTTCTAGATTGGCATTTATCACACGCATTTCATACGAGACAATAACATTACAATCATTAAAAATAGTATATCATGTGTGTATTACTAAAATGTGTGTTTAGAGTCCATACATAAATGCATATGACATGCCCATAACATGTTACAAAAACTCAAAGCTGGGGGCACCACCTGCCCCTACATACACACTAGGGGGCACCACATGCCCCACACCTACTCACTATCTGGCAGATCCCGAGCCAATGGCTCTGCCCCTGCAGCCCGTAGATCACGTATGCCTTGACCGGCCATCGCCATGCGCCGCATGACACCTCGCCATTCCGAGGGAAGACCAATGCATGCTTCCACGTACTGGTCGTCTAAGTCTTGCCACCCGCACTCTGAAACTTCGGTCAGCAACGTCTCGCATCTATGGCGAATATCCTCCAGAAGGGCGGCCGCATCCTCATTGTGCGTTGCTCTCGACCCACTCGGCCCTGCAGCTCCAGAGGCTGTCGGGCGTCCCATATATCCAGTCGGTTTTACCAGAGCTATATCTGCATACCAAAAGCACATGAATCAGTACCATA